>JACAXG010000005.1:16994434-17414463 GCA_018881555.1 Amblyornis subalaris | reverse complement strand
TGCTCCTAGTTCCCACCCAGTGCTCCCAGCATCCCTCAGTTTCTTCACAGTGTCCCTCCCAGTGCTCCCAGTTCCCTCTCAGTTCCCTCCCAGTGTTCCCAATGTCCCTGCCACTGCTCACAGTTCCCTCCCAGAGTTCTCACTGGCAAATTTGAGAATCATTGGGTGGTCCAGAGGCCTTGGGCCGGTCCCAGATTCAGCAGTAATATTTTCCTGACTATGAATGGGCTATGTGGCCTTTGGAGGTGCCTTCCTCTCCTGCTCACAACAGAGCAGYTCAGAGGTGATTGGGCTCCTGAGCATTTCAATTTAGGCCTCCAAAGCAAGCGAGGAGGAGCTGCTGTCAATGTTACACGCTACAGCTCGGCAAAGGGGCACCCGAACCTGTGTGTGCTCAGCAGCTGGGGATGCAAACCTAAAATCCCACCTCCGCCTCCCTCTGCAGTCCTTTAAGGGGTTCCTCTGGCCTGGAAAACCACAGTCTCATAATTACAGCAAACCCACAGAGGTTCCTGAATTAAAAACCACATGCTTGTAATTCCTCTGCAACAGCCTCATCCCCACCTCCAGCAGCCCCTGGGAAGTTGCAGGCAAGAGCACCTAACCTGGTAAGCAATTCCATTTCTTGCCAGATTTCCAGTGCAATACAAAAACATTTCCATGCCTATTGTCCTTTAATGCAAAACAGTGATTCCGTACCAGTCCTGAGAAAAAGACGCCCAGGGAAGACCTTGCTCTCTACAACTCCCTGACAGGAGGGTGCAGCCCGGTGGGGATTGGCCTCTTCTCCCAGGCAACCGGCAACAAGACAAGAGGAAACAGCATCAAGATGCACCAGGGAAGGGTCAGGTTGGACATCAGAAGGAATTTCTTCACATAAAGGGTGSTCAGGCATTGGAAGGGGCTGCCCAGGCAGGCGGTGGAGTCCCCATCCCTCGAGGTATCCAAGGAAGGTCTGGACATGGCAATCGGTGCTCTGCACTGGGTGACAAGGTGGGGATCAGGCGCAGGTTGGACTGGATGATCTTGGACGTCTTTTCCAACCTCAACGATTCTGTGATTCTCACTATTCGAAATTCATTTGCACACGTTTTCACACCTCTAGTCACACCTTAGCAGGTATGTCGGCCCAAGCTTATACACTTGAAAGATTTACCACCTCCACTGGGATCTACGCCACAGTTTTAGGAAGAGGTAAGTCTTCAACTATTATGAGAAAAAACAGCTTTGGAAGAGCATTCTCTGGAAAGACATCCTGAAGGAAGATGTGTCCCCCTCTTTTGACCACAGAGGGAGCTGAGACTTCAGTGTTAACCTCCAAAACGCTTAAGCTCTAAGTCTGGCTCCCAGTAATTATATTGGCCTCACTTCCCAGCACAGTACTCAGATCTCATATGTGGAGGAAAAAGGCAATGCAGATTAAAAAATCAGTGTTCCTGGGTACTGTTTTCCCCCTAAACTACAGACAGCCACAGAGGAAAAAACCCTAAAAGATGATGGATTGCTCTTGCTGGCACAAGAAGAGGAGAGAAGGCCACGATTAGATCAACCTGAATTTTCTCTTCTCCAGGCTGAACAATCCCAGCTCTCCCAGCCTTTCCTCATAGCGGAGGTGCTCCATCCTTTTAATAATCTTGGTGGCCTCCTCCGGACTCTCTTCAGAAGCTCCAGGTCCTTCCTGTGCTGGGACCCCAGGGCTGGAGGCAGCTCTGCAGGTGGTCTCACCGGAGTGGGGAAGAGGGGCAGAATCCCCTCTGCCCTGCTGCACACACTGAGGGCTCGGCCTGGGGGCATCGGGGGTTTCAGGGCCTGGGTCTGGCCAGCTGTTTAGCCAAGCAGTACATAGATTGAAAATTGTGCTGTTTCAGCCAATTAGGACATGGAATCGAAATTTTAAGCTTTCAGCCAATCAGGAGGCAGATTGAAAACTGCCCTTTTTCAGCCAGTCAGGAGGGGGATTGAAAATGGCACTTTTTCAGCCAATCAGGACATGCATTGAAAACTGCACTTTTTCAGCCAATCAGGAGGCGGATTGAAAATTTAATTTTTTTTCACCCAATCAGGACATGAAATGAAAATTTCATTTTTTTCAGCCAATCAAGATGCTGAATGCAATATTTATTTTTTCAGCCAATCAGAATGCAGAATGCAAATTTTCCATTTTAAGCCAATCAGGATGCAAAATGCAAATTATGGGGTTTTTTTTCCTAGCCAATCAGAATGTGGATTGCAAATTGTGTTCTTTCAGCCAATCAGGATACTGAATGCAAATTTCTCTGTTTCAGCCAATGAGGACATGAATTGCAAATTTTGCTTTATTCAGCCAATCAGAAGGTGGAATGAAAATTTCTCTCAGCGAATCAGTAGGGGAATGCAAGTTTTGGTTTTTCTGGCCAATCAGAACACTGTATGCAAACTACTCTTTTTTTTCAGCCAATCAGGACGCCACTTGCAGGGGTAGGAAGGAGAGGGGTTGGGGAGGGAAGGAAAAGAGGGGAGAAAGAAGAGGTATAAAGAAAGAGAAGTAGAGAGAAAAAGCACGCTGGGAGGAATACTGAGAGCACCGGAAGGGAAAGTGCTCCCAGTTCCTTCCTGGTGCTCGCAATATCCTCCCAGTGCTCCCAGTAAGAGGGATCCTGGGAGGGAAGTGGGAGGAAACTCCCCCCCACCTTCCAATGTGCAGCAGCCCCAGGTGTGACCAGTGAGGATGAGGAAGTGCCCCCCTCCCTCCCCAGTGCCCACAGAAAAAAGGGGTTTAGGAGGAGAAAAAAGGGGGGTTAGGAGGAGAAAAAACATTTAAATTGAGGGTAAAARTCTCCTTTTCCATAATTGTCAGTGTTTGAATTGGGCAGGATCCCCCTTCACCTCTGAATTCAAAGGTCTCAATTGAAGGAAAGCACACTTTTTCATGATTTTGGGTGTTTCCCTTGACAGGGAATCGCTTTTTTCCATTATTTTCAGGTTTAAATGGAAAGGGAAAAAATTTATGGTGTCTTTTTATAGGTTTGACTTCAGGGAAATCACCCCATTTTGATCATCTTAAGGCGAAAATTGAGGGGGAAACACCATTGTCCCTGGTTTTAAAGGGCTTCCTTCAAGAGGAGTCTCTTTATGTGCCACTTTAACTTCTATAGAGAGGGACCCTCCATTTGGAGGGACCTTCACASGGGAAAAGGATGTCAAAAAGCCCCCAGAATGGAGACTCTTGAGGGAAAATCAGGAGGAAACTCCATTTCCCCTAATTTTACRGGGCTAAACTGAAGAAAACTCCCCTATGGTTCACCTTTTATTCGAGTTTAAATTGAGAGGAGACCCTCCTTGTGCATTCTTTAGGGGTCTAAATTGAGGGAACCTCCTTTTCCCCTTCGATTTAAGGCTCTTAAACGGTGACCAAAGGGAGTTTTCCCTTGATTTAATCCATTTAAAAAAGGGGGGGAAAAGAACGGGAAAGATGAGCTGGCGCTGCCAGTTTGAATTCACTTGATCCGTCTGGATCGGAAAAGGTCCGAACTGCCGAGGGCAAAGTCCTGGCTTCTAGGCTTGAGCCCCTGCCCAAATTTGTTGGGTTTACTAACAAACTACAGCAAGCCCGTGGCCAAGGCAGCAGCCGGTGCTGCGACACAGCTCCGAGAGCTGGGCTAGTGCCTCGGTGGTGCCCAGGATTGAGGGGGAGGAGAGTCCCTAAGGGCCACCCCTCCGCGCCCCTCCCTGCGCACGACAATGGTTTAGAGTGCACCGGAGCCATTTCCCCGGGTTTCTTGGTTCGTTGGGTGCGGGGTGGCACAAGGGGACAGGCGGGGCGCGGTCCGTGCGAACGGACCTGGTTGAAAACTGCGCAGCGAACCAAGCCCGGTTCCTGGAGGACTAAGCAGACCTGATTGGGAACTGCGCACTCGTTTCCGCCGCCGGCAGCCACTTCCCGGCCTCTGGCTGCCGCCGCCGCTCGGCCCCGGCATGGTCCCCCGCGGGGCGTCGCTGCTGATCATGCAGCTGCAGGAGATCGATGTGGGCCACGCCTCGGCTGTCCCTCTGTGCAGCTCTTTTAGTGACAATGGGCGGTAGAGACCCCCGGTGCTGTCACGACTGTCCCTCGGTGCAGCTTTTTTAGTCTTTTAGTGGCAGCCGCCACTCCTGCTGCGGTTCTTTTATTAATTTTTATACCATCCTCTATATTTTCTTTCATTCACACCTCCCAGCCTTTCCTGTACTGCTCTTTCAACACCACCGCCGCCCCGACAGCCCCGCGGTGCAGCCCTTTTAGTGACACGGGGCAGCGGAGATGTCCCCTGGTGCGGCCTTTCTGTTGCAGTTTATTCTGTTCTATTTTATCTCACTTCCATCCCGTCCGTCCCGCGGGGCAACTCATTCGTGACACAGGGCGGCTCCAACAGGGCCCCGCCCGCCTCTGCTCCCCGGGGCCCTCCCCGCTGCTCTCTGGAGATCGGAGACCACAGGCAATGCCCGCCCCTTCCCGTTGCCATAGTGATGCTGCCCTGGTTATTTTGGGATGCCAGGCATTGCCACGGCAACAGTGGCAGGCTTATTATGGGATGCTGGGCATTGCCACGGCAACGGTTGCCAGCCTTATTATGGTTATGCTGGGTGTTGCCATGGCAACGGTTGTTATTGGATACTGCCTTCGTTATTATGGGATGCCAGGAATCTACGTGGCAACAGTTTCCATGGTGATGCTGCCCTGGTTATTAGGGGATGCCAGCATCACCATGGCTACGATTACTGTGGGTCTTTAAGGCCTCACCCCTTCAGGCCCCGGCCCCTCCCTGAGGTCTTCCACGCTCTCCACACCCCTCCAGCCCCACCTAGTCTCCTACCCCTCTGGCCCCAGCCGCAAAAAAGCCCCCCGACCCCACTCCTTCAGGCCTCGCCCCTTTTCCATCAGCCCCACCCTCTCCCCGACCTCTTCCACGCCCCCCAAGCCCCACCCCCTAACTCCCCCCTCCCCCAAAGCCTCCCTCTGGCCCCACCCCCGCATGCTGAACGACCTGGCCAGGAAAGGGCTGCAAGGAGAGCTCAGTCCTACAGCGAGAGCTTGGTCAGCAGGAAAGCAGGGAGGTAAAAGGTAACCAAAACAAAAACCAACCAAAAAGCTCCCCCAAAAAACCAAGGCAAGTCCTTTATGTCATTTCAAACCTCTGTCAGATTTCAGTGGAAATCCCCTTCTGACCTATCACTGTTTCAGATGATCTTTCTTGGGCTTGGGAAGTAATTTTTGTGACAGGGTTGGACCACAAATGCACCAACACCAGAATATGTTTAAATACAGTCTAAACACCAGCAAGTTTAAATATTTCCTTCCAAGAGGACTGCAGTAAAGTTATACTCAGTAACACAGCCATTCCAAATACTAAGAGTGTCTTTCCTGAGAAAAAAAGATCTAAGATGAAAGAACTGCTTCAGTGTAGATCAGAGATAAAACAGTCATTTAAACTCTGAACAGTAACCTGAACAAGCAGCCCAACTTGAAATTTGCAAGAGATACATCCCTTAAAAAAATTTAAGAAAAAAATTGGGGGAAGAGCTGAAGCAAATGAATTTAAAGGTCAGATTATATTTTTTAAGAGTCTCTGCATTTTTATTGGATATAGCAAACAGCCAGCACCGCTGCCACAGTGAAAAAAACAGACAAAACCCCCACAAAATAATAAAACAAACAGGAACTTGAGTATAGCTAGAAAAAATTAACTTTTTAAAAGCTAATCAATTCGAGATAGTCTTCTTCCTTGGACAAGTCTGCAGGTAGAGCCTAACATTTATTGCATCAGACACGGATATATAGAACATTGCTCTAAACTGGAAAAAAAAGTTAATTTTACATTTCAAATGCTTTGCAAGCAACATTAAAAGTTAACATGTCTCAAGACATTTTTTAAGCTTCCCTCCGCTACCACAAAATCTTCTTTTTATCTATAAGCACTAGTAAATACATTCCTCTGTCCCTCCATTTAAGGGGCCACCTGGAAATTATTACAGTGTGATAAACAGAAGCAAATCAAGAAAAGTGAGACACTAATGTTGTTATATGTGGCTGTAGTACATAATCACGAATAGTCCAGTAACTATTTATGATAGTAAATATCAGTAACTATTTATGATATGCTTGGTGATTACCCTGACCGCAGTAGTTCTATCTTGGCAACTGGCTGCTGCCACCTCTACCAATGCAAGCTCGCAAACAAATGAGTAACCTGGACCTTGACCATGTTTTATATTGGTCATTGCTGCTTGAGTGTAACTGGAGTCCAAATACAACCTGTAACCCTTTTTTTGCTCTCAGGAAGAGGCCAACAGACCACTATACAGTGCCAGCTGTCTCTTTGCACAGGCAACAAGAATTCAAGCCTCACAAAGCACACAATTAGGCAAATGAAGCATTCAGATGGCCCAAGTATACTCTTAGTTTAATTCCCCAACCCATGTAAAAATACATTCTAAAATAACGTCTTTAAAGGGGATCTTCAAAGTTGAAGATTATAAATAAACAAGAAACCAACTCCCTGCAGACTCAATCAGGGCTGTCAATTCCCAAGAGGTTCTTAGGCCTCCTTCATGATACATTTGATACAATTAGCAGAGGGTGGGCATATACTGATACATCGTTACATAATTAAAAGTCGTATGTGCAGGTTCCTACTCATCTCCCCTTTCACAGACTTGCTGGCAGAGGTCCGTTACTTCCCGTAAAATTTCTTATTCAGAAGAAAGATCAGAAGATTAACGTTCACTTTTGCTCTGTCAAACAACTTCATGACAGCAACACCTTCATACTGCAGCTGCAAAAGATCCTGCCAAAGAGAATATCTTAATGAGTGAGGAATACTCAAGAGCTTATAGAGAATATAAAAGACCCTGTAGTACAGTAGGATCTTAAGGAATATCTATCAAAAAGTACATGGCTTAAAATAGAAAAGCAAGAAACTCATTAAAGATCTACTCTTACTGCATAAAAAAGAGTCATTCTAAGGCATTTAAGATCTTAATCTTTTTAAGCAGTGTTTTTTAAAAAAAAAAAAAATTACAAAAGAGAGCAGAAATAGAAGACCATTCTAAGAAAGACATATTTCAGATCTAGCCATGTCCAGCATTTTCATTTGCACAGTAGTCATAAAGTTGCTGTAACATTTAGGAAGGGTTTTCTTTGTGCCTTAATGTACCCACGAAACATTACAACATTCCACAGTGTCACTTTCTGAAAGCTTTAGTTGCCACAGATCTCAGGGAGGTGGCTTAGAGCACTTAGATCTAGGGCAGAAAAAGAAATGGCATCTCTGTCACTTTGCATACGATGTCAATTCAATCTCTGAGGTGTTTAAGTAGGCAGTATTTCTAGTTATACTTTGCTTTGTCAGCAATGCACCTGCACTGATTTTATCTCACCGATTAATTTCTTTCAGCAATCCCACTCTTGCAGGGTAACAGGGTGGGTAGGTGTGTGCACGTGGGTGGGTGTGTGTGATGTCATATCCTTTGTTGCTATCCTCTGACAACATCTGCTTTATCTGCAACGCACTGCTACAAAGGCATGGTGGTATAGTTAGTTAACCTGAGGAGCAAGTGACCCTGGGTAGCCCCATGAACCAACAACTTCCTAACCGGCTCTGACGGGTTAGGACCGGAACGAACTAGTGGAGTCCTCAAAGCACACAACAGGTGTGAGGCAGTTACCCACCCCAGCAGCCAGTTAGGTGGCATGGACTAACTGCAGTGCAAGGTGCTCCTGCACACAATCTGTTTCGAGAGGCCTGAGGCATCCACAACTAACAAACCTAACGAAGACCGAAATGGACAGGGGGTGCGTGAAGACAGAAGTGGAAGAAAGGGACAGAGACGCCAGGCGTAACATTACTGTAGTGAGAAAAAGAACAGGTAACAGTCAGCATGCCTGTTCTAGCAGCCTGGCCTAAATAAAGGTTGACACCTATGGAGGACACCTAAGAACTGGAAAGAAATCGGTCAGTATAGGGTAACAGAAAGAATACCAATACATAATGACTGGCTGAAGCCATCACATCCAAGCCCAGGTGACTGCTGCCACAGACTCAAATTGTTGAAAACGCAAGCGTTTGTTTTGTGTGTGTACGTGTAAATGTAATTAAGAACACAGACTGACATCAGGCTTTCATTAGTGAAGAAACAAAAAGCGGTTTGGATCCCCTGTATGTCTTGCATCTCTTTTGCCTGCAACAAATCGGTTATTCTTGAGAGCATTTTTCAGACTGTTCAGGCAAAAAATATGTCATTGCTATTTTGATGAACAATCTGGCAAGGGGAACTTTCATGACACCATAAAATAGGACAGTTCTTACCTGATAATGTAACATGAAGGTTTCCATCTGTACCCCCATGAATTTTGCTTTTACCTCGAAATCTCCTACTTCTTCTGTTGGACTGATTTCAAAAATCACATTTTTAAACCTATGAAATTTGAGAAATGAAAAATTACAGGGAGGGAATATATGAGATGAAATGTGAAGACAAATTTCTAAGAATTCTATTCATAACTCTTTATTCTATATCCCCATTTGGAACGAGCCCATAAAAGCCAACCAGATTCAATACAACAACGAATGGAAGCCTAACAGATTCTGTGTCTGGTAGATCACATCTTCACACAAGCATAGCAGGAAATAGGGTAATTCAGCTTGTACAGTCTAAACAGCCTACTTTAGTGTTGCACATTCATGCCTCATTTAGTTCACAGAGTACAAAATATGCAGCTTCTCTATATTCCATAGAAGATATGCCAACTTCTCAAGGCTAGCGAACTGCAGCTGGAGAAACTCAAGCTAGCATTAAGCTGATTTTTCAACAACGAAAGCTATCAACCACAGTAGCAATTCACCCAAGGAGGTACCCTTCTATAACTGTGGGGGTGACAGAAAGGGGGTAGGGGGGAAGAGGATGTCATGTTTAAATCCCATTACACTACTCGATCAAAGAATTGCTTTGCCTCAACCAGAAAAAGAGAACTGAAGAGTAATCACTATGCAAGGTTTCTTGGCCCTAGGGATGCCAGCCTAGGTCATCAAAACAATTTTTTCAGCTTTGATAGCTAAGTCTACCAACAATACCAGAATTCCAAGAACAAAATGGCAAGACAATCTGACACGATCTCAAATAGATCTCAGAATTTCTGGTCCTCAACTATCAGCATCTAGACTAGATCTAAGAAATAGACAACAACACAGGATACCCATTTTCCTGTTCCTCCAAAAAGGTTATTTAGCTCTAAAGAGATTTAAAAAGATACTCACTGGTTACCTTGCAGGTCCTCAATCTCTAAAAGCACTCCCTTCTCATGAAGTCGAGCTGCTGTGTATTTCAGAGAAATCTTTTTACTGTTCTTGCCTTTCATCTCTCGAGGTTTCTTGGAGACCCTGCAGAAAAAAGACAAACCAACCAAATAAGAAGGTCACTCAAACAGGTAAAGATATTTTGAGCAGCAAATATTTAATCCTATTTGGAGGAGAGGATAGAATCAGTATAGCTGATGAACTATGACTAATGCTGATGATGGATGATGTATTTCTACCAGTGAGTTTATCTACAAAGCACTTGTAGCCCAGATCAGATCTTTAATTTTCTACTATTTACCAATAACATTTAAGCTACAGGAGAAGGAAAATAATAATAATAATAATAATAATAATAATAATAATAATAATAATACAACACCACCACCATCAAAATCAGAACAAACGAACAAAAACCAAACAGACAGACAAACAAAAAAAAAACCCAAACCAAAAAACTTCCCAAAACATAACCACATGGTACTTCATAAAAAGCAGTACCATCTATCATTAGGCAAAATGGGGTCTAATGACAACTGACACGGAGAAAGCTGAGACTACTCAACAATTTTCTTGTCTCCGTTTTCATTGGCAATTACTCTTCTCACATTCTCACTGGAGAAAACACCACTTTATTTTTTTCCCCAGAAAAATCTGAATTGTCTACCACTGTAACAGCTGACCTCATTTGGCATAAAAAAGGGGACAATTTGTGATCAAGAGGTTTCCCTGTAAGGAACTATGTTGTTTTCACTCTCTTCCTAAGAAGGATGACAGGACAGACTGACTGAGCAGCATGTGCGTATGTGGGCAACAAGCTTCATACCCACTGGACTCTCTACACTCCCTTCTCCCAGAGGGACCAAAAAGTCTTTCAAGTTTTTGACCCCATTCATGACACTGACCTCTCCCTGTATTTTCCTACTGCTGCTGAGACCCTTTCTCTAAAACTATCACTGTGGTACAGAGCTTGGCCAAGGAGCTTTGAGCAGATGGCATTATGATTCTTCTGAGCAACACATGCTTTCTGTAAGAAGCACTTCTAGGGCCATGGAACTACCCACTGTAGGTCATCAGGTTCAAGACCATCTAAGGAACCTGAAGGTGTGCAGGTCCACGGACCCCGAGAAGGTGTATCCGTGGGTCCTGAGGGAACTCGTGGAGGAAGTGCTCGTGGATTTTGTACTCTAAAATATCCATCATATTTGAGAAAATGTGGCAGTCCAGTGAAGTTCCTACCAACTGGAAAAGGGAAATAAGGAAGGCTCGGTCTGTCTCACCGCTGTGACTGGCAAGATCCTCCTGGAAACTATGCTAAGATACATGGAAAACAAGGACGTGATTGGTGGTGACAGCCAATATGCCTTCACTCAGGTGCCTGGCCAATTTGGTGACCTTTTACAATGGGGTTAATACAGCATTTTTGGATGAGGGAAAAGTGACTGACATCATCTGCGTGGATTTGTGAAAAGCATTTGAGACCATTCCGCACAACATCCTTGTCTCTAAATTGAAGAGACATGGATTTGGTGGATGGACCACTTGATGGGTAAGGACTCAACCGGATGGTCGCACTCAAAGAATTGCAGTCAACAGCTTCCCTGTGAGGGTGGGGAGGCCCTGGCACAGGTTGCCCTGAGAAGCTGTGGCTGCCCCATCCCAGAACTGTTCAAGCCCAGGTTGGATGCGGCTTCAAGCAACCTGGCCTAGTGGAAGGTGTCCCTGCCCATGGCAGGGCGGTTGGAACCAGATGGTCTTTAAAGGTCCCCTCAAACCCAAACCATTCTATTGTTCTACAGTTCCAAGATACTTACTTGCCCTTGCTGGCCAAGTTATCCAAGCAGGTCTTTATGTAACTTTTATAATAATCTACTTGTTCTCCATAAAAAGTAGCTTTGGAGTTCAAGGCACTGTATGTCTGCTGCAGCTTCACTAGCTCCGCTTTTCTTCTCTGGCGGTATCTACGCTGATTTCTGATATCCTACACCACAGAGAAAGACAGGCGGAGACTTAACAGTCATTTGAGCTCTCCAGGTGCTCAGTCCCAGAGCCACAGAACACTTCAAACACACCATTTGATTTTGCTTAGTCTTGCTTCATGCTACACAGGCTTGAGCACTCAGTCGCACTTGCCCCAGTTTAAGTGTCACAGCTTTTTCTCTGTGGTAACTGTTCGTGGAACTAACCAACTCTACAGAGCAGTACACTTGCACCTTTTGTGGCTTTCTCAAACTTCAATTCTGTCCTAGTTGCAACGACTAGGAGTGGGCACTGACAGCACATGATATAAAGGAAAGCAGCAATTTTGACAGCACTGGGTAGGGAAAGTATCTTACAAATACAGCACCATAACCATAGCAGAACACAGACTTYGTTATTTTTCTTTGTTAGTCAGCCTTTAAGCATCAGTTGCCTTAATACCTCAACAAAAACACACTGCGTTCATTGACTGCCATTTTAATTTGTGACACACTATCCATASTATGATTAATTCCAATCGGATCCCTAAAGGCGATTATTTAGTTGGTTTACTTACGTAACACTTTCCAAATAGTTTTTCAGTAAACATTGTGACGTAGAATACATTGTCACTGTAGCAATACACAACAGTATTGAATCTCTTTTGTAAGTTTTTCACAGCCACCCCCCTTATTGTTTAGGTATTCTTGAACCAGCACATTTATATAAAAACAACAGTTAACATGTCTTAAAGTTACGAGCAAAACCTCCTTGTGTAACTAAGGTTGTAGAGGCACTACTTAAATTAGTGAAAACGAGCAGAAAAAAACATCACACATCAGGACTTCCCCTCCAAGCTATTAAGTTTCTTCTTAAAGTACCTGAGAACCCGGCAATGCAGTCATTTGAGAGAACAGAACCTATGTATAAAAATAAAGGACTTTCCAGATGCCAAGAGATGGAAACACTGCAACAAAAGGTATTATTTTTGTCTATAAATTAGCTACTACAAACCTTACTCTCCTTCTGAAAACTCAGGCCAGTTTCACAACGCTGCAAACTGTGAGAAAACTCCACTATGATTACTAGGAAACCACCAAATGGTATACCTTCGCAATGTCATTGATTAGCTCCTGGTATTTATTTTTGGCATTCACTGGCCCCAGTTCCGTCAACTTCTTCAGGCCTGCCTTGATTTTATCTTTTTTTYCTTGAAGATTTAAGTTGCCATCTTCCTTTACAGAGATAGACTTTTTCATCTTATCAGGAGTTTTAGCATCACGAATGGCCCGTTTCTGCATAGCTCTATGATGCTCTGCTTCCTAGGAAAAGAAAACAAAATATTGCAAGTTCATAAGCAGATCAATTTTAAGGCGACAAAAAGAAGCAGAAACAGATTGTCTGATCTCTGGCATTACATAGGATAAAGAGTTTTGCTTGGCGATTCCCACACCGACTCGAATGAACACATTCAAAATATGGGAACCAGCAGAAGCCTACCTGCCATCTAAAAGGGTCTTCTAGATAAACAGCTTCTAGCAACTACTGGAGGAATAAGACTCACACATACAATTTACTTCCATTATATACCCTCCTGATTATTGTTACACCCTGCTCCATCATCAGTGGAGACAGCTTCACTGCAATACATAAACGGAGAGTCGCACGTATACCCACATACGTCTAGACAGATGACGATTTCCTAGTCTAAAAACAGTGCAGATAAACAACATCATACTTGCTCTGAGGTAGCTGAAGTTTCCAAAATTTCAGTCAGCGTCTCCCCTGGCTGGAAGCGGATTACATCAACAATTAAACGTTTTGTGCTGTAAAGAAATGAAGGAGAATAGGAGAAAAAATTTTATAAACAGAAAGACCATCAATACTCTTCTGTTCTGCAACAATACCAATGTTACTGATTTACCTGAAGTCATATTATTAGTGGATGAGCATTCAGGTAGTCATAGACTAGACCAGACAAGAACCCTGAGAAGCACTTTACTTTTTGGACAGTGCATTATTGGAAACCGGCTCCCCAAGAGTTTCCTCCATGCAATACACACAATTTTATCCCCAAAACTCCCTCAAACACCATGGATGTTACCCCATATATTCCAAGGTAGCCCCAGTACTGCCATGTGGACCACAGAAGCTGCATTCAAGGTGAAAGATAAAGCAGGTAGCAACCACAGCCAATTTGTGCAACCAGAAGAGCTCTATAATATTATCCACCCATAAGTGCATGTCAGTGATTTATAACAGGTATCAAAAAACTCCAAAGGATTTTCTTATGTGCATGATAATGGAGACAAGGCAGATCTTAACTCCAATCTGGTGATAGACAGGGTCATTCCTTGATTTGAGCTGAGATTTAATCACAGTCAGTGCCCACTCTGAAGCACTTCTGTCTTCAAGCCACACAATGAAACCAAATAGCATCTTTGCAGTCAGGCTGCAATTATTTCTGGAATCACACAAAGTGCATCATACACACACGTTCCTCATCATCCACAACTTAGATGACTATCAGTGCATCTGGTAAATCTCTACTTTTGAAATCAATGTCACCTTTTTCTGGTGGGTAGGAAAATACTGATGTATCTTTTAAGAAGTCCAGTCAAAGTTATTTTTGGAGACAAAATTTTCTTCTGGGAGATCATCGGTCTGTCTAGGACAAGTGCATGCTGACCTAAAGATTTTTCAATTAAACTATCCAGTGTCTGAGCAGGAATGCATCAGAGGAGGTCAAGATGCATCTGAATGTCACGTCACTCCTCTATGCATCTCAGCAATAGGGATTTGCTTAAAACTAGCCGAGAGTCAATATCACCACAAAGTTTTCCAGAATAAAGAGAGTCTGGCAACAAGAAAATCCCTTGTCCATTGCTCTCTTTCCAATAGGAGAATAAGACCCATGCTTCTCAAAATATTAAAAGTCATGCCCCAGCATTGAAAAGGACAAGGCTACAAGCTCAGTGTATTTGGAGTAACAGTCCCACATTTCTTCAAAATTATGCCTCAATTCTCTTATTTTCACGTGCAAATTAACTGTTAAAGTTCCAGTTGCTCCATCTTTTGAGCAGCATACTAGGTAGTTACCTGCTACTTACTTCAAAAGAATTGTCCTTGCATCCATCTCTGCGTTCTCATCACCAGGAACGTCAAATTTATTAGTGAGTGTGAGAGAAACCTCAGTCTTTGCTAGCATTTCCCTGTTGGGGTCATTAATATTGCCAGAACCTTCTCCTGTCAAGCAGAAAGATTTATAGATTAAATCACATTCTTTACCTTCTTGACTGCTAGGGCTTTGTAATTTTTCCCTACGTTACAGATCACAGAAAAACTAGACTGTTTTCTGTACTGTCAAAAGGACACTTCAAAACCCAAACAGACTTTTAAAGACAGCATCTTGAATATGTTACAGACTTTTTCGTAACAAATCTGAGAGAATGCACTGGCCAGAAAAGCACCACAAAATCATCTATTCGTATGCCTTAAAGATTTATATGTATTCCACACTGTATCTCAGTATCTCACTCTCTACTCAGAAGGGTGGCTGAACTGCCAAAAGTACTTTAGAAGCAAAAATATGATGATGCCCATATGCCCAGGTCCTCATTAGAATGAATGTTTCAAGCTAAGAGCAAAGCCCTTGTTACCAACGAAGCATGCCATCCTCTCTTAAACAAAGTAAGCTATCCCATCAAAAAGAAATTTTCTTGCTCTAATTGTGTATGAACTTTAACCAGAACAATTGTTGGAACCTTTGACCCCATTTTTTAAAGGGCTGCAAAAAGATTAAACTCTGACATATTAACCACAGTGACACAATGCACACAGGACAAATGAAATGGGGAAGGAGAGCAAGTTCTAGCTAAACTCAAGGTCTACATTTGTTCAGGTAACACTTCTTGCATTCTGTTCTTTGCCAGTGCTTGGAAGAAAATGTGCTAGCAATCATTCCTTTAGAAAGTTCCAACCTTTCTCATCAAGCAACTTCAAGGTAAGTGGTTGCTGTCAGAGCATCCTCTCCAAAAACTGTGCCTGGTTTGCCTGCCTCCCTCCACCCTAATAGGTTAGAAACTTCAAATAACTGCAAAACAGAAACCAAGGAAGAAGAAAAACTTGTGCATCTTTCCAGTACTGGCTATATCATGAAGCAGTAAGCTCACTCAGGTTTTCAGAAGTTTCACAGATTAGTAAGGTCAGTTCCTTCTTCCCCAACCAGAAGAGGATAAAATTCTATTTTTCTTATAGAAAAAAACTCCAAAGGAGGGAAAAAACATTACTTGTCCACATGCCAAAGATTCCTAAAGGAACACAAGCTATTTAATACATTTATTATCGCACTCTGAAAGGAACACCTACAGATCTCCAGAAAGGAGGACGGATCTTTGCAAACAAGCTGGAACAGGGACACGAACACAGAAATATGGCTCCAATGTAATGGAACAAAGAAAATATGTCAATATCCGTCTGTCTTCTAGAAACTTCTAGAGTGGAATGAGGTGAGATAGGTGGGGAGAAGAGAAAGAATCCCTGTGTTTTTCAGGGTAATAAATTCTGCAGAGAAAATACTCTGCAATGCTTCTCCTGCTGCTTTTTAGAGCACATCCTCCCAAATGACCTGTGATGGTTCCTTATTGTTTCTTTACTGCACTTTAAGTCATTTAAGGTAATATCACGTACTACTTTAGCAGAACAAACTAGACCACCTATTAAGGACTCAATTGTAGGAACCTCTCCAAGATCGTCCAGCAACTCGTGAATTGGATCGTTGTGCTCAGGAGCAATTGCATCTTGATGGTCTAAGAGCAACTAGATGAACAGAAAACAACAATTATGTTTTAACAGCACATCCTTTTCTAGACAGTAAAGTTTCATTACTTTAGGTGGTATCTTTCAGAAAAAAAAATCACTGAACTCCAAAGCAGCAATATCAACATTTAGAGCAGTGCCAATGTCACATGCTCAAATGCTTTCGAAAGTAACTTAGTGAAGCCGTAACTAAATCATTTGATTCTGTACATCAACAAGCTCTCACACACTACAATCAAGACAACTTTCAGCCTTGTATTTGGTAACTTCGTGTTTCAGCTAGAAGCAGCGTTTTCTTCAAAAACACCGCTTGTAAGGAGCAACTGTGACTAATGTATACTTACAGTGTGTGTATTGATGATTTCACCAATAGAAATATAAATTACTGGTTTAGTAAGAGTCACCAAGTCAGAATATTCATCAATATTAAATTTATCCTGCAATTCAGGAACCTCACAGGCAGCCTGAAAAAAACGTCTTCAGAACAAAGGAGAGAACAGTCAGTACGACTCTGAGTCACGTGATGTATCAAGAGTATTACCTCCCCATGACAATCTTAAGCATAGTCTCTCCTCTTTAAACTACGGTACATTATGGCATACTACAGTTTGTCAACTTTAGTTTAACACGTCAGGAGTAACCTAGTAAATTCAATCATTGATACTGGCCATGTTGATATTTGCTCATTTTCAGAATTGACAGGACTGGCTTCAGTGACCTTGTTCTCCTGCCCCCACTGCATTATTGTCCCTTGCCCCCAACTACCTCTGGTCACCTTTCTTCCAAAACACGGGACATATAAGATGGCAATTCTTGAACAAAAGCTTACTTCAACTACATGAACAACTAAATGATAACCTACTTTATTCCTGAGCACCACTAGATTTTCATGTGGAACCAGGGTTCACATGGGACAGAAGAATGTATGTCCATTCTGGTTGTCCATGTCCAAAGTACCGCAATAAGTAAGTGCAAAAGCAACCTTTATTCTGCACGCTCGAAACCCTTGACTTTGCAATCTCATTAACATACAATGTATTGTTCATAAATTCTAGGGTACACGTTTTATCTGCAATTGTCAGTGATGCTTATGGCAGTCTGGAGTGAAATCTCTTCTTTTTAACAGATTGCATATTTGACAGAGATAGAATTTTTCACATTCAAAATTTATTATTTTCCCTTTTTACTTGCAATGTTACCCTCTGCCAAACTTCACAACTTAATTAGCTAAGGTCTTCTACCTGAATTTCTGGTATGACTGCAGTAAGTATTCATTAATGATGCTTAGATGAGCATTGTCTCCCATGAACATCTTATTGGATGCAGCATGCTGTAACATCTTTGCAATGGAACCGAGGTTTCTGCGTTGATCTGTAGTCAGCTGACCTCCAGCTGAAAGGTCAATGATGTCAAATGCATCTGGTGCGACAATGGCTGGATTCATGTAGCGATAATAGAGCAAATTGCCAACAATCTGGGAAAAGTTGAGTAGCGAAGAAACGCATCAGTAAACAACAGTACAGGACCCAACTGAATTTTATTGAAACTACTCTGTGTTTTGATAAACTATTTTCTCGTAGGCTCTTTCCAAGACAAAGGTGCTGCTGTATAGAAGCACATACCATCCCAAAAAATCTGAACTGTAAAAAAAACCCCAAAATCATAAAGATGCAATAGGACAGTCAGCACAGAGGAAAGACTGAGCTCTACTAGTCATAGGACAATACAGCAGCAGATATTCCTATGCATAAAGATTTAGAACTCTAACTTATAAAAACGTACGGCCAGGAGATATTACAAGTTACCAATGAACTACTGATATGAGCACGAGACAGTCTGTCAGGAGAATTAAATGTAATTGAGTTAGCCTAACGGAGGGCAGAATGAGCACAGTATAGAGGAACCTGATAATGAAGTTTCAATAGGGAACAAGAGCAAATTTTTAAAGAAGTATGCAGCACTGGCTGCCATCTCTGACAAAGCAAAAATAGGGAGCAAGAATGGCACACCAAGAAGCTAAACTGAGGAAATTACTTTCCATTCCTTCTCCAAAGCCCTTTTCGCTTTCAGAGTAATTCTTCTGTAAGCCAGCAACATATTCAGGCACAGACCCCTAGTTAGTGAGAGTAACTGAGAAACCATTTAATCCAGAAGTAAGAAAATCAGAAGTACAGAAGATGAATGGCATTTGACGCTTCAAAAATCCAATTTACCTAGTCAAATGTGACCAGCAATACATTTCAAAGAACTACAATTAAAGATTATCACATTATCCATATGCTCACAATACAATTCTTTCCTGTATTGGACATTTTGACAAAAGTAATTCTAGCAATGAAAAGGAATTAACCCAACATGCTGATTTGAAGCAAAAACTCTCACAGGACATGCTCATTTGCAAAAGGCCAGGTCACTGAATCTTGGCTTCACCTGCTTGCCATGTGACTTGAATGCATGGAAGAGATAAGGGTCTGAACAAACAGCGGGAAACACAGAGAAAAAAATCTAGCCATTGATAAGCAGTCCCAGAAGTTAACAACTGCTTTCAGTGAGGTCATGTTTTGAGAACTGTTTTATGCAAGCCTCTGATGTACTCTTGCAAATTATGCCATGGGATGTTAACGGTCTGTTGACTGTTAACAGTCCAACTGTTCACTGACAGTAAAAATAAAAAACATCCGTGAAAGAAACTGAATTAATAACTTTTGAACTTGCGTGGCAAAAAGAACGGTGTATTATATGGGTATCCTTGGTTGCTAAAAAAAATCTGCAAGTAGTTATTGCACGCAACTGCAGTTTTGACTTTCATGTGGACAGTTACATTGTTTCCATGAGGATTGACAAAAACTGCAGTTTTCCACCTAAATTTACAGATGGAAGAAATTAATTCACCTGCATAGAAAGAACCGATGTCTCAGAATGGGAAAGCACAGAACTAGAAGAGAGAAGAAAACAGCATTCAGATTGGTAATTATTTTGTAATGAAGTAGAGGCAGAGAAGTTTAAGGAGACGTTGTCAAGTATTCTAAGAACCAAATTTTGTTTTATTAAAAAGTAAAGCATTCACGGGCATAAACGCACAATTTACCAAAACCCATAAAACCAAAGAAATTTCAGTGAAAACCCCAACGCTATACTCATCTGAGAGCACCTACTATTAGGATCCTTTTAGTTCTCCAAACCAACTGAAAATGCAAAATACAAAACTGACCAGGCGTCATGGGAAGTGACTCTACATACTGCTGTCAAAATATCCTAGAGCGTTACAGATAGGGGCATTAGGAATATCATAATTTCGCATACAGACTTTTTAACTTGTCTCTTTAAGGAAGGAGCAGCAGGCTGTGATCATACTAGTGAACCCAAGGTTTACTTCCTAGGAGCAACAGTAACCCCAAGTCAAGATACCTAAAAGACCAAATGTGCAAGATATTAAAAGCAAAACAGAAGCAACAGGATACCTCCTTCTAAACAATGCATTACATCTTAGGTGATGTATATGAAGCTAACATCAATAGCCTGATGTGAAATATTTTCTATCTGTAGAGGTAGATAAATAGGTTTGCATGCACTCCTCTCCACACACACACCTAACGAGAGAAGAATGAGATGTGCTTGCCACAGCCAATTCAGCTGACAATTATTCACAAAGGTGTATAGATCCTCACCTTGAGAAGCTCATCCTCGCCAGCATCGGGAAACTTCTCATGCAGCGAGTCTTTTAGGACCTTGGCAATGAAACGCATTCCGTAACTTTGAGAGAAAGAAAAGGTCAAATAAGACTGCTGCAAGCATGAAGACACCAACAACTTCTCAGGGATAACACTGTGGTACATCAGACTCACGGGATTTTGTCCACTGAACTAACAATGGCAGACAGGAACTTGTCCGTCACCGTCCTCATGTTTCTGATTGAGGCATCCAGGCGCGTCCTCACCTCTTCATGACTTAGGGCTTGCTCAGGTGTAACATCGTATGGCAGTTTGCTATTTGAAAAAGTCAAACATATAAAGGAGAATATTACACAAGCTAGTACATTTCAAGAAGGTTTAGCCTGACACAGAAACAAGTTTATATTCACTTCACTGCCAAAAGCTATGCACTGCATTTAATTAACCTGTTTGGAACTATGAGAGCTGAAATTTTTTTGCTTTTACTTTCTCTACTTTCCCTTGCAATGGCCACTGCGAAAGAAAAGACCCAGCTAACTCAAAACTGAATCTTTTTTACAGCGTGCACACTAGGTAAAAAAAGTGCCATCTGTAACACACAGTGGTACTTCAGACTGCAAACTGGTGAAAAAGCAAGCTACACATTTGAGTATTAAGATGATGAAAACTTGGACACAAGCAGAAGCTAGAGCAGCATCCATAAAATCAATATAACATACTACTGGTGGGAAACAGTGCCAAATGAATAGTTACATTTTTTCCCATCAGCTGAAACTACTGCATAGTATTCCAGTGAACACAGACAGATGAAGCTGGTAATTCAAAAGAGCATATCCTAAATTTCACGTACAGAGAACACACATCTTCACCTGCATTTTTAACATGCCCAGAATTTTGCATGAAGTGTGCAAATGTATATTACTGCAGATTGCTTTCAATCTGGGGGAATTCACTCATCTGTACGGCTTTTGGGTTTTTTTTAAAGTATGTTAAAAAACCCCAATAACACAATGGAAACCTCAAGCTCTAGCAAATCACAACCACCAAAGAAAAAGAAACCAGAATGACACAAAATCACATAGCTCAATACAACTGTCATCAGTGGCTGATATTAATTAGAAAAATGTTAGGACTAAGAGAACTGCAATGTGATGACTTTTGCCAGCAAGAGAGGCTTTGTGTGCTTGCAAATAGTACCGGTTTGAACAGGCTATATGTGACATGAACATGGACTGACATGGAAGCAATTCCCTAACACTTTTTCTTATGATAAATTCTTTTAGGTTAGAGGGCATCTCATAGCTAACTATCAAGTAAACGTAAGAAAACACCAAAGAGCATTTCTTCTTCCATCACCTAATGACATTGCTGTTCAATACTCTCAGCACCATCATCAGAATATGAACTTTAGAACTGTCAGATGAAAGCTGTCTTGACGAGACGGTCAATTGGATGGATGCACGCAGTGGAGCCAAGGATGGTTTTGAATGATTAACTGAGCAATGCAAAGCAGCTAAGCAATGTTTAGAAAAATACAGTATTAACAGGTACCATACCTGGCCTCTCCAGTTTGAGATTCCATCTGGTTAACCCAAGACTTGTAAATATCCACTGGATCAGTTTTGATATTAAGTGACTTGTCATCAATGATTTCCTTCACAACCGGTGCAAGGATCTGCCTCAGGGCATTCTGACCACGGGCACCACGGTTGAAACTTACCACCATTTTAATAACAGTAGGATTCCCAGTCACAATTTCATGTATCTGGTCTACTTTTGATCTGAAGAAGAAAGAAACTATATTAAATATGAGGTATGCATAACTCTGTCACCACCTACATTTCCCTGGACTCCTGTTCCAAGCATGAATTTAAGGGGGGGAAAAGAACGGTTTTTAGAAGTTGTTATTTGTTTCAGGGCATATACCATCTTAATGCTTAAAAAGCGTTCCCAAAAATGCTTAAGAGTAGTTCCTCAAAAATTTCATTGCGCATTCTTCCTCAGAGCAAGTTGTTGCCACTCTGCATTGTAAAGAACTCAGTCATGTGACACTGAGCTCCCAAGACCTAACCAATCCAACTAAACATGTCTGAGGACAGCCAGAGTTTCCAACACCGACAGGAAATAGAAATGCCAAACAATAAAGATGTCAGACTCCTCGTTAACTTTTGGAAATTCAGAGAGCTTAGATTTACTTTTCTCCCTGGCTTGTAAAGCCTGAGTTTGCCGTTTGTTGAAGGTATTTATAATCAGATACCGGAGAATTGAGATTACACTGAGTTTCAGCATGGCTTTGCATCAGATCAAAAGTAGCTGCCATGTTGAGTAGTGAAATTTTGATTGAAGTAAAAAGCCCTCATCCTCAATGGATATACTTGATTCTTCTTTTATAGACTACATTAACAGATACGAAATGGGAAGAAGACAACGAAGGAACAAATTAGCATTATCTGCATATTAGAACAAGACTTTACATGAAAATGGCCTCAATTTGAGAAACTGCCAAAACTGATTCAACAGCGAGAACGTGTTGTATGCTACCACATACTTGATCTCTTCCTGCAATGCTGTTTGGAAAAGTCGCAACAACAGGTATTCCTCTCTTTGATTGGATGCATAGTTATACAGCGTGAAGATGACAGAATCCATGAACTTTGTGGATTTGTTTTGAGGCATCTGAAAAATCAGCTTGGCCAAGTAGGTTGGGTTAGTCTACAACAACAAGAAAAATTACTTAGTGTGCACGTCCCCGCTGGTGTCGCTAAAGACTAAGGTGGCTTGAAAGAGTTGCTGGTTGGACTTGATCTTAAAGGTCTTTTCCAACCTTACTGCTTGTATGACAACTCCAGTGCATAAGCAAAGACTGTGCTAAGACATAAAAGCTTCTGTGACAAAAGCAGTTACCAAGAAGAACAAGGAGTTGCTTACCTGAAGTAGGTAGAACAAATGCTGATAGGCTTCCAGCTTTTCCCTCTTCTCTTTGCTCAATGCTTTCAAACCTCCCCTTTGTTTGTTCAGCATCATCATGTCAGAGAGCTGTTCCTTGTTCTTCTTGGTAAGTTTTTTGCTATGAGAAACAACATCCTGGAAAGAAGGAATAGGTACAGATTTCACTCTGAGAAGTTTCTAAAAGGCAATATTGGAAAACAGCTGCATCTGAGAGCCACTTCTCTTGGACGTGGAAAGGCAGGGTCAAGGTATGCCTGGGGCTATTAAAGTGAAGCATTATTTGCTATGGCAGCAGTTTCTCCAGCTGGAAGTATATGTTCTGCTTTGTTCCTGACTTTGTGAATTTGTCTGAAACCCTAGAAGGGTTAGTCACTCTTGGCAGCAATTACTACCAGAGCTGGTAGCATTCTGAAGATGCTTGGAAATGTTTTCCTTTTTTAAACTGGGCTTACAGCTTAAAAAAACTGTTCCATATTAGCTAGCTCACTACCTCCACATACTCCGACAGCAATGGCATTTTTCATTGCAAGCATCAGCCCAACCACTGCCGCTTCCTTCTAAGATTAATTTCACTACATCAGTTGAGATTTTGCACTTGGAGAAGCAGAATGTAATGAATCCAGGAGCACAGGAAAAGCTGACCAGCACTTCAGCTTGAAGAAAAGACAATGCTGTATCAGCAAGAGCCTTTTTTCTTTTTTTTTTTTTGGTGAAATTCATCACACCAGCCAAGCTTAGATAGAGGGGGCTTCCTTTAACCAACAAGCAGCCAAGGGGCACAAGCATGCCTCCTGCCTCCAAAATCACCCCCCTCGCTGCAAGCCTGTGGGATGTGACTTGTTTAACCACAATGGAGCAACAAAACAGAGTTCTCAAAGCCTTCAAATACAAAATTCGTTGCATTCATTAGATCAAGATGGTCTGGTGTTTGCCTTTTTTACGTTCAGGACTTGTTTCTTCTCCTGCCACAGTTTTCTTTCTAGGGATACGCACTAAATTAGCAGAATGCACTAAGAATATATTGGGAGTAAAAACCGCAGGTCTGGGGCAACATTTTCCACTCGGCCCGAGCAACTGATGTCTGAGGCCAGGAGCTCTCCATGCTAACTACCACTGGGCTCGATTTAGTCTGTAGCTGGTCTCCCATCAGCACATTTCTTACCTGCAGTGTAATTTTGTTTTTCACTAGTAACCCAATTTTGATGTCCATGAGATTGAGGTCATTTTCCAGTTGCTGATTGGATCGGATCAACGTTACAACTTCTTCACGCAGTTTCATTAGCTCAAGCTCCTCCTGAAAATCTTGGTCACTCTGATCAAGCAAGTGGACAAATTTCCGAACCACAGCCATAGGTGGGTTTTCAGCATTAACTAAAAATAGGCGAGAAAATAGAAAACACCAGGGGATGGCAAACAGAAGTAAATATATGCCTTATCTATGTTTAAAGAGCACATCAAGGAGCACCCAGAGTTAAATTAGTACCACCATGTCTAAACAGCTTCTGACATTTTGAATTTCTTGTTTCGCGAAAATTGTAAGAGAAGCAAACAAGAACAAAGTCAGTATGAGCATAGGGTAGTCCACACTGTCAAAGCTAACTGCAAAGCTATAGTTCTATTTTTCAGCAGAAAAATAAAAAACCAAAAAGACAGCTAGACTCAAGTTTTCCTTCAGCCTGAAGAACTACCTACTCCTTGCACTGCCCTACCAACTTCATTACAATTGCTCCTCAAAACTGTCTTGATATTATAGATCACACAGCCAACATCGTATTGGTTGACGAGAAGCTTGACATGACCCAGCAATGTGCAATTGCAGCACAGAAAGCCAGCTGCATCCTGGGCTGAATCAAAAGCAGTGTGGTCAGGAGGCCAAGGCAGGTGATTCTCCTCCTCTACTCCGCTATCATAAGACCTCTCCCGGAGTACTGTGTTCAGCTCTGGGGCCCCCAACATAGTAAGAAGGATGTGGAGCTGCAGGAGCGGGTCCAGAGGATGGCTACAAAGATGATCAAAGGGCTGGAGCCTATCTCCTATGGAGACAGGCTGAGAGGGTTGGGCAGTATCTTCTATGAATCTGTGATCCCTCACAGAGATTCAAGGCACATCAGTTTTATCCTCTTGGCAATACTTACTGAGGGTTTTGTAGTCTTCTCGTGCTTTGTTCGCTCGAATAAAAGCTTGAATTTTTACAACATCATTTATCTAGGATTTAAAAAACAAAAAAGCACTTGACATCATTCTGGAAAGAGTACCAAAGGCAGGTACAGAATACTTTAAACAAGATAGCCTCTTACGTGGTTTCTGAAATACTGCAGACGATCTCTGTAACGTCTTCTGGCTTGATACATCCTGGTCATTGATTGAATCTATTGAAGGGTAACCAAAACACTCAGATAGAAAACTTATCTACAAAGTTCACTACCCCAAAGGTTTACCAAAAAAGTCAGCAGGGAACCTGCATTACCTTTACTACTTGGTCCTTTTGTGCTCGCAAGTAATCCAAACGGATTTGATATGCCTTCCTTTGCTTGTAGCCACGCCATTGAGACTGAAAACAAAACGTGCACGCTCATTTTACTTCTCTAATTAAACAGAAGTACTTACAAATCTGAGCTTCTTTGTGTTCGTCAGCTTCCAACCGCCCTTTTGGCTAAATGAAACATGAAGGAGACATGCATGTCTTATGAAGAGATAAACTGTGTGAAGCATTAACTATTTTCCAACTGTAATCGTGAGAGACTTGAAATTACCCCATGAAGAGCCTGGGCCTTCTGAAGCACAGTTATGGGTCAAAAATAYAGTGAAACAGTTAAGTTGACAGAAACTGTTCTACATGAGGATCATGTGTTAGCTGCTGCCGCTGGTGAGAACAACGATGCAACATTTTAAGCCTTCAGAGAAGACTCACTGCCATCGACACTTGGAAGAGAAGTTAGGTAAGGGGTTGGACTACACTTAAAGGCAGAGAGTGTTATTCTAATGAGTTGGGAGTGGGTGTGGAGGTTTTGTTAAATATACAGGCAGACTATGTGCTACTTAGGCAGAAACAGACATATACAGCTGAAATAATAAAATGGTAATAGGGTGCAAAGCAACTATTTCATTTGCACACATTTTAGTTACACCACCACAGAAAGAATTTTTTTGTTGCTGTCCTGTAAATGTACCCAATTTCATGCTGAATTAGCCTACCATCTCTATCAGGTCCTCAATCCTTCAAATTCCTGGACAAACTTGAAGAGAAGAATTTTACTCAAGAATACTGAAAACCATGTTGTTTCTCTTGAATTCATGACAAATCACAGCAGCAGTGCATCTCATGGTATTACCACCATCAACACATACAATGTACTTCATACTGCCCTATTCCCAAAACACTGAAACTTGTAAAAAAATAATTGGTAAAGCTTCCTCAAATAAGTTTTTTTCTCTCCGATTCTACATGAGAAGACTTTACTGATTATATATGACACATAAAAGCTAATAATACAACAGAACTCCCTGGAAGAAGAAATGCCTTTAGATAATTTACAATAGGAGACAATTGTGTGCTGTAACTGCTTGAATTGAACAAAAACTGCCAATAAGCTTGTGTACAGAAAACAACCTCAGAGTACGAGTTCCAAACAGAATTAAAGGGTATCATTACCTGAATGCAAGTGATTGCTGGGACTTGCTTCTTCAAAAAATTCATTCTTGAGTTGAATTCCTGGCGAACAAGATACCCTCGACAGCAAGCCTGAAGTTTCATAATCAAGTTCTCATTGGCCAGCCACAACTGTTCTCGGTTGTACGCTGCAGTTACTCCAGATATGGTGCTCTGAAATGTTATGATAGGAAGAGGAGCCAGAAAAAGAAAACAGAGATACAAGAAAAAGGATGATACATCAGCTTTCCACATTGTGCTTACAAGAAACTTCAAAGTTGCCTTTCAAAAAACAGTGACACCATGGTCTTGTACTCTATTAATGACAGGTTAAATTTTTCTGAAACGGGACAAGGAGATGTGACGCACGCAATCTGATGATGCCTTCCAAATCAAATGAGTTACTAAGCTTGTTAACAGGATTATGGCATTGAAGCATTCTATCTTAGAGCTGCATTATGGGTGGGAGTGGTAGGAACATCAACTTTTCAGAGAAAGAGTATGTGTTATCTACTCTACCTGTATCTCCTCCCGTGACAGCTGTGTGTCATTCTGCACAAATTCTGCTGGTTCATCCCATCCTCCCTCTTTGGTCCGCAGGTTATGATAATAATGATAGCCTCCTCTCACCCAGTGTTTCACCCATTCACTGCCATTGCCACCTAAGAGCAGAAAGTGCAGTTAGAAGTCTGAAAATCTGACAAGTGTCTTACCTTTCACGCACACAAATGTTACAACTAGGAAATCTTCACAGATGCTTCTTCCTCTAAGCAAGGAAAGGAATGTTTCTGCATCCCTAATAGCCTCATATGAGAGCTACCTAAACACAACACATCCCACAAGTGGAGAACATTATACTATTCACACACTTTTTTGGAAAAAAAGCCCCTTATTTCACAAAGCATCTGCAACTGCCACCTACAACACAAGACACCTCCCCACGGGCTTTTTTACCTCTGGTTCCAATTCCATGTACAATAATCTTGAATTTATTTCACTAACAGTTAGCAACTTAAGGCGTACCTGCTGCCCTTTTTCCTTTCTTGACTTCTGACAGTTCTCGCTGGTACGTCTCAGCACACTCTGGAGTGACTCCGTATAGCCCAACATCAGGTGAACGCAAGGCACTCAGGGTCTGGCTAACATCACCATGATCTACTGCTTCGTTAATGGCCAGAACTCCTAAGGAGACTTGGATAACACCAGAAGCAAGTTAGCTCAGGGGCTCAGTAACTCACAGCAAACACAGAATGGCAGAACAGAGCAAGGCAACATGAAAATACCCTTATGGTTGGGGTGTATGTGGGATACACAAATTTTAAGTGTATATAAATATAAAACATAAATAAAAAACCAACCAGACAACTTGCAGTATAGAGGCCTCTTCAGTACAAAGTGTCCAACCATGTGTGGAACTCCACCTGACAGCATGTAATTTGTGTGCTCAAAGTCCCAGTATGATGCTGATTTACCACCAGAATTTCTCAGCACACAAAGTTACAGCTCTCCTCTGACATCTGTTTCAGTTAGCATAGTTTCTTCTGGCAGAGCCAGTCACAACTCAAAAGGGGCCTTTTCAACAACTAGAATCCCTATCCCTAGGAAAAAAGCAGGGAATAGTTTGTAAACAAGTCAAAAACGTCTTTGGGAAAAGACAAAGAACAGAGGAAGAAAAAATAACAATACATCATTCCAGGGCTACTCCAGAACTGCAACTTGAATACAGACATCATCACTGGAGCACAAAAATCCCACTGACATTGCCAACACGAAGTACAGTACTTTTTAGCGCTAGGTAAGGCTGCAGAAACATCTACTCGTACATGGACAGATAAGGGTACCTGAAGAACTTTTCAGGCTTAAGGGCACAGCAGGAGCTTTTGACCAAATGTTCCTTGTGGCATGAAATTCAAGCTGCTGCCTTGCCAAAGTGCTTGCTACGTGTGAAGAATGGTGAAAAAAACTGCACCGGGAACAAACAGTAAGATGAATAGGTAAAAGCTGTCCTACTTCCCCTGCCCCTTTCTTTCTTTTTTTTTTTTTTTTAAGGCAGATGACGGGAATTCACTGACTAAATAATGTCATTAGAAACAACTAAACTAGGCCATGGAGTTGGACAAACTCATTGTGTCTTTCACTAAACGTTTTTTGAACATGTTGATTTTTCTCTTTTAAAACATTTATAAATAAAAGAATACAAATGGATGAGGCACAAATAAAGCTCACTTCTGCAGAGAGAGGATGAGAGGAATCAACTGTGCCAGAAACTCTACATATCTGATACACAGATTCATTAAGAATTCATGTTGGAGGGCAATCCAGTCCAATCCTGTTCTCAAAGCTGGGCTACCTTCAGGGCCTTTTCTGACAGAGACTGGAAAATCTTGAAAGACAGTGTCTTTGGACAACCTGTCTCAGAAGGCACCAGAGAGATTCCACACACAGATTACACTTTTGTATCCAATTTGGTTGCCTATTCAAAGCAAAATCAGAAGGGACTGACTGTGCATGTTTGGATAACTTTATGCATCAGCATAACATCAAACTAGAAGCTTTCGAAGCGGAACGCAAGACATTAGCACATCAGAGATGAAGAAATAGAATCAAGAAAAATGTAAGGTGACTACAAAGGGCAAAATCAATCAGTACTAATAATGTATGAATCAAGCCTAAAAAGCAGACAGGGAAATGTTGAACATAACAGAAAATTAGAGATTTAGAGTAAATGCAAATAGAACATAATAGTTTTTAAATTTATAAAAACAAGCTCTCTGAAGCATGTGGTACCTGGCAAACAAACAGCGTACATAGAAAATAGGCCACTAGAATATATCAAAAGACTTTGAAACCTCTCATGTTTTGTTAAAGAAAAAGCTTTTGTCAGGAACAAAATAAAACATACAAACAAAACAAAAAAAACCCCAACAAGTTCAAGAGTAGTATTTACTGAATTGTTTCTGCAGACAGAAACAACATCATTAAAAAGACTGGGATGCAACGATGGGTGGGCCAGTCCACCTGCAAACTGCGCTAAGGAGCAAAGGTGGGTATCACTGATGTGTGGCACCCTCTGTATTTGGAAAACATGCAAGGTTGTCTAGTAATACTTAAGAGAACCAAGACAAGACAACAGTACATACATCATGCAAATAAAAGGTAATCCTCACCAGAAACACCATTTCAATTGTGCATGTGAACGTTCTCACTTCTAACTAACCCCCCACAGACACACACACAGTTGCAAATGACAAATAATTTGATAGACATTTGTCAAATGAGGTAACATGGTCTAATGGTTATGTGCAAACCTGGAAAAAAAGACACATCCCCCCACAACAGAAGAAATTTAACATTTGAAGAATCTGACATTCACTCCTCAAAAAAAACCAAAAAAAAAAAAMCAACCCCGCACCAGAAGCCCCCAGGTGCATTTGGTTTCCTTTGCCATATTTACAGGACTTTTCTAGCTCCCAATTTTTCCTTAAATAAGTGGTATTTGGCTGGTAGTGGGGATTAACTGCAATATTGTGTGATAATACCTACATCTCTGGGACTCCTCTGTGTCCTTGTTAGCCTTATGAATCCCATCCTGAATTTCATCTAGCCAAAGTACAGCTGTTTCATCCTGGGTGTCCTGAAGAGAATACAAGAAGAAAAATATACACTGTATGAGGAGAAAAGTGTCACTATTTTTGCAAAGWAAAATAACCTATATTCAGAAATAGCCAATAAAGTAGTTTTCCATATCAGAGGGAATAAGTATTTCAGTCTTCCTAACTGACTCCAACACAAGGACACCATGTGCACTTGTGACTGGCAGAGACTACTATGGCGTTACCAAATTCAATACTTTCTCCCAGTCAAAAAATCTTTTCAGGAAACAGAACAAAGAAGTTCTATCAATGAGAATCACTCTCAAAAGCAGAGAGAACACAAGGCCAGGGAGTGTACCAGTTATTCCTACAGCCATACTAGCTAAGAGGATATGACTTCCCAGGAAGCTAGTCCTTCAACAGAATGTGACTACACAGAGCTGCCGATGCACATCTGTGTGCAGAAACTAAAAAACCTTTGGGTAACTAATGTCACCTCGGGCTGCTCATTTCTGTGCCCACAAAAGGTCAGAAACCTGTACAAACTAGCAAAGCAAAAAGCATCGTACGTATTGTGGATGGGTGTACACGCACAGCAGTCAAAGCCATGTTTTAAGTCTTTATTTTAACAGATTGCTTGTCAAGGAGCAGTGATCACACAGTATCCTGTATTTTGGCTGGGAAATCCAGCCAAATGCGCTAATGTTACATGGAGAAGTTTGAGAAGAGGTAAGAGGCAAGTGTTTAGCAAGTCCCAAAATATACATAAAGAATATTGACGCAGCAGTTGCCAAGCATAAGCTTCTCCCCACCCACTGGTGCTTCCTGTATGTAACTACTGAAAGAAATGCTACGATGCAACTGCCATCCCTCTGACAACTCTCCTCATACAAACAGAACACAGGAAACATTTAGTTCTGGTATGGAATAATAATCACTGCACAAAAGAACCAGTATTTACAATGTTCAAGAGCTTTAAGGCCAGACTGAAAATGAACATTTCCTTACATGCCTTCCATATTTTTCCCACTGTTTTGGCAGGTCTGAAAATAACTGGCTTAAATGATACTTCATTCAAGAGCTTAATATGACTTTTCACAGGCAGATTTCATCTGAAAGCCAGACAGTCCCACAAGAGTACCAGCAACAGCAAAATTCCTGTCCAGGGAGTGGGGGAGAATAATCACTGTAACTGTACTGTACTATCTACCCACAGAAGTCAACCCGAAGACTACCAAAACCATCTCGTGCTTTTCTACAGTTTTACTGCTGCAAGGCTTTCTGCAATGTATACACAGTGTAACATACTACAGAGTCTACTGTTTATTTCTCTATCACAACGTCACATCAGAAACATGCATGATACAGCACTCCCCATTCAAGCAAGCAACTGAACAATGTCTTGAGGTGACCTACAATCCCTCTCAGCCCCAAGGTACAGAAATCACTAGTTTGTAACAGTCGACTTCAGATTGTGATTTTTTTCCCCACATTGTTACTTCATAGTATGATCTTTCTATTTCTGGAATTACTGCCATGCTGCTGGGAGAAGCCCTTTACTTCTCTTATGCCTAAATAAGGTAATTTCATACCAACAGAGAAGCTACAGGCACACCCTGGCACAAGTTTAAGCACACAACAAAAAGATTTCATTATTTCATTCTGACTCAGCAGGAGGAAATGCTTCAGCACAAAATGGATCCCGAGGAACCTTAACCCTGTCAAAGCCCTTGGGAAAGCTGCTTAATGATTTTCATCAGAAACGCATACAGTTTTCATTTACTGTCATCATGCAGGTTTACCTTTAGTCAAAAACAAAGTGTTCAACACAATCTAGACCTCAGCCTCTATACAAAATTGTGCACTGCTATTAGAGCAATGAGCTCCACAGCAGAAAAAAGGAAACTCTCTCAAGCCACTGAAAGCAGCCATCTGCTACTTCTCTGTAAATAGATGAGAAAAAAAAAAAATCTGTGTCCTATCCATACTACTCAAGAATCAGTTGTGTACACACATGTGCACTCGTCATCCTCTTTCTTAAACCTGTAAGATGAAACTTGCTCTTCCTCTCTCCATCTTCACCTTTCAGTTAGTGAAAGCTGCAACTGTGTACAAGTCGGTAGAAGTCCTTGGCTAATGACAACTTCTGCTCAAAAAAGTCATAAGCTACGAAAGTGTCATCAGGTGAACAACAGGCATCTATATATTTTGCTGGTAGCATGTATGTTGCTTCACATCTTTTTTCTGATTTATCACTTACCAGATCTTTCCAATTTCAGAAATTTTCCTTTTGCCATATATAACTATGCCTACGACTATATTTAACAAAGAACATTAGAAGAAAATACTTAAGCTTGCAGGAAACTTGCATTCAGAAGTTCAGTATTCCTGGAATGAACGTGGTCTCCTTGCAAAAACAGATGCTGCGTATTATTTTTCCACAAACAAGATCTCACTTGGGACCCAGGATTAGCTATAGCAAGCCATCACATGCACTTAATATCCTTATACCCATCTCCAGAGTTCATGAAGATTCATACTGTTAGCTGAAATCTCTTTCTCTAGTACAGAAAGATCCAAACAGACTGGTTAAGATCAGTTGAAGGTATGCAGAATGTCCACCTCTCCACTGCCAATTTTCATTCCTGACTTTCAAGACCAGTAAGAATCCAATATTACACTGATGCAAAACTCTTTCAAGATGTGCATTTAACTGCACTCACCTGTGCTTTCTCTCTCTTGGCTCGAAGTAGCGTATCCTGGTAATGCTGTGCTACCTTCGGGGCTACCCCCTCCAATTTTGCTGCAGGAGTCTGTAAGGCTTGAATTGTCTTCTTGGTGTCCCCTTCATCCAAAGCTTCATTAATAAGACCAATTGCCAAAATTCCTAGGGAGGAATGCATAGGGGGAGAAAGACAAAGTTCCACTTTTGGTCAACAATAATCATAACCATCGCTTCAGAAGGAAAGTGCAGTTAGTCCTTCCTAAATCAAGCAACAGCTGAGAACCACAATATTTTTAACGGAAAACATTATTTTCTAGTAAAGAAACCAAGAGTAGTCATAATTCCTGAGCATTGCAATTAAAAAAAAAAGTTAAAAAAAAAAAAATCACTCAGGGAGACCACATGCAGGGATAAAAAACGAATCCTCAGACATCCAGCTCAGAGCCTCTAGAAGAGAATTATCAAAGCCCAAATGGCTGGAGTTCACAATATTCCAAGGTTCTGGCTTCTCCAGAAAGACATCTTCACATAAAGCTAAAGACTTGGTACGGAATACCATTGAAAAACACAGTAACTTCACATTTTAGAAAACTCTTTCATTAAGGACGTATTTAGTATCAGCCATCTTATCAGAGATGTGGCTGCTACTCAAGTACAGTAAAATTTACCATTCAGCAAAATAAAAATCTTACAGTTAGCTAAATGGAAACAGAGTCTACATCATGCGTATCCCATCTGTAGCAACCGTCTCCTGAAAATCACAAAATAACTTAGGTTGACATGAATGCTAGAGTTCATCTGATTCAATTCCCTGCTTAAAGAAGGATCCAGTCATGGTTTGGTCAGCACAGAAGAAATCCTTTAAGTAAAAGAAAGGACCTCAGTGTGGGGATCTCCAACTTTGGTTAGTGTATTCAAAGATCGTGACTCTTCAACGCGAGACTCTCAAAATAGAAGTTCATACAAAAAATAGAACATCTTGGGGAAGAGGTTATATTTGGATGGAGTAGATATCAGAGAAAAATATATGTTGAGGACATTGCAAGAACCGTATCACTAAAACAATGGCATGGTTTCTATCAAAAACCAGATATGATAACTTAGGAAAGGGCACAGAATCTCAGTAGCAATTCTCTCTGATTAGTTTGCTAATACAGACATGACATATTCCATGGAACAGCAATACATTACAGCTCTTCACCAGAAAGCATTTTTAAATTCAAAACTATTCACAAGCATAGTGGAAATAAATTTAAAAAAAAAAAAAAAAAAGGCTGTATAACTTGAGGATCTTCTCTGACTAATTTAACTCATTCATAGGGAGGAGATAAAATGCATCTTCGCGTAAGGGCATATACAAAGCAGTTTTAAGAATTAAGAAATTCCCCAGGAGAACAATTTATCTCATTACAGGATTTTCTGCACCTTTTCTTACAGGACAAGGAGCGTTAAAAGAAACAGGATGTTAGGACTACACCAGCTTTTTGTGACCTCTTACATAGAAACCTGTGACCTCTTACATAGAAAAGATACTATGAAACTAGCACTGGTGTGTGCATCCTTGCAGCGCCCTCAACAAATCTACTTACATGACCCAAACAGGAAACCCACTGTCTATTTTGAAGATACAGGAAACAAGTTCAGCAAGATAGAAGGCTTTTAATTTAAAAGTTAACCCTCCCTAGAGTATAAGCTTTTCAAGGTGAAACACAACATACCAAGTACACAACAAGAAGTGGTACAAGAGACCTGCCTGTCTCAGTGTACAACATAAACTTTAGCATCCACACTTGTGACAAATCTCTCCGGCTTTATGATGCAAGGCTTTGAGCCTTGCTGAGATATTAGATATTACAAAACCATAAATATTACAAAGATGGCTTAAAAGTTACTGTAAAACCCAGGAGGTTTTCAGTATTTGTCATAAACAAAAATTAAGAACCCTTAATGAAAGTGGAAAAAAAAAAAAGACAATTAAACCATCTGAAACAGAATTTCACAAGGGTCTACTGAAGAATAAGCTTGTTTAATTGTACTATTTTCAAGAACTCCTCTATCTCCACTCTGGATTTTAAGTCAACTAATACTGTCTTAGCGCAAGAATTACTCCAATTTTCTGTCTTGATGAAATTTTCATAATTACACTCAGGCCCAGTCTTTTATCACTGCTAAAAGACAGTTATTTATTAACATAAAGACTACTGAGAAATAGAAATTAGAAAAAATCCAGGACTAGAAGCATAGAAATTAGGTTAACAGTCATTCACAATTTTCAGCTTGCATCAGTAATTTTTTCCCTTCATGAATATTTAATTTTCAGTACTCACACTTTCTGTACAGAATGGTTTGGGTTGGAAGGGACATTAAAGATAACCTAGTTCCAAGCCCCCCTATCACGGGCAAGGGACACCTTCCACTGGAAAAAGAAGACTATAGACCAGGCTGCTCCAAGCCCCATCGAACTTGGCACTGGATATGTATGTATATACTATACCTCTTCCTGTTCTCTTCAGTATAGGACTACCGAAACTAAATGCCTGTGAGTGCAATGCATTAGTGGTGATGCCTCGATCACATCTTTTAAATAAATGCAAGGAGACAGGTTTCCTTGCTCTAGGTCAATAAGCCCCCCAGGGGAACACTGAGCAGTGTGGTTGCAGGGCACAACACACACAGTACAGCTGAAGGGTTAACTTCAGAAGCATGCTCCTGGTGAGAGCTCAAATATCAGCATCCCTGCACCCAGAGAGCTGGAGTCTCATCAGTGATCTGTGTCACACTCTTGTAACTTCAGACGGTTTTTGCACATCTTCCAGTTAGGGAACTAAATACTGGGAAGGTAAAAAGACCAATGCACATTCAAAAAAAAAGGAATAAAAGAAATAAAAGGAAGAAGAGGAAAACCTGAACAGGAAAAAGTTGCAGTCAAAGAAAGAGCAAGACTTCCAGAAAAACATCATCTACTGAACGCAGCAAATTAGAAAGGAGGATGGAGCACACCAAGACAAAACTACAACTAACTGTGAGATTTTGGAAATACTAGCTTTCGCTAAATTTGGGAGGTTGAAGCAAAATTAGAAGATCGTAGACTAATCCTGGACACTGACAGCAGACAACACATTTTCAATCCAAAAGCGGTTAAAATTTACACTGGAAGGATTAATAAGCAGTTTTGAAATACTGACTTCAATAACACGAACACTCCTGACTGTCTGATCTCTCCATCAACAAACAGTCCCGCAATCAACACTTTTGTATTGCAGATCACCCAGTCTTGTTCACAACTAAGATCTTACTAGCTATCTAATGTATGACACAACTACAAGTCTATCAAGAACTTTTTGTACTGACACACACCTAATTTTAGCACTCCTTATAAGCTAGGATCAGTTTAGCATTAATTGAACAGAAAAACTTACTTTCATGCTCTTCATGCACGACTTTGTTCACATGATCAACACATGACTGGATATCATTCCATGTGATAAATTCATTTCCTTCTGCACTTGTTTGAGCTTTCAGCTTCACCAAATCATCAATATATCTGTCAAAAAACAAAACCCAAACCCAATAAACATCACATTGCAACAAGCTGGTCAGAGATCACACAACCCAGCATTGAGAATTGTACACAACGTGGCAGAGGTAACATGAGGGCTGAAACTGGAACAAATTTGAAAAGTGGGAGAAAGAGAAAAGGCCGTGTGGAGGACGGTCAGCATAAACGTGAAGTAGGTTCAAATAGACAAAACTGCCAAATAGAGAAAAGCACTAAAACACTAGATGAGGGTCCAGGGCAAAAAAAATGGTGGGTGAGCTGACGTAAGTACTGGGGACAACCTAATGGTATTACAGCACAGCTCTAATTTGAAATCCATGAGAAAGCATTGAGAGACAGCACAGAAATCAGACCAGTAAGAAACAGTAATCGCAAAAATAAGATGCAAGAGACAGCAGAGATTAAATCAATACTGTAATAAATAATGTAGAAATAATGTAAAATTTAAGAGAAGGAAAAAAATTCATAAAGTCACAGAATATAAGCAATATCAAGGACACATATGATTCCTTGAAATACTCACCTCTGCGAGTTCTCATCCTCAATGTTTGTAAGCCCTGTGACAGGACTGCTCAGTTGTTTCCACACTGTATTCGTATCCCCTGAATCCAAAGCCCTGTTAATCAAGGCCACAGAAGACAGCATCTCCACAGCAACAGATAGTTCTGGATGGGTGAGGTTACCCTGCATACAAAGAGGACAGAAAATTCTATTCGTTCTGTACAAACTATCGCTGCACATAGGAAACAATGGAGTACTTGTCAGAACACACATGTAACAAGGCAAAGGACAACCTTTATGACAACAAAGTAGAAAGATGAGTATCAGTAACAAAGCTAGAGCGCCAAATAAGAGATTGAAGTACAATTTTACAGGGCCAAGCAGCTCAAGATTTAGGGATTAAACCACATCAGAACAGACTGACACCAAAGCACTTCTATGAGGACTCAAGACAGGTTTGTTCCAGAGGATGCATTTAAGAAAACAGACAAGGTAGACCCAGCAACCCATGTCAGCTTCCAGAAATAACAGAGAAGGTGATTCTTACTTCAGGGCTCTGTTGCTGCAATGTGGCCAGCTCCCTTTGGTAAAGATCTGCAGCAAATGCATAAACCTCTGGTAACTGGGCCTCTGGATTCATCATTTCTGCCACAGTCTTCTCAGCATCACCCATTCGAATTGCTGAATTAATTTTGGCTACCGCGGCCAGTCCTAGAAGTTCAAAGAGCATAAAGAATAAGGAAGGCGGACAGTTGAGACTCCCATAATAACAAAACTTTTGTTTTACTCAAATACTTAACTAGAAAAAGAATAATACCCCTAACTGCAGGGAAAGAGTCGAACTTTCTGATCCATACGTCCCCAGTTAGTCTTCCATTACTGAAGACAACTAAAATACACAATGCTCACACTTAACACTAATTCACCTTTTTGTCTGGTTATCAAAGGATTGTTTTACCATTTCAGTATTCCGACAGTAAGAAGCCTCATCGCAAATTTTTGGATGGGTGAATCATACCAACTTTCTCTTCCTTTCTACCTCTACCCTGCTCAAGTTAGTAATAGGTACTCCATACTGGGTACATGCTGGCTAACTCAAAACAGTGCAAGTAGGTAAACAAATGCAGACTTCCATGCCTAACAAGTAAGGTACTGCGAAGGTAGCTGCCTACTTAGTTCTGCATTCACTATTTTCCTCTTGTATTCTAAATCCTCTCTCCTCAAATCTCTGGTAATCTCCTTACTTCCTATCACAAATTGAGTTGCTCCTGCACAGCCAGAGCTCTGCATGGTCTCAGAAGCATCAATCAAAAAACAATCAGSAAATGATCCGCATTTTATTTGCTACCTGATATTCAGAAACAGTAAAGGTTCTGTAGCTCAGTGGGAATGATCAGCACATAACCTATCTTTCACATCTCTTGGAGCAATCTGGATTTTCTTCACAGATCCACAGCACAAACATTCATACAAGTGTTCTATAAAAAGAGGTTATTTAAGGTGGATGCAAAAATTCCATGTTTCTTAAGTCAAATTATCTGCTGTTATCTCCAGCCACACTGTAAGAGCTGGATAAAAGACGCTACAAATAACTAGGGCAACCATCTCTCTTTAATGTTCTTAGCAGCTATAAAGTACTTAAAGAACATTCATAATGACCATTCATAATAGACCCAAATACTGTGCTGCCTCATTTTTTTGATCACATCCATGCTGCGATAATTTCTGCTGATCCTTACTTCGCTGGTACTGTTGTGCTGCCCTATTAGCAGCATCCACTCCCAACTGCAACTCTTCCTTCTGCAGAGGACCTGTCAGGCCAGCCTAACAAAAAAAATAAAAACTATGAGGGTGAAACAATGTCATGTTATTAATTTCAATTACCTCAATAAAAATACTCCACTTTAACTTAAAACACTCTAATGCCATATAGCTTCAGCAAAAAAAGAATGCCACATACATAAGGAAATCAGAAATTACTCAACAGATTCTCAGTTCAGGTGCTGAAAGACCATATGTGTACAACCTGATCTTGTTTATATCAGAAGTGCAATACCATGAACACAGCACTTAGAAGCAAGACTGCTTCCAAAATGATAAAATACTTAAGACAAAAGGCATAATTTTGTGGGAAAAGACTCCCTGTATGTGAGCTGCACACTGGAGTGAAATTAGCAGTCATGTAGTTTGCCATGAAACAATCCATTAAGTAATATTCCATTTTACCTCTGAGCAACTAAAGAGTTCGCAGAACATCAAAATGGACAACATGCAGCTTTGGCTTGTACATACACACTTCTTGGACTATATGGTACTACACAAATATAAATAGAAAATGAGACTGAGTAACTGGGGAGCAGGAGGGCTTGAATAACTTGGGTAAAAATCAAAGAATCATTGAAGTTGGAAAAGACCCTGAAGATCATTGAGTCCAACTGTACACCTAATACTGCCAAGTCCACCACTAAACCATGTCCCTAAGCACCATGCCTGCAAGTGATGTATCATGGTATTCTACACAGTGAAAGCAGTTCATGCTTATCTGATTAGTGTTTATAAAACACATACATCCACACTATTTGGGCTCTGACAATAGTAAAATGAGGGAGGACACACCTTAATTGTAACAGTTCTATACACACACAAGTTAGTATTTTAAGGTTTGGTCAAAGTATTTTAATTATATATACACATACATACAAACATTATACTCGCCTTTCATATACAGAGATAAAACCTAAATGATAGAAAGGCTTACTGAATGCTTCCGTCTCTTAGCACTAACTTTTTCTAGACAACACTAAACTGTAATGCAGGCATATAGCAAGTGACTAGTACATAGTGGTACAATGAAGGGCAGGAACAGGGCAAAAACCTCACAAATCAGGGTAATTACACTTTTCCATACCTCCTGTTTCTGTTGCCTATCACTCAAAAACTGCTTGAAATACCAGTCACAATTTTCCTGTAGCAATCCTCGGAGTCCCAAGGCTGGTGTTGTCAAAGCTTCATACAGTGCTAACGCATCTCCTCGTTCCAAAGCCAGGTCAATCTTTGATATGGCTGCATGTGCTAGCAACAGTAAAACAGAGCTTTGAGAAAGTCCCACAGTTTACATAGGTCTAACAGTATTTCTTTCTGAGCAGCAGGTTGACAGATAGCAAGTTAGGTATGCAATCCAAATGGAAGACTTCCAGAGTCCATTAATGAAGCCGTATTTGAGAAACGGACTAATGGTTGGAAATGGCAGGCACTATTCAAGATGAAGAACTGAAGGGCCCAGCAACACAGACAATCCATTTCCAAAAGAAGGGTAACAGAAGTCAGAGTGAATTAAGCTTACAACAATGTACTAATAATGCCTAAAAAACCAAAACAAAACCAAACTCAACTAACAACAACAAAACCACTCGACTGAAAAAAACCAAAACACCCAACCACTAAAACACCCCACAAAAACAGAGGAGCTGCCTTTAAATTTTGTCAGCATTACAGAAAAAGAGGAGCCCAGGTATCATGCTGAAGTACTCTTTTAATTAAGACTATTATTTTAACATAATACCTACTGTTCACTTTATTGATGTTTCCCTGAATCTCAGCTTGAGTCAGTAGTTCTTCATACACATCTCTCTCTCTATCTGAACTTTCTGAGGCAATCTGAAAATGAAATAAAAACTAATCAGGGTTTCTAGAGCTTCCTTCACCCTCACAGACCTTCTAATTGAAAAGGTCAGGGAGGATAACTGTTTACCTATACAGAGCTGTGATAGGTCGTAGATACACTACCTCTACACATGCAAAAAGAAGCTCTAGACATACATACATCTAAACTACAGTCAAACTCTAATACAGACAGCTTAGAAACACCTTTTTTTAATGTGATGGCTCTATATGAACAGGCAGTAGAGCTCCAGAACATAGAAAGCAGTACACAGAGCTAGGCATGCGTTATACAGTGTTCTAAAACAACATGGACCACTACCAGTATCAGTCAGTTTTGCTCATCATTTCACTGTTAGGAAAACGTATCTATAGTGTATGAAAACAGAAGGATGCATCCCCAACATAAAAGGCTGACAGGAATTCTGTATCTATGCGGCCCATATTTCAGACAGCTAAACAGACTAACACAGCTAACTACTGCCTTCTACAGTAAGACGGGTTACTGAAGAACATAACATAATACCACCAGGAGTAAATCCACCTCACGCTATACATACAGGACCGAACACACATTCTGTGAGTTTCCCATAGTTTACACTGCAATACAAAATAGCAATGCATGCAAATAGACAGTTTGAAAGAAGAACTGAGCTACCCTATTTTTAGCATTCTCCATCTTGTCTTGCTTTGCTCTGTAGAGTGTGGCTTGGTAAGTGGATTCCAGTTGATCATCAAGATTTATTAGCATGGCATTAGGGTTCTTCATTGCCATAAGAGTGTCAGCTGGAACCTGATGGTCGATTGCTTCATTAATGGCAATGACAGCAGCATGTACTGAAAAACAAGCCACAGTCTGCCAGTTAGTCCCAAACAAAACAGCACTGTTAAAAATCAAGTAATCAAGGATCCCTTATCTGAAAAGAGCAGAAGAATTATCTGGAAATTAACTGGAAAGCAAAAGAATTATCAAGGTATCTCTCATTCCATCATGGCTTTGTGTTCTTGAAAAAAATAGCAGCCTACTTTCTAGTTACAGTACTTTAAGTAGTCAAATCATCATGCTCCAGAAAAAACAAAAAAAAAATACACAAGAGAAAGAATAAACACATCTTCCTGGTCTTCCAAAAGGCCTATCAAAAAGACTGTACTAGGCTTAAAACAGGTGGCATTAAAACCAACACTTAACTGATCTGTTGATTTGAATAATCAAACAAAACACTGTTTTTCCTTACATGCAGCTTCATCCACTGAAAGTTCATTTGCAAGAATTCCTCCAATCTTGCTGAAGGCAGGCATCTGAATACCATACTTCTCCAGTTCAAGCCTCATATTACTGATTTCCTCCTCTAAAATATACATTAAAACAGCGTTACACAGGCTTAAACGCATTAGCACTCCTAAACTAACTGCTGCTAAAAAAAAAACAGGATAACTACAATAGATTACAATTACCATTTAACTAATGCTTTGAATATAACTCAGTAAGTGAAAAAAAAGAAATGAAAATGCTAAGACATTTTGCACACTTTCCTAAGATCTACATTTCTCCTAGAAACTCATATGGGAGTATTCTGTAGTTTTTCTTACTAGAAAACAACACAAGAAGTCTCATGAGGAGCTGGAAACAGACTCCACTCTGAGGTCACTCAACTGTGGTCACCAACAGGTCAGGAAAATGCACAGGCACTAGTTTAGGATTTTCTTTTTCCCCACAGACAGACTACACTGAGAGAAGAGAATGGAGTGCTGTCAATACACGCGGTTGCTAAATACAACTCTAAAAGAGAGTTAATAGTTCAGCATTTTATAGGTATAATCAACAACCRATTTGCAGGGAAATAAAGTTTATACACCTTTTAAATCAGATGCATGCCCTCAAGCAAGAACCTCACTAATGCAAAACACAGAATTTGACACTTTCACAAAAATTAAGGAAGTGAAACCTTGAGGAGGCATGTGGACAAAGGACTTTGTGCTGACATCTCCTGCAGCAGACCAGCTGGCAAACACTTCTTCAGCTCATGGCACCTCTACTTTAAACTGTCACAGGAGGTCCGAACCACTTACCAAGCTCCAAACTGAAAAGTCGCCCAAGGGAATGGATGCAAGGCTTAAGCATCTTATGACGGTAACAAACGAGTTAAGACAGTGTTATTTCTGAAAGTAACGACTAGCACACTGATGACTATTTAACTGCCTGGCTCAGAAGCATACAAATGAAACCTTTTTCTTAAATTACTAAACTCCTCACGTATCAACAGTAACAATCCTTTAATTGACCTAAACAAGTGTGCAACAATTGATCTAGTAGAGTAGGAGATAAAGGCAGCACACATGAGTGTTAGGGGTTTTTCGCTATTTTACCTGTGAAGTCCACCTTGCCATACAGATCCTGAATCTGGGGGGCAAGACCCAGTTTGAAAAGGTACAGGCTAGAAAAGAAAACAAGCAAATAATTAGAACTAGTCATTCTTCCTCGTGGTTCTGACAATGATACAATTTTAGGAGATATAGATTCAAGGACAGGTAAGCCAATATAATAGCTGATAATCACCAAGAGAGTGAGCCGACTCCTCTCCTCCCACCTCAGCTGAACATAACTGGCCTACCACTATGAAGTCTTCACAGAATTACAGAATGGTTGAGGCTAGAAGGGCACTCCCAAATTTTTCTTGTTCAAGCTCACTTTTCAAACCAGGTTACATATGATCAAGTTCCCCAGGATCATGTCCAGATGGCTTTTTAGGATCGCCAACGGCAGAGACCCCACATTTCAGAGCAACTTGTGTCACTCCTTGGTCACTCTCACAGTAAACAAGTGTTGCCTGATGTTCAGAGGGACCCTCTTGTGGTTCAGATTGTGCCAGTTGTCTCTTGTCACATCATGGGACATCACTGAGAAGAGCCTGGCTTCACATTTCCTTTGCATCCTCCCTTCAGATAGCTGCACACACTGATGTTCCCATGGCACCATCTGTTATCTAGGCTCAATAGTCCCAACTCTCTCAGCCTGTCCTGATAGGAGAGATCCTCTAGTCCATTAATCATCTTAGTGACCCTTCCTTCAACTCTCTCCAGCATGTTTGTGTCTCTCTTATGCTGGAGAGCCCAGAACCGGACGCAGGACTGCAGGTGTGGCATCACCAATAGTGAAGTATTCACTAGGCTGATTTGGCTTACTAAAATGGGATTAAGGTATTCACCCGGGGCCTGACAAGAGATGGAACTCCTACAAAGGAGGGATGAATCTGAGTACAAATGGGACTGGGAAACGAAAAGCAACTGCTCTACTTTTTGCCTGTCATGCTAGCTCAACGCAGATCACAGAATCACAGAAAGGCTTGGGTTGGAAGGCACCTTAAAGATCATCTGGCTCCCACTCACTGTCCTGCCATGGGCAGGGACACCTTCCACTGGACCGGGTTGCTCCAAGCCCTGTCCAAGCCGACCTTGAACACTTCAAGGGGATGGGACAGCCGCAGCTTCTCTGGGCAATCTGTGCCAGTGCCTCACTATCTTCTTGGTTAAAGAATGTCTAGCTCTGCCTCAGACAGCAGAGAGGGTGGGAATTGGAATAAAAAGGTAGTAATCACAACATACTTGACTGGTTCTTTTTCCTTCAGAACCTGATTCGGCCACTGCCTGAGGCACATATTGGCTTTGTGGATCTTTGCTCTGATCTCATAAGATTGTTCTGCTAGAAAATTTGCCTTGCCTCATCTAGCCTTCAGTTCAGCTCTCTCTCCTGTCGCCTTTCAGCTTTGCAGAAACATTTCAGAAGCAATCAGATTTCTGTCTAGTATGCCTTACCTGAGTGCATGAATACAATAGATACACCGTGGCATGTTCTTGCGATCATAGATATCTGTTGTTTCTGGGTAGAATATCTAAAGATAAAACAAAGTTAGCAGTCTGAATTATACTCACTCTATATAGTCAAATCACATTAGGCCAAATTCTTCCACATTACACTAGAGAAACAGCCCATGGAACAAAACTCTTCAAGCTTCTCTGCCCTGGACCAATGTTTCTCCTACTTGAAGTGCCAATCCCTCCTTTTGTTTCTAACACCCAAACCAGAGCTTCCCTTTTCCTGCCAAGTTCTATGTACATGAACAGGTAGAACCTTTCTTTTGTTTGTGCACCAAGATACTGGGTCATGAGGTATTAGTGAGGACTTTGGTGAAAGCCAAAAGATGAAAAAAATACAGGACAAAAGAGAAAAGATAATTTTGTTTGGATTAAATGCAGTTGAGAAACAGAAGAGACAGTTTCAGACGGAAACCCAGACCAGCACTGAGGTGCTCTGCATACTATATTTTCAGTTAGCTGGACCCAAAAGCTTTCAGACAGTCTCAAACACAAAGCTCTTCAAAGTTTAACAAAATGAAGTTTCAATTATCTCAGACATATCGCCAACGTACGTTATTTCTAGTTATTGGAAGGTTCCTCGTGGTTGCCTATGAGCACAAAATAGCATTGCTCTTTCTGTAAAGGCAAGAGCAACTGAAGGACCCTTAATTCCACAGCATCAGTTCTCTGGCTGTTCTGCCTGAGAAAATACTTAAACCACAAGTATCTCTTGTAAACATACTGGACCCCAGCCCAGCTACTTTAACATCTTCTCACACATTTACTTCCATCCAAAATCCACTCACATCTAAAAATCTTACCTCATACCTGGCACTTAACATCTGTCTAAATCCCTCCTTGTTTATTTTCACCTAACCACCCTAACAGCATATTTCAGTATTTCCTAATTCCAAATGTGTTCCTGTAAGATCATCACAGATACCAGGAAAGCTCAACTAGTAAATCACAACAAGTTACTTAAAACATTTTGCCAAAAATGAAGTGTTCAATTTGCAAGCACATATGCAAATAAAACATACATCAGATTAAACTACACAATGCCAATTTTGGTGAGACTATGCAAAAGTTTCGTATGACTACAAAAAAACTTGACTATCAGCTCAATTTCTACCACAGTTCCATATATTTTCAGGCAACTGTGTTTATTAGCTCAGAGTTTATCTGGCTATTTCTCTAGTCAAGCGAATAATTTATATTTGATTAAGCTATACCAGGAACATTTCAACTCAATGTGAAAATTTCATAGGAAAATCTGAAGAAACGAAGAACATAGTATTTTCTGTTGTGCTGCTACTTTTAGCACAGATTTCTAAAAAAACTTCCACAATCACACTGTAGCTCGGGTACTGCTCAAAAGAATGCACGGCACGAATGGCATTACAACGGCAAACACTTCCACAGAACGTAAAGCTTTTCTGAGATTATTTATTTATTTGGATGCATGAGAGAGAAGTTACCTTGGGGAGACCAATCTCAGACATGGCATTCAGCCACTGGATTACATTATCTGTGTGTCGGAAGTGGAGACCAGTTGCCTGGAATAAAAATAGGCAGAAACAAGAGAGAGGGCAGTGAGAAACAAAATATCAYAGCCGCCAAGAACAGCATGGCAGTTCATTAACGCAGATATTGAAAACAGCACTCTTGCAGAAAAGAAGTCAGAAGTCTTCTTTATCCAATTATATTGACTGTTTATGACAAATTATTTCACCTAAGTGCAAGGTTAGATATAAAGCTAGAAGTCCACCCACCCCCTCATTTAACCATTGTTCTAGAGTGAAAGCAGAGTTTCTCAGGTCAGACTAATATGAATTAACTTTCTGCTTATTTTCTCACAGTGCCTCCATGTGTACATATTCCCGTTTTAGATGTCTATCTAAACAAGTACCCATGGTCGACAGTACTCACCTTATACCTAGTCTGTTCCCTATCATAGATTTTCTTCACAGAAACCACTTTAGGGGAGAAAAAGTTTCCAAGTTTTGCCAGGTAGACTCCATTTCTCAATCCTTCTTCCAGCTCTGTTGTGGCAGGCAGCTCCTCGTTCAAACAGGCCTCCATCCATCTGGAAGTGCAAGAACAACAAAGTTGGTCACATGAGTATACTTTCAATCTGTGAACACAACCCCATGCCAAGTAAGTTTCACTCTGCCACTGCTGTCATACTCAAGCACACTATTCACTTAGCACTACGGGTTCAAAACGGATATAACACTACCACAGAGTTTGTCTCATTAAAATGCTAGTTGGTAACACTTCAGACAAAATACTAAAGAGAAGTACAGAGTTCGCCAGCCAGAGTTTCAAAAGTAATTAAGACACCATCTTATCTTCATGTTTCTCCTTCAGCCCATGACTTAGTTCGTACCGGTCTAGACACAGTGGCCATCCTGTCCTTTTAACTAACTTAAATCTTCCTCTTGAGTAAAGGCTTATCTCACAAGCATTTCTTTACTCTTATGAAGTATTTGCTACTTATTTCATGACTTTGTGCCACCTACTCAAGCTCTTTTAAACGATCTCACAGAGAGGCCCTACAATGTTCAGAGAATCATAGAACAGTTTGGGTTGGAAGGGACCTTGATGCCCATCTCGCTCCAACAACTTCCATGGGCAGGGACACCTCCCACTAGACCAGGTTGCTCCAAGCCCTGTCCAACCTGGCCTTGAACACTTCCAGGGATAGGGCAGGCACAGCTTCTCTGGGCAACCTGTTCCAGTGCCTCAACATCCACATAGTAAAGAATTTTTTTCGTAATATCTAATCTAAACCTACACTCTTTCAGTTTGATGATGTTGTTACCAAGTCTATATTCCTATATATTTTCTCCCTCCCTACTATACATTTCAAGAACAGGGGAAAAAAAATGAAACAGGCATTCCTCTCCTTATAATTCGCTTTCCCTTATCTTGTTGCCTTACATCTCATTTAATGGTATCACAGACCCTCATGACAAAAACAAAAACTACAGCAAAATATTTCGAAAAATCACTGTTCTCAACAGAGGTGCACCTTGATATTTCCTCTGTACAAGCTACTGGAGGCTGTAAACTGCTAGCTCAGTTTCTCTTAAAGATGACATGCTCGCTGGCTGTTCTGTTCTCTAAAACAGGGATCTGCACAACCACAGGCGACTTTTTAAAGTGTTTTACTTAGATCATGCCTCAGTTGCAGCTGAACTCTAAAGCTGTTACAGGACAGATGAGCCTTGGATCAATTAAGATCACAGAAAAGTGGCTTTCAAGACAGTAGTGGCCCAGAACAGCAACAGTCCATACTATAACACAGAGCAGAGAGTGTAATGTAAATAAGGTTAATAATTTGGCTCACAGGGATGATAAGCCCACATTACCGGCACTGATCTGAAACACAGGCAAGCAGATGACCCTGCTTGAACCCAGTGCACTTTAAATCCCAAATGAGACACCATTGCACTGTGGACTGCAGCTTGAGCCCAAGAAAAGGGGGGTTTGCAACCCAAAGCAGGACCTGGAAAAGCAACCAGAAGTAGTGTTTACCAGGAAGAAAAGGTTTCTGGGAACACCTGGCCAACATCTGTACATAAGCTACAAAAAGAAACTCAATTCTTCTTAAAACTGTTTTCCCAGGTTTTGCTGCTTTCCTCTCAAAAAAACTTAGTCGCTCTTGAGTATTAAGTTCTAGAAAAATGCATGTGCTAACTGAATACCTGATAGAGAGAACATGACCTAAGTTTAAAAATTCTGGACCATTATCCAAAAGATACCATCACTTGCATGTCATAGACCATTACAACCAAAAACTACCTAGATGACACAGAGCTAATCAAACGCTGAAAGAGTCCAAATTATAGCAATAGCTTTCATAATACCTTCCCAATTACCTTACCGGGAAAATAAAAAAAAAAACCCACCCACTTTGTTCAGACTAGAAGACCTAAAATGGAAGTAGAAGGGACATGTGACTCGACCATTTAATTAGTGCCTTATGGAAGGACACAGAGAGTTCTGTCTAACTATCTCCATAAAGAAAGATAAATAGCCCATAATTAGAACATAAGCTGTCTCAATGTACTCACACCTGTTTCAACAGGTTCTTAAGTAGGTGTTAATATAACTACAAAACTAGAGCAATTTACATATAGAAATGCTCCTGCTTGGTGTGGCATTGCTTAACCACTTGCTAAGCCAGAGGACAAAGCTATGTTTTCAGAAAACATCATCCAGGACCTTTTATATTTAAAAGCTCACTTATTTGTATTAAAATTAATGCCTGTCATCCTTAAAAGGCAGAAATAAATGTGGAATTTCCAGATGAACAAGATGAATGCATTTCTCAATGAGCAGGGAGCCTGGTTGATGGGCAACAACCTCTACTCCTTTTAGACACCAAGCATTAGAACAATGTGCCATCAATTAGCTTTTCACAGAAACGTTGAATTCTTTTCTGCTACTTCAGCTGCTTCCACCATGCTCCCTCTCTCTCACCAGTACAGAAAACATAATGTTTAACCCAGAATTATTTTTTCAGTCAAGTTTCATCACATGACTGCAAAGGTGACACGGGACCTATAATTTTACTGAAGCAAGTTCTAATTAAAGTAGTAACTGCACCTTTCCTATCAATTAGTCCTACTGCTACAAAACCCCCCTCCTATAGAAAGATTCTTGACTATCTACATGCAGCTGCTATCATCACCTGGAATTTAGAGACAGGCCTTCCTGACAAGACATGACAATAACAATGTAGCATCAGGTACTGGTGGGCAGCCAGTCTCTCAAGGAACATTGTCTTCAAGCTTGCAAAGGAAACATTGCTCCATTACCAAGGACTGGAAAAAATTAACATCAGTCATCTCAACTACCAGTTCTTTTATTCTCCCACAATATAGCACTATTGAGGGTTGTGATAGGTAGCACAAATGTGTCCTATGCTTCAAAACTATCATAGGCATATTTCAACCAGAACTGGAGTTTAGACAAAGCAAAAACTTATCCCTGATCATATGGCACACCTTTTGCTCTTACACTTGTGAAAATGTTGAGTCTGGCTAGCCCTGAGACAATGGAAATAGCATGGAAAAGAAATAAAAAGTCACTCTTTTCCTCTCAGACTGATTATTGAAGAAAGCAGAACTAGCAATCCATGCCTCCAGAAATTGTTGCGAGAATATCCAATTTAATAAACAAAAATAGTGGAGCAGACAAAAAAATGGACAAAACCTCTAAGGAAAGCTGCTCATTTCATGACAGAACTATCGCGCAATGTGTTCCAGCACAACAAAAACCCCCAGAGTACAGCATACAAAATACAGAAGGCATTAAGAGTTCGAAAAAAGTGATCTTTATCAACCAATGAGGAAAGCTCACTTCTTGGTCATCACCAACTAGCAGTAATTTCCGGGTAAAACTAATTAATTCCTGCAGCTGGAAATAACATTTTCTAACCTTCCATTGTTCTACAGTTCCAAAACAATGACCTTTCCATTCTTACACAGACCTAGCCAGCTACATTTTTCAACTCTGAGATGACACTGTGGCCCAACACACAACCGGCCCAACACACCATCTGAGCCTGCACCTGATGGTTACTTCCAATGTGCAGGCCTCAAGAGCGACATTACAGCACTTCTAGTAAGTAAGAACTCTAAGAACATAAAGTATGTAACCTTGACACATCCCRTTGAAGAATAACCAGGACCATTTGTACCAGGGTCTGGTGCCAACACTGTCGGTCGAAGCTCAGTTGTCCACAGGATCACATCACATTCTGCTTACTGCATACCCCACCAGTTTCATTAGCAGGAAAGCTGCCAACAGAACCTCCATGTAAACTTCTGAGCCCCTAGTTTAAGAGCAGTGGCCACCGAGTTCTTGATCATCAGTAAGAATCATGCGAGTCTTCTCTTTGTAAGTATATCAGCGCCACAGCACTCCTTTCTTGCTTCTAGCATTCCCCTACCAGCTACACTTCAGAAGGTTGTTGTCTCCTTCTTCAAGAAGGCTGAATATGCTGTTTCCTCCTGAATGAGGTCTGGACTGGAGGGGCAGAAAGCTTAATTCTCTTTCCAGGTACACGACTGTTAGTCTCCAGTCTTTGTAACACTGTCTGTAGACCATATCAATGTATTTTAATTACGAAAACAAGTCAGCCTAAACCTGTGCTCTACCAATATAACTAGAATGCCTTAAACATCTCCTTCTCATAACCACGAAATAGGCAGGCTGTTTGCCCAAAATCACATTCTTCAAACACAACTTGAACATGTGAGTTCCATGTGCATGTTCACACTGTAGGTACGAATTCTTGAACCAAGGTAATTTTTTTGCACTTTTAAAGTGCCTGGAGCATCAAGAAAATGAACATTGGATACTTTTGTGGTCTAACTCTGTCAAATATCACAGTGCTGATGCAAAAGTTCCTGAAGTTGTCTAGTCTGGGCTCAAAAAAAAAAAAAAAAAGTAGTGAAAGATATAATAGTTGTTGTGTCCACAAGAAAATAAACGGAAAATTTGCTCTTGATCTACCAAAGTCAGTATGAAAAACTGCAGCAGTAAAGACCATATTCATATGCTTCAGGTTTTGGCAGTTAATTAGCTGGTTTCATAATTCCAGGACAACTACATTTTGAAAAAAAAAAGGACTGGTAACATAATCAACCTGTCCCTGTGTTGAAAACTACTTTTATTTAGGTGGAAAGTCGTTTGTTTCACAGGATTTCTGACATACAGTAAATAATATAAACCTCCTCAAGTAATAGCTTGTGATAACATCTTAATCATGTGGCTGCTGTAAAAGAAAAATTTGGCAATAATCTCGCAAATGGCAGAAAACATGCAAGAAGAGGTCAGAACTCTGCCAAACAGAGTTTCAGTGATCACAGTACAACCACCAGTCAGAGGCTGGAAATGAGACAGCGAACAATTCTAGCCTGCCATTCAATTCATACTACAAAAATGACAAATTATATCACACGGTGATTTTCAAAATACCAAGCATTCCACTCAGAACAACAAAACCTCAAGAAAGAAAAACTGTCTCCCTTTCCCTAACGCCCCAAAGGGTTTGCTCTCCCTCAGGGTCCATATCTGCGTAACACATCAATGTTTTTCGCGCACCTTGTCTAGCACCTTGCACTGACACAATTTCAAGCATTGTCATCTTTTGCCTGAGAACTCATCCTGTAGAAACAAAGCTCATAAAAGAAGACTATGGGACACCAGCACATTCCAGACAGCAGGTGTCCAATCTAAAAGAAGGTACCAACAATACTTATTTAGAATTCCACTCTTCAAAGATCATATTCAAATTCCAGGGGGGTGGGGGGTGGGAAGGAGCACAGGAAGGCTTTCACAGTGGTGTAACAATCAACATCCTGGAAAACACAATCATCATCAAGAGATATAACGTTCAAGATCAGTCACTTAAAGTCTTCCAAAGCCACTAAATCTGAAATCACACTGTTAACGCACAGGACTTTGCTCATATTAGTATGACACATTAAGTCAGGTACCTTTACAACTATTAAAATTACACCAGTAATTACCATAAAACTATCAGGATTATAATTCAAATTATTCTATTGAGCAAGATCTGTTTCCTAAAACACATTTTGACTGTTCGTTGGTCTATAATTCTCTATTTCTCTACCAAAAGTATCATTCTCAATTTCACTTTCAACTCAAATAGTTTTGAGAAATCTAACAAGCTGAAACAGAAATTTTAAATCTTTGTCACTTGTCCCAGAAAAGAAAAAGGTCTTGCCTTCAACTTCGGTCTAAAGCCAGTATCTATTGAACCTATGTGGCAGACAGGCAGGAAATGTAGTTACATTAATGTAACAACACTGTAGTAAAATCTGCCAGACCTTGTCGAAGGGGGAAGTTGATTTGTATTTGACATAAAAACTGAACCACGTCCCCCTCCAGGTTTCACTTAACCTTATACTCACAAGCAGCAGAAATAAAGAGGTGCCAAGAAGTCTGTCCTGCAATCAGTCAAGCAGGAAAAGGATGTTCAAGCTATCCAGCCAGAAGTGAGCCATTACACCTGGCCCAACAAGCATCAGGAGCTCCAGGATCTGTTGCCCTGACATGGAGGGTAACGGACACCCGTCATCAAGTTCTCCTCACATCTCCTGGGCACTTTCTCAGTCGGCAACCACACACAGAATTTACAAGTTACAGATAGGCCTTTTCATAACCTTTGATAGCAAACAGTGATGACTATCTCTGTCCAGTACCATCTCCAGGATTCACCAGCATTTGTTGACTGCGCTCTGCCTCCAAAGGGGGTCTAGTGAAGCTGAATGCAAACATGCTGGGATCTGAATGACTAGCAGCTAATCCAGGCCTTTTCAAAGGCCTGAACGCAGTGCCTTCACATCTAGATGCTTCTGTTCACATTCATTTAGCTCTTCTAGTGCAATTCCCCAGAGACCCACCAAGGAAAAGATGCATGGCCGCTGCAGAACCATAGCAGAGGAAAAAGTGGTCAGAGTGAAAGGGCAGCACCTTCTTTTTTTTCTTGTCCCCAACAGGGTCTGCATAAGCCATCTGAAAGAATGTACAAAAACATGGCTTAAAGGCTTTTTCACTGCTCAGTACCGGCAACACCACAGGTATGGCATAGGTATGGCATTGTTTGGACTAATCATACCATTCATTTTACTGAAAGACGAGGATTCTCATACTCCAGCAGATCACTCTTATGTAGAGGCAATCTCAAATATTTTTAGTGCAGTTACAATTGCAGACTTGGCAGGCATTCTCACAGATGGTTAAGAAGAGAAAACTTGGAAGACACCCTCAGCTCTTCATCCAGTTCACCTGAACAAGGGCATTAGACAGGCACAGAAAAATCCCCAGCAAAAATTTCTCTTTAAAATAACTCATTCGGCCAACTCTAAACAAATCAAGGAGCCAACTCAGATGAAAGATCTATCAGAGAGGTAACAACAACAAAGTAAAACAAATTTATCACATCAGAAGTGCTCGCCTCTAGAAAAGTAGGTGGATATTTAAATGCCTTTCAGTAAGGTTTGCACAGGAAGAGACAGTCTCTCAGATGGAGAGCTAGGAAAACAAGTACTGCCCACAGCTAGAAGGTCCCAGAACATTCTCATTATCCACACAGACATTTTCAGTTCAAAGATACAGAAGAGCCAAGAATTAATGAGTAACATAGGCCAGGTTTTTCCCAGTGATTGATGTACTTCTAACAACATGAAGCTGAACCAAAGACCATACTGATACTCTGGCATTTAAATCCTTCCCTCCACCACTCCCCCCCTCCTTAAAAGTAAATATCGGGTTCCTCTTTGCTCCCTTGCAAACACTGCCAACAACCTGTAAAAATTCCCTTAGCTGCTCTTGCTGATGAGGATACTATAGCATTTGCCATGTTTGCCAAAAAGATTTGTCATTTGTCCTGGAGAGCTTTCAGATGACTACCAAGCCCATAGGCAAGAGGAACTTAACTATCAGACACACAGAAACCTTTTTCAAGCTAATTGCTTTGATCACTTAGCATTAAAAACTAAATAGGCCTAAATGTTTGAAAGCTACAGCATCACTGAAGTTATCACACAAAACCAACTTGATTTCTTGTAAATAAGGGTTATTAAGAAGCACTCCACAGTACCCGATAGCCAAGAACTGTTAGTGACATCTATCTGCTTTGGTTATTTTGGGCTGCTCTCTTCTTACATTACACACAATATTCTTTGAGAAAACACCATCCAAAAAGAAAAATCCTGGTCTCTGAACAAACAGTTGTTTCTTTCCTCCTAGCCTGCCTTTCATTACTATTTCCAGTGAGTCATAAAAAAAGTATCCAAAGTGAGGCAAAGATGGTGGTACTGCACCACTGTCCTCTCCCTACCGCTCTCCACCCACTTCTCAGAAAAACACAGTTCTGAATGTGCATTCCAAGACACTTCCAGTCCAGACAGCCACTCCCTGCCAACTGCATGAGGTCATCAATGAAACAGTACAGCATCTGTAGAGAAATCTCTCGAGTCCAAACAGGACCTGATAAAAGCCCCAAATAAAGTGGTGAGAGCTAAAGAGGAGTTACTGCAACTTACAACTAGTGATACTAAAATATTAGCTATGAATATTCCTGGATTACAGTCTAACATGGGACTCGCATTGTATCTGAGAGAAGCAGAAAACAAACAAAAAAACCCACCACAAAACCACACATACAAAAAACCAACCCAAACAACCAACCCAAAAAATAGTACAAGTGGAAACACAAGGGAATAAAGAAAAAAGTCTTGATTAGTCTGGAATAAAAAGAGGAACCCTGTCTATGCCACACAATAAGTTCTGCTATGTCAGTCAATGACCTTCTGACTCACTCACCTGACCTAGAGGGGTCATTTTTGGTGGGAATTATAGAAGTCATTTTCAGTCAAACGCCAGTTCCTGAAATTTTGTGACTTGGATTACACATGAAAATCTCAGGACTCCCCCCACACAAATGTATCTACAAATAAAAAATTTATGAAGGAGCTTATTTAGCCTCTTGAGTCTGCAACTGTAAAAATCCAATCATACTTCAGTACTATAAATGGTTAACCAAAAAAAAAAAAAAGGCCTCATTTTAAAGCTAGAAAATAAAATCAAAATATTTCCAAAAGGAGTCATACATTTAAATTAAACATTGGGAAACCAAACAGATATAATTCAGAATACTCAGACTGTCTCCCACCCCACCTAAGTCTGAAGACCTCATCAATAAGAGGAACACTTTCTTAGGCTCTACATTACAGGCTACTGACAAAATTACTGCATATGTTTTCTAAAAGTGATTCCATCTTTAGATCTTTCTCAGCATGCAATACTGAGCAACAAATATTAAAGAGGGGACCATTATGATCTGGTAGATTAAATATAGACACAGGCTGTCCAGCATAAAGCAAAATAGCTTTCACATATCATAACTGCAGAATGTCTCATGTCTAGTCTGTGAACAGTTTTAGATCCACCACATTATCTTTTCCTGTTATTTAGAAAATGTAATAGCTTCCTATGCTTCTGAAATTAATTGTTAATAAATCACTGAAGGATGTAAAACTGCAGCTGGGCTGCACACTCCGGACATTAGAATATGAAGGCAAATAGAAATTCCTTTAAAAGCTAAAAGAAATCCTATCCCACAAAGTCAGGTTTTCCTAAGCTGGGGTGGCGGGTGAAGGGGGAGCAGGGAAAGGAATGGGGAAAAAGAACAAGCTCAGAGAAAAACCCAAAACAATCTTCACCTTTCTTTTTCCTTGAGAGACTCCAGAGTTACATTACAATTCTTGCTGCCTTGAAATTTACAATAGAACGAAGCAGCAATAAAACCACAGCTGTGGTACYACCAGGACTGTGGTACTCCAGGCTGTGTGCCACAGATTGTTCTACCACTTCATCCTCAGAATCCTGAGATGTAGTGCTCTACAGCTTCAAAACCCACAGGAAACCTGTTTGTGTCTAATTCGCACAATCACTTAAGCAGGATTTAAATGAGATATTCTGCACATGACTTACTTACCTGAGGTACACTGAGAACTGTACAAAAGTAAGTAAGAAAAACTAATCCTGCTCTTCTCAAACTACCTTTCTAATATCCAGCTTTCTATCACAGCCTCGCTCCTAACCAAGACTCATAACATTTTAACTAAACTACCTTAGTTTTTCCAAGTTCAGGTTAATAAGAGAAATTAATCAGTGCAATTTGTTCCTGATCTGATATGTAATGAAGAAGCATTTTGAGACTAATCCTGAGTAAAAAAGCAATAAGCTGCACTATTTTAAGCATTTTATCTTCAAGCAAGAGTTCCAGGAACTGATATCTATACCTTTACGGACGCTGATGAACCATCTTTACAAGACTACTCACAGAAAAAGCTTTATAGAGCTTCCCATCTAGCACCAACTCTAGATGTGTTCAATCTGTCTAGAAAGATGTGTCCTCTGTAATTTTTCCTTTTCATCCTTCTGGGCACCATACACCTCTGAAAATAAAGAAACCTGTTTAAGCAAACTATTGGATGACTATGCCAAATTCTGAGAGACAATGATATCCACCCAAACACTTCCAAACTTAACGCAGGAAACCTACAAAGATGAAGATCTGATTTTTTTACTTTAAACATTAGATTTCTTCCAGGAAACAAAATTTAACTGGGACCCCTGGTAAACAASTGAGGTTTATTTTTTGCTTAAAGACACTGACACTCAAAAAAAAAATCTGCTCCCCACTTTAAGAGAGAGCACGCATGACGGAGAAGAGAAAGCAACTCTTACAGAAAAGCATCAATAGGAAAGGCCCTTCAGAATTTACCACACAGGCACAAAGTCTTAATTTGTCTCAATGACATCATCAATTTACACTAAGCCATCTTCCAATCTGTCAGAAAGAAGGGGACTACCACAAGACAATCAGTAAGTATCTTTCTAAACCGATTAGATCTGCAATAAGAAACAAGCATCATCCTTTCCTTGCTCAATAGGGGGAACATTTTCTACAAGAAAACCCCAAAAGGAGAAAAGGACAAGGACAGATTCCATACTGATGCATTCAAGAAGAAATATACTGCTCAGGCAAGTTATACAGTTATTGGAAGTAACATAATCTGGGCACTAAAATGCTTGCACCATGCTAGGACATAACCCATAATGAAAGTATTTCCTGCTATCAGCGGAGAAATAAATGCATGGTGACATCGCCCACAAAGCCAGACCAGGAAAGGAGAGCCAACAACATTCTAGTTTCACTTGGAGAACCTACAATATCCCACTGTGAAAGATAAAGCCTAAAAAAGCCTTTGCCAAATTGCTAAGTGCTAATTTCATCACAAAAATGCCACAATACTCCAACGAGCACCCCACAAAGGAAAAGAGGCTATCACAGAACACCGATAAAGAATATTACAGTAAAAGACCCTGACTTCTAGATAAGGACCACGAAAAGAAGGTCTCTCAGGCTGCTTCTGTTCCAGATAAATACACCCTTACCCTTCTGTGAGCATGAGCTGCCATGTCACAACAGAACAGAGTATACTCTTACAGTTTTATCTGCACTGCCACAGCTTTTTGATTAGACTACTGTGATTTGGAGACAGGAAAAAAGAAAAAAGCAATGCAATCCAAACAAACAAACAAACAAACAAACAAACAAGAACACAAAACATAAAACTTGAAGTATTAAATAACACTTATTAATAAAGCCATTTTTATTCAAGAATGAGGCATCTGGTCCACACATAGCAGAGGAATCCCTCTATTCACAATCTTCATTTTAGCTCCAAACTTCATTTCAGTCTTTCACACTCTCGAGCAACTTAGTTACACTTTTCCTCCCTTTCTCCAAATAGCAAGAATCAATTCCTGTTTCACAAGACTGTTGCACATTAGTAACTGAAGTCAAAAACTGCTAAATAACAATAGAACTACAGTGACAGTGAAAAAACCCCAATCAAACAACAGGCTGGAATACCATTAAATAAGTACAAGGTATTCCTCTGATAACGCTTCTGATGTATGCTCCTTAGCAGACAGGTCCTGCAAACAACTATAAATTGCTACAAATTGAGTACAGAAATATTTGTTGTAGAAAAAAGAAGAATATAAACTACAGTGTTTGAATGCAATATTATACTGTAATAACATGATTACAGGGGATAGGAGGGGAGTCACTAAGAAGTGGTGTTCTTCAGCTGCCTCCCACCTTGCCTTGGCTATCATCAACTTCACAATGTTCACCTTTTCAGCTTCTGAGAGTGTGACACGAGGCACACCAGCTACCTTCCTCTGCTCTTAGGTCCTCCTCTTCTCCATAGAGATAACTTCCAATCTGACAATCTCTCACCATGAAGCAAGTTTATTAGCCTCCCACAGCTCTGAGGGACTTTAATCAATAGCACAAGCAAAATGTTACAGTATCTACCTCAGATGCTATGCCTCAGTTACACTATTGGCAAAGAAGTCAAACAAAGAAAATCTCAGAGGGCATTAATTTCAAACACACTTATCTCTTATAGTTCTTGTTTAATTGTTTTTGTTAAATAAGCTCCTTACCAACAATGCAGCCAAGAGCCCTCTTCTAGACAGTACCAGCAATAATAAATAAACCTCGAAGGGCGATTTACAAAATAACTGCTCATTAAGGAAAAATAAAAATTCCTGGGAGCAGACAGTGAACTCTCCCCTGTAAATCTTAACTATTAAACTAAGAAGTCTGCTCCTCTTCTCCTGGTCATTTAATATTTAACTCTTATGTTAAGTGGTATGGCCTCAACTATAGGTCAGGAACTACCAGCCATATATACATGAATAGCCTGTAAGCCTCTAAGCAACATGGGTTAAGAGTTCTATAAGGGTTGAGGCATTCCAAGCAGATTTTCTACTTGGAAAAATAAGTGCTCCAACTGCCAAGGTGGATACAAGGAAGGCCGTACACCACTACGTGCATTTTGAGCAACACAGCTGTTGCTTCATTCTTTACAAAACATACTGGCAACCACTAGGCACTATTTCAAGCATCTGAAGGCTCACCCTGAGACAAGAGTGAAAACTTCTTTTTTTCTGACAAGGTGTGGCAAAAATCAAATGCCCAGCTGCTCAACCTCATCAATATCAAGACAACACTCAGAAGCAGAGACAAGATCACCGAGAACTTCAGAGACAAAGCTGATTTATTTAAGGAGTAAGTCCCCATGATTAAGCAAGAGCTTAATGAAAATATTAAAGCTGTTGCTGTGTAAGGTAATTTTGCCTGAGTGGTTTTTTGCAAACCTGGGCATGGAATTCAAGAGAGAATCAGCACCTCCTCAAGTATTTACTCCAAGGCCAATGACAGGAATAGCCCACAAGTGAAGCATCTGGGGCTCCTTCAGGCTTGGACAGTTACTACAGTGCAACTCCTCTCTCCCTGTTTGCCCAGCATTTGCTGCTAAAGACTTTGGATTCAAAGAGAAGTGATTTTGAAACACAGCCAGATCTTTCTTACTACTTCAAACTTCATTCAAGTCCATATGGAAGGAAAATTCTTATCTACTAGTAACTAAGCAGTCCCTGTGAATTCATAGTAGTGATAATTGTTATAAAGCACCTAAAAGACTACAGCATAAACTGAGTGCTCCCCACCCTTTCAAAAATATACTGTACATTCTTGGTAAAATTAAAGTCCTAGAATTAAATCCTTCTTTATACTCTGCCAGCAGTGAACTTGTACAAACTCAGCACTTCCTCCTCAGTAAAATCACTACAGCTGAACATGTCTGTCTCACTGAGGAAGAATTACACAGATTTATACAAAATTCACCACCCAGCCAGGGAAAGTTTTCTGGTTCTTAACCCATTATTAACCCTTAATATCATGTTTTGAAGGACAAAGGCAGACTGAAGTGTTCAGTGAGCCATGACAAAACATGCTCTCGGCTATGTCGAACATGTGGTTATGTATGTCTCGTTCCTATTGTTCATATATAGCATACAGGGTTTAATGTTTGCAAAAGATTTTCAAAAATACCAACAGTAAGACTTCATGCGTTCATTTTTAACACCAGATCTTTTTCCTTTAACAGCAGATAAACAGCATCTACTGTGTTCTCATCATACTTTCAATTAATTGTCTAAATGAGGATATACAGTATGCTTATTTGCTTATTAAACATGGAGATGACATAAAAACTACACACATGCCGGAAGACAAGAATAAGATAAAAGTTATTTCAATATTTTAAACAAAAATCAGGAAAAATCCAAATCAGCATGATCAAGTGAAAGCACACGGTCAGGAAAACACAACAGACCATATAAACACAAGGTGAGAAACAAATTTCAGCAGCACAACTTCAAGGTGACAACTCAGCAAAACTCTACTATATCATAACGTCGTGAAAAAGCAGATACCATGCAACAATGTATGATACCATCAAATCTATTGGGGTATACAAAATAATCCTTGTGCTCTTTATAAGTATGCACACTAACACCCTGTTGGAAAAGTTTTCTCTGTTTTGGCAGTGGACTTCCAGAAAGACACTGACTGCCCGGAGATAAGTCAGAGCAATCAAGAGAAAAGTACTACAGATCTATTAAATAGGACACATGGAGAAATATGCAAGAATTGAGTTGTCAGTCTAAGAGAAATGGAAGGGAAATACACTGTTACAATTTAAATTTGTAAGACGTTATGGTTAGGAGGAAGGGAATAACTGTTTTTCATGTGCACTCCTAAGCAAGGAGGCAATATTGCACCAAGACATTTACAAGTTAGAAAACAGGGAGAACCCATCCAGTGCTAGGAATACTGAAGCAATACAGCTACAGAGTCCTTGTCACAAACTCTTTGAGAACATGTTACATAAGCACATCAAAGGTCGGTTGGGTTTTTTTTGGGAGGGAGGGTGTTTCTTTGGTTTTTTGGTTGGTTGTTTTTTCTAGTGAAACTATATACCCACTAAGAAACAGAGACAAGATGTAAGATGCATCCAAATTACTCCCTGTACCAAATGTTACAACTTCTTTCAAAGCACCATCAGTTTCAAAACCACTTACTCTTACCTCTTTGCTTCCTCCAGATGACAAAGGTATTCATAGGCTACATTCTGGCGTCGTCTTTCATCCATTTCCTCTGCTGTTAATCTCTCGTTATCCAAGACAGCTGAAAATAAACAAAACACAGTCCTCAGGTGGTTGAAGATCGAATGTAACTGAACAGGCACACCAAAAATCAGAATCAAACTTCCCCCACAGAAACCCACCAGAGTTTTTTTTTTTATTCAGAAAAATTAAGGATCTGATGACCTGTTCTTTACCAGCAACAGAAGATGCCCTGTTTCCTCATCCTTGTCATATAAATTGGCCAGCTTCCTTCTTCCTGATTTCTCAATTTGACTGCATCCCTCTTACAATTTCTTAGAAACAATCCTTCATTTTCTTATCTCCTTCTAGCTTTGCCTTTGTCTTCCTCAAAAGCACATCAGTGACCACTTGTCCCTCCATCTATAGTTTGATTTTGATAGCAAAAGATTAAGGAAGGACACAAATACATATTGACATCATATAATGCCTTCTATATCCTTGCAGCCCACCTCTAAAACAAGATGGAAATGCTACTCATACTTCTTATCTGGAAGGGAATAATTCAGATTCATAACCTGCATGTCATCTTCAGATCAAGCTGAAGACCTACATAAGGGTAATATGCCTGTATCTTTCAGATTTCGTGTGTTTAAAGCCGCAGTGAAAAGGTCTTCTCTTCCCATACTTAGAGCTAAGTACACCTCGTGTCAAAAAAAACCCCAAACCCACAACTTTTTTAGGTTTTATGGACCAACTTGACAAATAGGAAATGTCTCATACTGTTATTAATCAAAGGTTAGTTTATACTTAAAAGGCCATCAACAACTATCTACTGTGCACTTTTGAGACCCCAGCAGGAACACTGCATCCAGCTCTGGGGTTCTCAGCACAAAACCTGTTAAAGCAGGCAACAAAGATGCTCCAGGGGCTGGAGCACCCCTCCCACAAAGACAGGCTGAGACAGCTGGGGTTGTTCAGTCTGGAGAAGAGAAGGCTCCAGGCGTACTTCATTGTGGCCTTTCAGTACTTAAAAGGGGGCTAATAAAAAAAAGAGGGAGATGATAGTGATGGGACAAGGGGGAACAGTTTTAAACTAGAAGTGGAGAGATTTAGATCAGATGTAAGGTAGAAATTCTTTAACCAAGAAGATAGTGAGACAGGGGCACGGGTTGCCCAGAGAAGCTGTGGTGGTCCCATCTCTGAAAGTGTTCAAGGCCAGGTCGGACCTGCTGCTTACAACATCATCCCTCCGCAGCACCGCGTTTTCCCCCGCCTTTGCTCATTTTTGAGGCGGTATCGTAGCACAGGCGAGCCCGCATGTCGGACGCCAAGAACCAAAGCCTCTTTCTCCACAGCAAGCCAATGACATGGCGGTGAAGGTCTCCGATGGGAGCGGTGTTTCGCCCAGCAAGTCGGGTGTGGTCGCCAAAACCGGCGGGAAGGCGGAAGGCAGGGCCGGCCCCGCCCCGCCCGCGGCGGACATCTTGGGCGAGGCGCGGGGCCCGCCCGCAGCAAACGACGGCGGGACAGCCGTAGGACGCCCCGGCTCTGCCCGTCAGCTGCCTTTTCCCAGCGCTCATCTCTAGCACTCGGGAGAGCCGTCGAGCTTCGACGAGCTCCCGCGCAGCACGGCGCCTACCCTGCGGGAGGCGCGGCGTCCCGCGGCCCGCGAGGAAAGCCGGCGAGGCGCACTGCGCTCGCGGGACAGTCCCGGAGCCCGGACCCCGCGGCCCCACCCGTGCCTGCAGCGCCCCAGCCTCCCCTCCCAGCGCTGGATCCTAGAAGGCACGGACAGCTCGGGTTGGGCTAGGCGTCGCTTGGCACGCGGATTCACGGACCCTGGGCGCCCCCGTACTCACAGCCATAGTGGGGCCGGGACACGGCCAGCCCGTCCACGTCCTCCGCCGCCATGGCGCCGCGCTGGACCGGGGCTGGTAGGAGCTGGGCGCGGCTGTTCCTCTTCCTGCCGCACCGGGTGTGGCGGGGGAGGAGCCGCCCCTCCGAGCTCTTCCTCTCCCCGCCCCGGCTGCACCCTGGCCGCCCCCGCTACCTTGGACCGCTGCGGGAGCGAAGTGACGACTTGCCCAGCCTCGCCGGCCGGAGCCAGCCCCCGGTCTAGCTCGGCCCGTCCCGTAGGGCCGACAAACCCCAGCCTGGCCGCCCTGTCTCTCCCCAGGGTCCTTCTCACAGAGCCACCGCCCTGGCCCTGAGCCTTCCTGTGAGCCTAATTCGTAACATCCAGCTAAGCTCTGACCTAAACTCTGCCAGCCCTGTTACGCGGGACACAGCCTAGGTCAACCCAGTCATGACCCACATCTTACCCTCTCAGCCCTCCCAGTCTCCTTACACACAATCTGGCCACACCAGCCCCACTGTGTGCAGTGCAGCCTCATAAGCTCAGCCTCCACAGCTCGGCCACCTCCCACGTGCTGCTGGGCCAGGCTTGCCTAGGCCCTCTTCTCCTGCCAGGATCCYCAGCTGCATTGCCCTTCACAGTAGCAAAATCTGGCCTTGCTGGATGCAGCTATGCCCTTCCATCTCAACAGCGCTGCTGACCAAAGCACAGTAACTCACTTGAAATGTCAGCCACAAGTTCAAGCAGGGTGCCACAAAACAATAGCAACATCCAGCAGTACTGCCACAGGAGAATCATGCCCTGGAAGTTTCCTTCCCCTCAGTATATATTACTGTTGCTTTGCCTATTTCTTGTTCAAGGGTCACAGTTCACACTGAAGATGCTGGCCACCATGTGTCCATTTTAATTAGTCCCATGAATTTCACTCCCAGGGCGTAAGTTTACTCGCTGAGCACAAATTAAGTAATTTGGTAGACCAATAGCCTGTGTTCGGAAAAACATCACCTTACCAACAGGTAAGGGAGTTGATCATTCCCTTCTTCCCAGTACTGGATTCAGTTTCGGCTTTCCCAGTACAAGGAAGACATGCACATAATGGAACGAGTTCAGTGAAACTGATTAAGGGCTTGGAGCATCTGACATATGAGGAGAGCATGAGAGGACATGAGAAGAAGCAATGGGCAACGGACTGAAAAACATGAAAGTCCCACTCGAGCAAAAGAAGAAATATTTGTATTCTGAAGGTGATCAAACAGTAGAACAAGTTGCCCGGAGAAGCTGTGGAGTCTCTGCCCTTGGAGATACTTCAAACCTAACGAGGCATAGTCCTGGACAAACCCTCTTGAGTTCACTCGGCATTGAGGAAGCAAGGTTGGACTACAGATTTCCAGAGGTCACTTCCAAACTCAATGATTCCATGAGCCCATCAAAAAGTATATTTACTTCCTATATATATATATACAGGCAACAAGCAATAGGACAAGAAGACATAGTCTTAAGACGTGCCAGTGGAGGTTTAGGTTGGACATTAGGAAGAACTTCTTCACAGAAAGGGTGATTAAATATTGGAATGGGCTGCCCAGGGAGGTGGTGGAGTCACTGTCCCTGGAAGTGTTTAAGGAAAGACTGGATGTGGCACTCAGTGTTTTGGTCTAGTTAACAAGGTGGTGTTCAGTCATAGGTTGGACTCAGCAATCTCAGAGAACCTAACTGATTCTGTGATTTTTAAAGAGTCTGTATGAAAGGAAGACATAATTTGATGGTAACAGAAATAATTACATCAGTGAATGCCAGACATAAATTACAAAACAAAAGGATTCATAATGAAGTTAAGAGTTCTGATCATTAACATTTCCATTACTTCTCATGTGGCCACTTGCAAGTTATGCAATGAGACAACATTTAAAATAATGCTTATATGTAGACTGTGGAGTGCAGAACTCATTTTGTTCACCCCAAAAATTTTGTAACATTTTTTGCACAGTCCCACAATCCTCCCTCCAAAAAGTCTCATTCTGGTAATAAAACATGATTATTGCATATCATCAAAGAATCTAGCTGAACCCCTTCAAGGTTGTATTTAACGGTACCTATAATAGCTCTGCTGATTTAAGATTTCTGGTCATTGTTGTGCAAAAATGACCAGAAAAAAAACCTGCAAACTGTTTTTTTGTTAGGATTTGTGTATCTATGTGTTTAATTTATTGCCTCTCCTGTTTCTTGTCTTCTTTTCTTTCCTAATGTTGAATGAGCACTGGTCAGATGGCCTTGCAAACAACATTACAGAGGTACCTATTTTTCTCTAGTTTCAAAATTTGAGAAATTAATTCTGTAAAAAAATTCTTTAAGATTTTGCCCTTAATGACTAATCACTAGGCTTCCTAGGGGAAAGGAGTGTCAAAATTCAGTCCTTTAAATAAACTACTGTTATCTGTTCTTTTGCAGGTATTTATTGGTCACTTCCTTTATGAGAAAAATTAGTTTGGTGAATGGTGCTGAAAAAAATATTTCACTTTAGACCAAATTAATTATGGATAAGTTTAATTCTTACTTTCTGTAATAACATTTAGATACCTATTAATTTTCTCCATCTTCCCTAATAAGCCAGTTCTGTGTCTACAGGGTCAGAATGTCCAGAATCCAGACAAGGCTGTCTCAAGTGAGTAGGTATATAYATTTAACAGATATACTGGGGGGAAAAAAGGCATGTATGTTTTTATAGACATGTATATGCATATACATATATATGTATATACACATTAACATACACACACACAGAGATATATGTATATATATGTGTCTATCTATCTCTTACCTCTCATATACTTGATGAGACTTTTTGTATGTAATTGCATGTCAGGCTATGAATTGCCAACAGCAAAAGTTGCCTTTTGGCTCCCAGCATCAGATCAAAATCAGCGGTCAAATGAGACAAGTTACTGACCTGGTCTTAAAACAGAGAAACATACATACACATATACATATCCCAATACACAATCTCCCACTACTAGTTCACAACTGTGCTCAGTGCTAGCCCAGATCATTCCCACAGCCCTGATTCACCCATGTTTGTAGCAGGAAACTTTGCATGAACCTCTGGAGAAAATGCAAGAGAAGCAGCAGCACACTTCAGGCAAGAGAATGCAGACTGACCCATCCCACGTTTCCACTGCACCAGACAAGCCAGGCAGGAAAAAGGGAAGCCTGGCTTTCAAAATGGGTCTCCTTAATCCCTTTTGCTTCCAGACTCTGCTTTTGCATCACTTCAAATGGGCCAGAGCTTGTCTGGGATACAGCCCTGCATGCACACTACCTGCAGGACTCCCCAGGGAACACTGAAAGCAAGTGACTGTTATGCAAATCCTGCCCAGATCTGCTGACAGTCATGATGCTAGGACACACCAACAGGCTGCTGAAATAGCAGAGGAGTCCTTGCTTCCTAGAGGCAAGTTAGCAAGTTCCCCACTCCACATGCTCRTGATAAAATCCTCTCCTTCCCCCCTCATGACAGGGCAATATGGGGAAGCTTTGTACTCTCAAAAAGGCTTCTTGAACTGGAAAACAGTGCACTTGTCCTCATGCACCAGATACAGTCTCTTGAAGGACCTGTAGAGTCCAAGGAAGTCGCACAGCTACCTGGAAAAACAGAACAAAAAAAACCTAGGTAATTCAATATTCACTTCATCAGTGATACACACTCCTTGTCTTTTTATCCACTTTGTAATGCTGAACCTACCTAAAAAGACACTTGGGGAACCGATAAAGTAATTTAAGTCCTGAGCAGACCACAATATTTAGCTGGAAGATTTGCAGATTGTAAAGTAAAGACACAATAAAACATCTATGACCAATTCTCAATAGTGGCCACATACCACAAACCCTGCACCAAACCCATAATTTTCACCTCCAAAGGACTCCTCCAATGATAAAAAAGCCATCAGATCTCTACTTAAATTGCTTTCATGGTCAATTGTATTTTTAAGCCCAGAATGATTCACTTCCAACAATTCATTACTTTCCACAAAAAATAGCTCCCTTCATGACCCCTGACTTTGATAAAGGGAAAGTTCTTCTAATAAATTTTACACTGTTTACTCATGCCATGTTCTCAAGGAAGACTCTTAGGATCTTCCACTTTCTGTGAACAAATGCTGCTGTAAACTCAATTTCTGTATGCTGATGACTGTGTTTATTTGCAGGATACCTCTAACAAATGTAGTATGGTAACGTATTTATGTTAATAAAAGCATTCATTAATAATACTGTACAAAGATACCACTAAATTACATAGTYTCTACAGACTAAACATTTTTTGTCAATTACTGAGCCATCACTACATATTTAACTATGTTTAAGATATCTACAGCATGCATAGCTTTATAATCTGCTGAAGATAGTATTTAAATTCAGTAGTAATCAAAACGCACCTGTTAACACAGAACTCTTGGTCAGCAGCATGGTAATGAACCAGACTTTTACGGAAAGGGAAGGACTGCCACTAACTCCAGCACTGCAAGATTGAAGCCAACAGTGCTAAACCTCAAATAATACATCCTAAAAGCAGGAATGGCACATTGCTTTCCTGACCCAATTGTAGACTGTGATATTTACATCAACGATGCACAACAAATGCCTAGCGAAACTCCTCAGTCCCTCAGTCTTTATGATGATAACATAAGTTTTGTCAGTATAAAGAAGATAGTTTTATTATACCCATATATGATAAACAGTACCGTTGCGGCTCCCAAGTTACACATAAAGCTGTATAGCTATAGAATACACATGCCTATATTCTTCCTAAATTTCAGACCTTATTGTGGCAAGCTGAACCAAATACATATTAGGTGACACTTAACACTAAACACCAATTTCTTCTAAATGAAGAAGAGTAAAAATACACATACATAAAAACACTGGCAAAATAGGGGGGAGGAATGAAAAAGAGGTTGCTAAAAACCCCTTTATTAAATAACGTCACAATTTTCAAACTGGGCAGTTTTGATTAAAAGACTACCCGGGTTAAGACAGGAAGTGAAGGAAAGCAATACCTAATAAACGGAGAAAGGTAAAAGTCGCGTTGATAAAACACTGGCAGATAACGTGAGAAACCGATAAAGAATCCTAGTGAGGCGTACCAAAACCAGGTCCAGCTAGAAGGCTGCGCATTTGCTGCTGTCCTGGGTGGTATCTCCCGAACCGGCGCTTGCCATCACAGCCACCCACATTACTGCACCATCCTCCTCCTGCAGCGAGCCAAGGCCAGCGCGGCTCTGGAGCGGTCGGGACGTGGGCGGGGGCCAGGACGCCCCTCACGCCGCTCTCCGTTCGGCCGCTCCCGCTGCCTCTTCCGGCCTGTCAACCCTCGCGCGGCCCCGTCCTTCGCCGCCCACCGTGCGGCCGCCCCACGCCCCCCGCCCGCCATTCCCGGCGGCCCCCGCGTCCCTCCCGGCAACCCGCGCGGTTCCGCGCGGCAGGATGATCCATGAGCTGTTGTTGGCGCTGAGCGGGTACCCGGGCGCGGCGTTCACCTGGAGCAAGCGCGGCGGCCTCCAGGTATGGCACGGCCTCGGTCCCGGCCCCGGCCCCGGCCCCGGCCCCGGCCCCGGCCCCGGCCCCGGCCCCGGCCCCGGCCCGCGCCCCTCCCCTCCCCTCCCCTCCCCTGCCCTGTCCCTGCCCTGCGCGGCCCGCCCGCCCCTCACCGTTGTTTCCCCCTCCAGGTGTCTCAGGAGCTGCCGTTCTTGCACCCCAGCGAGACCAGCGTCCTCAACCGGCTCTGCCGCCTCGGTACCGACTACATCCGCTTCGCCGAATTCGTGGAGCAGTACACGGGACACGTACAGCAGCAGGTGGGGCCGCCGGGCCGCGGTATTTCCCGGGAAGAGCACAGCAGGTGCCAGTAAGGCCAAGGTGCCCAGGACACGAATATCCTGTGGCCCGTGGCCCATACCCGCGCTAGCACTAACAAATGTGCTTTCTTGAGGAGAGCTCCAGAAAGCTCTTTGTGATGCATGTAAGGGAGGGTAGAGAGCAGTGAAAGATGGACCAAATAAGATGTAAAATATCATTTTTGGGAAAGTCTTGTAGTAGTTTCTAATCACAGCAGACTGTCTAGGGTTTGTGAACTGAACGGAATGCTCATGTCTATCTTGTAGTCCTCATGATTTGTGAGGAGCCTTGAGATCCAAGAGGCATGCTTAAGTGAAAGGAAGCACCGTTACCAGTGGTTCCTAGCATTTGCTTAGGTCTACAAAAGAGCTAAGTATAAATTTGCTCAATTAACTCTCCTTGTGACAAGGAGATCCRATCACTTTCTGGTGGGCTATGGTGCATTTCAACGTGCTTGGAGCATTGACTACTGCTGTGACACTGCACAGATATTCTGTTACTCTTCAGACTTGCACTAGGAAGCTGATGCAGATTTTTATTGTTTGGTTTCAGGATCATCATCCATCTCAGCAAAACCAGAGTGGATTACACGGCATTTATTTGCGAGCCTTCTGCACAGGTCTTGATTCAGTGCTGCAGCCTTATCGACAGGCACTACTTGACCTAGAACAAGAGGTAAAGGAGAGAGATATAGAACAAGAGGCTGTACTGGTGCTGACAGATTGTGGAAAGTTGTCATTTCTGCAATAAACATGGTAGTAGTAGTATCTAAGATGAAACAAGTATTTTTGAAATATGAAAAGGTATTTTCCTTTTCACATTAGGGGTGCCTTCCAAATTATTCCTGTGAGATCCCATTGTAAGTTACTCTTCATCCTAATAAGTATTGTCCCCTCTTCCTTCAGTTCAGTAACTGCTCCATCTGTGTCAGAGCTCAGTGCTGTCTCAGACTATTGTGGCTTCTGTTAGTTTTAAAGGTTTTGATTAATTTCTGCTAGATTAGTAGCTGTCATATTTTGGGTACTGTCACCATCCAGTGGTTGTGATAATTAATTTTCATTAATTGGTTTATCTTTATAGTTTCTGGCTGACCCCCATCTTTCCATCTCGCATGTTAATTACTCCTTGGACCAGGTATGTCATGTTAATAAACAGGTAGTGTTCTTTGGTTGCTCTTCTCACTCACTGAGTGTAATAAGAAAGTGGGTGGAATAAATGAGGGTTACTCTCTCAWGTCATGCCATTTCTATCTAACACTTCTACATCTGTAGTCCCTTAATCATGCTCAGAGGATCGCCTGCACTTCAACACAAAACTATGGTCCTCCACCTTGAGCTTCACACATTCCTCACTGCCTGTGTTTAGCCTGAACTACTGCTGGAATATAGCAACTTCATGCATCTTTGTCCAGTGGAGGGAGGACATACTTCCCAGAGATTTGCATGTCATATTTCTAATTTGTGGGGAAAGACAGATAATAGTTTTATTAAATTGTGTTCAGCTGCTGTCCACAGTTACTTGAGTATAGTTTTTTTTCTCTGTTCCTTGTATAACAACCTAATTCGATATTCTGCTCCTTGTTCTGCAGTTTCAGTTACTCTTCCCCTCTGTGATGGTCATGGTGGAACAGATCAAAACTCAGAAGGTACAGTAAAATTGCAGCTAGTTTCTCTTAACAGGTTTCCTCTTCAAATGTTAAGTTATTTTTCCCCTATCTCAGACTTCTAATACTAGAAAAGAATGTGGTTTCTGTAGTGGATGCCCTGTTACTAGTTGTACTGTAAATATTGAAACTATTTTACAAATTCATTTACACTGGATTTGACTTTTTCCCTTATTAGGATGATCTTTGATGACTTGAATTTTATAGGACAGAATGCTGTTTGTTGGAATTTTTACTTTTCTAAGTCTGTTTTCACTGACTGTTGCCTGAAAAAAAGAGACAGAGGCTAATGTTTTCAGAATCTAAAGATGCCTACATTTTTTTAAGGGAAAGTTTGGAGAGAAACTTGGGTGTAGAGCCACACATACAAGGCCTTTTTCTTCACTACATGGAGCATGTTATGTCTTTCTTTAAGACTTGTTCAGTTTGTTAAGGCATTTTGTTAGCTGAAAGTTTAGCGTTTAAATGCATGAAAAGGTCAGTACAAATCCAAATAACAGACCTAGCCTAACCTTTTCTTTCTGCAGATTCATGGATGCCAGATATTGGAGACAGTCCACAAACATAGCTGTGGGGGGTTACCTCCTGTTCGCAGTGCTCTTGAAAAGTATGTAGATACAGTAAAACTATTATTTCATTCTTCTGGAGTTAGTGTCAAAGTGTTCCTTACTTGTTAAAACAGTACATGCAAAACAGCTTTGCATGATATAAAAGCAGGAGTAGCATGCAGGGAAAACACAATCCCCATTATTTATCTAAAGCAGGCTTATGGTGGAAATTAAGGCTTTCTCCATACTTTGGATTAAGGGCTCAGAAAACTCCAGACCCAGGGTTTTTTCTTCTTTTGAAGTCTACGTGGATTGTTTTGCATATGGTAGACCTATTACTGATCTTTGATCTTTCGAAAGAATAAATGTGACTGTGAGTGTTGTGATGTCTGTATGTCCTTGTGGAGGAAGTCAGACTACTTAAAATGTAATTGAGTAGAAACAGCAGCCACTGCAAACTCATACCTCTGGTCTACTTGCAGATTTCCATGGAGAAGCCACATATTCAGAGGATATGTTAGCTTAGTTTTGCACCTTTTAGTTTTGTCCACCTTTCTCTGTTTAAAGAAAAGAAGATATAAAATTCGACATTAGCCATTTAGCACTTGCCCTACTGCTTAGCTGACTAACTGGACTCTCCTTAATGACGTACAATGAAGTTCTGATTACTGTGTGCAAAGGCCTCACTGACTGTTTCTCTTGACCTCAGGATTCTGGCTGTGTGTCATGGAGTCATGTATAAGCAGCTCTCTGCCTGGATGCTGCATGGATTGCTGCTAGACCAACATGAAGAGTTCTTTATCAAACAGGGCCCCTCTTCTGGGAATGTCCCTAGCCAACCCGAAGAAGATGATGATGACTTAGGAATTGGGGGACTTACAGGAAAACAGCTACGAGAACTGCAAGACCTGGTAAGATCTACAAGTCATAGCTTGGCATCCTTTGGTCCTTAGGGAACTAAAGAAGAAATACATGTCTTCCGCTACAGTGTGAGCTATGCTAGACTACACATATATTGAGACCTGCTAGGATGGTAAATCAAGATAATATTGTAATAGGTTGCTGCTAGGCATAAGGGACAGAGGCCTATTGTTTGGCACAGTCGGATAATCTCAGGGCAGAAAGCCCTATGGATGGAATCTGTGTAGATGCAGATGTCAGGTAATGGGAACTGCTGCATGCCCACTGCTCTTGACTGGCTGGTTGATCATTCCTTATGGTCAACGCTGTGATCTGTTTAACATAGGCATTGGTGGTAGTGTGAGCAATTGCAAGGGAAAGGGTGTGGGGAACTTGGCTGTCGACTTGACTTGCGCACTTTCTATGGGCAGCTGGGTCAAGTACCTTTCTTGTACAACCATTAGTTATGCAAATGTTACCTAACAGGTTAATGCTACTGACATTACTAGTAGAAAATGTGCTATGCAAGAGTCAAGAGACCGCTAAGCAAGGGAGCAACCTGCTGGTACACTGGTGAAATGTGGTAACTCTTCCTGTGGATGCTATACCATTAGAGTGCCCTTTTGCAAAGCAGCTTTCTCAATGGAGTAGTCTTCCACACTATGAGCATTTGAATAGTGTCTGAGTGGAGAACAGTGTGGAGCAAGCGCAGCTCTAAATTCACGCTCTAGTTTACGGTGAGAAAACATTTCATGGGCACCTATGGTGTTAGTGTAGTGCATGCAGCTTGGCTGTGAACACACAGAAATTCTGTGTTGCATACTAATTAAGTGCCCTGTGCAAACAGTCTGTGCTGAAAACAGACTACACCAAGAGGAAAACAAGGGAAAACTTTAAAAAGCAGTTAGTGAAAAATCTGTTATTTTATTATATTGGATAAAGAAAAAATGTGAAAATTGGTGAATCTTCTAGATCCGTGGTGGAAGTTGTAGACTAATCAACTTCTTTCTTTGCTATTATTAACTAACACTGTTGGCAATTCTTTAGTCGAAGAGTAAAATAAGAAATCCCGACTGTTAATAGACCAATAAAATACTTGGGTATTGCCTTGTCTAAAAGTGTTACTAGAATCTTAAGAACCGAATTGCCAACCTGTTCATGTCAGTATACAAACTTGTACTGAACTGTTCTATTAAAATGACGAATTCTGTAGATGGCAAATGTTCTCAAAAATTTGTTTGAATTTGTTTTTTTGGATTATGGACTACTGAAACTAATTCTCCAGTAACAAGAAAGCCAAATGAAATTATCAATATTGCTTCCCTGAAGGAAAATCTTGCCTCCATACTTGGAGTTTTTTATTAACATTCAGAAAAAAAGTTAATAACTTACTGTATTGTTTTAAAACAGCTTTCACAGAACTGAGGAAATTGCCTTATCTTTGCTAGCAAGCCTTTGGATCTTTACCCTGTGGCCCTGCATTTTGCAGTTCTTCAGATGTGCAGTGTTTTTGGTTCAGCGAAATAGTTTCTCACGCACTTTTGTGTAAACACAAATTGTTGACCTAACGGCAAAGATTGTTATGAATTCCTAACCTATGTGATAGGCAATATTGCTGACCAGTGGACAGCAGGAGGTGGTATTCCCATCCTCCAATCCACGGTGGGTTTTGAAAACATATAAATAAAATGAGGGCAGAGGCCGGCTCTCTCTTCTTCCTCCCTTTTGGCCTCTGCCTGTGGGTGAACCCTGACAGCTGTCTCCGTGTGTTTATTCGAACCCGAGAACAACATCACCCTACTTGCTCACTAGTGGAGGTGTTTATATACGGCCTGTATCGCAAGTGTTCTAACAGCGTTAAAACATAGGAATGGGTGTAGGGGAGGATTATTTTTGGTAATGCTAGTTAACATCGTTACGGCAGCAAAAGACTGATGTAATGCATTTGCCGTAAAAATTCCTTTTAGTATCCTTTGGTAACTTTTAGTATCCTTTGGTACAGCCAATTTGTTGCTATTCCACAAAGGTTTAGCTTCTCCTTTTTCTGCTTCTGCTCCACTCTGATGGAAGCAACATCTCTAGGGTGATCTGCTAGCATACCAGAAGCACAAGGAAGTTTACTGGCTTACTTAAATGATACAAATACTTTTGCTACCTTTCTGCGTATTTCCAGTGTTCTTGGATGCCCCCTCACAAACACACAMAAACACACCCATACACATACACCCCCCCTTTATAAACCTTTTCTATGTGGTTTTCTCACACTGTTTTGCACTTGATTTCTTTTCCCTGGTGTCTCTGGCAGCGCTTGATTGAGGAGGAGAACATGTTAGCTCCGTCTCTAAAGCAGTTTTCTTTGAGAGTAGAAATGTTGCCTTCATACATTCCTGTGCGGGTTGCTGAGAAAATCCTCTTTGTGGGAGAATCTGTACAGATGTTTGAGAATCAGAATGCTAACCTGACCAGAAAAGGTAAGGAACATCTTTCTTGCAACCTTTGCTAAGTTATGACTGACTCACATGTAGTTTCCAAAATGCTGTATTAATGAATCCTCAACAGTCACTGACTATTGGCTGTTATTCTTTAGACATATATGGATGGTTGTGCCAGGACAGAGCAGTAGTTCCAGTGTTCTGCTTCTGATTGATTCCAAGGGAGAGGTATAAGAACAGGATGAGTAAACACTTTCCAGACATTGTCTCCAAGTTTCAGGCAGCAAGTCACCATGGGATTTGCTCTGGATAAATAAAGCGATTGCAAGGGTCTTGTTTTCTTTTCAGTTTGCATCCTTCTCCCTAAAGGCTGCAGACAGACACAAAGGTACATCTTGCTCTGAGTGTATATGTTGCAGAATAGTGTTATGGGATTACCATACATCCACAGTCATGAGAGATTCATTTGCAAGGTGGTCCTGAAAGTTGGTATGGAAGACAAATTATATGGAGCCTTAAAGACAGCAAGGGAAAGACAATTCTAGCTGATGGTTCACTTTGAGAGCCTGATAAGTTTACATTGGGGGTGGTTTGGGAAATATATTCCTACACCAATGGGGGAGGACTGCTGTGGTGGTTCCACCATGAGCTTGATATGCAAAAGTACTTAAATTACTTGAGCAACATTACAAARAGCAAAGGACCAATTCAATTGGACTGTTTTCTTGCCTTAGAAGCAAGGTGAAAAGAAATTGGCTTCTAGCTCAGTTGGTTAAAAAAAAAACATCCCCAAGTTCAAGCAGTAGGATAGATTTGAAAGGGGCGGGCGTATGCAGAGGACCAAACCAACTGGTTAATGTGGCAGAAAAGTTGTGGGTTCAAAGAACTAGCTCAGTCTTAAGAAAAGGGCTGTTAGCGGCAACCATTTGTGTAGAAAATATGTAGGGTTTTACTGATACCACAGCACTGCCATGGCAAGTGTCTACACTGTAACTGTACTTGCAATAGTAATCTTGTACCTTGGTACTTGTACTTTGAGGCCTCCTCTTCACATTCCGTGCCTGACCTGAGACACTGCTGCCTGGACAGCCTTTCTGTCCCATTGTGCTGGAAGGGGTCTGCATGTCTCCAAAACCCTTCTCATTGCTGCACAGGCTCCATCCTAAAAAACCAGGAGGACACTTTTGCAGCAGAGCTACATCGACTCAAGCAGCAACCACTCTTTAGTTTGGTGGACTTTGAATCAGTGGTTGACTGGATACGAAGCACTGTTGCTGAGGTAAGCATCCTAGGAAGGGTAACTGCTATGCAGGCTGAGAAGCTCTTAAGTTTTGTGAATGATTGAAAGAAGAAGGGGGCTCTTCAGAGCCAGTGACTGAACAAACATGTGAATGGTGCAGGTAGCTTTCATGTTCCCACTGGTCTCACAGAGCTTCATGTAACTCCAGCTTCTAGTGACAAAAGGACATTAACAAATACTATGCACTTTCATGAGGGAAAGAAGGGAATTTTTGTATATTTTTTAATTCACTTGAAATTCAGAACTTTTCATTTGCTTTCAGCAAAATAGATGGCATCTCACTGAACACATGCTTTGCTTTGGGAATTTTTAATCTTTTTTTCACTTAGGGCAGGGAGGAGAACCTAAGAAAAAAGGGAGGTTAGCGAAGYGAGAACAAAGCTGGGGTAAAACTGATTTAATAGGAATTTGCGCACTTTTTTTTGTCACACGTCTTCATGTTTCTTAGGTAGAGTTTTTTGCTGGTATAGATCAAGAATTTTAACTAGTAGCATGTGCTGCTACACAGGACTCTTAGTGTGTTCTCTTGTGCTTTATTTAGTATTTTGAATAGGTGCTTTTTTGTATGCAGCATGGGTGTTTTAAAACAGCAGCTACTGTTCTCTGAATGGGTGAGATAATTCTGAGGGGAGGTTGTTTGGTTTTTGTTTCCTTACTAGCATCTTTGGAAACTGATGGTGGAGGAATCAGATCTACTAGGACAACTGAAGGTAATGTAACTGCTACTTTGTTTTTGCTAAAGCAGCTCTTTCGTTCTTTCTTTCTTTCTTTCTTTCTTTTAAATACTTTACTGCCTTATACTCTGGGCTTTCTTCTTTTAGGTAAAGCTGTTTTCATTTTCCAGTCTCAAGAATGAGCACACACTGATAAAACTTGGTCAGAGACAGAGTTAGAGGGGTATGTAATTTGCATCTTGAAGCAAAGGCAGTGTAGACTTTTTGGTCAGTGAATGAAATTCAGAGCTCTTGAGCTGTGTTTTGAAATAGCAGTTGTGCAAATAATAAAAATGGGTGCTATCAGCTAGGATGCTTAAAATTTCTGCTCAGTTTTTGGTACGTTAGGTACAAAAAATTTATCTCCACAGATTATAAAAGACTTTTACCTTTTGGGAAGAGGTGAGCTGTTTCAGGCCTTCATTGACACTGCACAGCACATGTTAAAGACACCACCTACGGCTGTAACTGAACATGGTGAGTGTTGCTTATTTGCTTAACAAATTGTCCTTGCTGTGGTATAGCAGAAAAGTGGTAGGCCATGTCCAGTACAGAAGAACTAGATGATGTCATTAGTTTTGAAAAAACAGCACTTGTGAATTAAAATGTTTCACAGAGTGAGTGAAAATCTCTCAGAAACCTTCCAATGGCAGGTTTCTCTCCATATTTGAAACTGGAATTAAAAGAAATCAGTGGCAACAGTGCATCATTGTTATCTTTTACAACCAAGCGTAAATAATTAATGGGTGCAAAATTAACACTAGCTGCATYATCTTGTGCTGATATGTGTTCTCTCATTGTCAGATGTCAACATTGCGTTTCAGCAGTCTGCTCATAAGGTGCTGTTAGATGATGACAACCTTCTTCCTCTTCTTCACTTAACCATTGAGTATCATGGAAAGGAGCATAAAGGTATCTACTTGCATTTTTAGTAGTGAGTTAAGAGGAGAGATGATGACATTGTTTTTAAATCCTATTACTTACCCTTCTCTCAAGTTAAAGAAATACTAATTTTGTTCTCTTTACTGCCCTATGTGATGGCCTAGACTGCTTTGGCTCTTCTTAATTCTACTCTTTCCCTTTTCCCTTGTCTTTCTTGCCATGGTTGTATTCATGGAGAAGATAACATAATTCAGCACCTTACTTGTTTTTAGATACTTCTCAGACTCGTGAGGGGCCTTCCCGGGAGTTATCTCCGCGTGAAGCCCCCACATCTGGATGGGCAGCTCTGGGCCTTTCTTACAAAGTTCAGTGGCCACTGCATATTCTTTTTACTCCTGCTGTTCTTGAGAAGTAAGTACTAGGTATTGGTCTTTGTATATTCATCTATATGTTCCCTGATCCGAGGCACTGGTTAATGTGTTGTGGGGTTTTTTCCTCTCTGTGGAGAGAAAGGTAGAGCTATTGCTCCCTGAACCTTAAAATGGCTCTTTCCACTTACTCATATTGAGAGTACTTGTAATACCCCTATTGAGAGTATATGTAATGACAGTAAGACCTGCAAGATGCTGACAGATCTGCACTGATTTACAAACAGTGCTACTTTAACAAACAGTGTTTTCATTGACAGCTCCCCTCCTTACACTGAAACTAACTTTGTATTATTGTCAGTAATCAATACAAGCAAAAATCTTACTCTGAGATGGGCCATGACCTGATCAGCCCTAACTACTGGCAGGCAGCCACCTCCTGTTTCTTTTTCCAGTCTTGCATTATGTTCTCCAGTACCTGCACCCATGGAAGACTGTAGTCTTAAACAACTTTGTATTTTTTGACTGTAGGTACAATGTTGTGTTCAAATATCTGCTGAGTGTGCGACGAGTCCAGGCTGAGCTGCAGCACTGCTGGGCTCTCCAGATGCAACGCAAACACCTGAAATCTAACAGAACAGATGCCATCAAATGGCGTCTGAGGGATCATATGGCTTTCCTTGTGGACAATCTTCAGTATTATCTGCAGGTCAGTATTACTGAGAAAAATAAACTCTTTCAGTTAATCAGAAACTGGCAGAAATACATGGAGGGAGCACTGAAGACCTATCTCAGGTTTCTGATTCTTTGTACCTTAAGGAAATCAGGATTTCCTTTACAAGTCTACAGCTTCCTCCAAGTTCCCAGACTATTGCTGCAATTACAAAGTTTTTGGACTTGTGAGTCAGTGAAATGGAGGAGTTCTTTAGTAGCTCTCTAGTGATACTAAACGTTTGTGAGAAACCACAGTCACTTGTGAAGTAGCATCATTAAGACACCATCCTGGCTTGTTCCCTTGCCTCTTTAAGTGAACTCTACTTTACGTTTTGGGCTTTTTCGTTTGGTTGGTTTGGTTTTTAAGTTGAAAGGGGACCTGGCTTTCTAAATTCTCCAAAGTAATCTGGCTGAGCTTTTGCACTGCAGCCTTTGCCCTAAGATTCCAGATAGTATCTCCCAGTATAAAATTCAGAAATTACTACAATCAAATACCTTTGTTTACAGGTTAGGTATGTACTTTTTTTAATAGTTAATCTTAAAGAAAGCATTTCTACTTAGATATTACTTAGGCATCAAAAATTGTTGTGTATTCCACATTATGTACTGCTGTTGTATATAATTCCCGATTCTTCAGCCAGAAAGAAGGGGATCCTCAGCCTCTAACGTAAGAGTAGCAATAAAGAAAGTAAGTTTCCTATGCAAAACTTCTGTCTGATCTGAAGCACTCCCAATTCCTCGAGACATTAATGAGATGTCTTTACATATCCATCAGGTGGATGTACTGGAGTCTCAGTTCTCACAGCTTCTGCAGCAGATAAATGCCACAAGAGATTTTGAGAGTATACGATTGGCTCACGATCATTTCTTAAGTAATTTGTTGGCTCAGTCTTTCATCCTCCTAAAACCTGTAAGTAGGTCTTGTTTTCACCTTTTTCTACCTGTTCTCCAAGTGCCCTAAGAAACACACCTTTTTGAATAGATATGACAAATCATATCTTTTAAAACAGATCAGTGATAATCTCATGCAGATCACAGACTACAATTCTAGGAATAAGGCACGTATAAACTAGAACTGATAATTAAATTAAGATCATCTAATTTACAGTTGGTGAGTGTGAATGCTGCATTCCTAGCAATTTTAAATCAAGATTATTTCAGTGTTCAGTTAACCTTAGTAACTTGTATTTTGTCACTATGTTTTTATCACAGGCCACTTTAGTAAAGAAGTACTAATGAGCATATTGCTGGGAATTGTATTCATGAGGGATTTATACTGATATGCATTAGACTAGGATAAATTACTTATTCTACTTAAGAGAATAAAAATAGTTGAGATGTTCCAGAGTGGACTTTAAGGGTCTTTTTAACTTTGTTAATCCAAAAATGCTAGAATGTTGCAATATTTTTTAAACAGTTAACCTCACAACATTTGCAAAAAAGGTTAGTGTTAATGAAACATGATGTCTTTTTGCTCATCTAGGAGGTTATGGTAGAATAGTAATTATCCAGTCTGACCAACTGATACAAAAGAAATTCCAAGTTTAGTGAACAGTGAAACCAAAGCCTTGAACCATAGCTCCTGTTGGTCTTTATTCTGCTGTCTTAATCCCAAAGCTGCAGTGATGACCTGCTGGTTGGATAGAGAAGCCAGTGTGCAACTCTTGTGCCAATGTGGATACCTCATGCCTGTGACTGCTGAAAATCTGTCAGCAGAGAGGTTTTCTAACTTTCCCAGCATTTTCGTGAGACTTCTCTCTTTCTCTCTTTTCCCAGGCAAAACTATTATAAACAATCCTAGCAGTTTTTGTAAATTAATTAAGCTTCGTGCAGCTGCGCTTTGCTATAATTTTTACTTAGATAAATATTTTGGAATAGGTGTTAGAATTGACCAATGAACTTGGTAGGTGGCTTGACATTTCTATAAACTTCAAGCAAACTAAGGGATATAAGCCACTCTGTGAAATAATAATAAAACTCCGCATCACTTTGTTCTCCCTGGACTCTGTGTCGTATTTCTTGAGACACTTGCGACACATGCCAATTGCTGTTTCCACAGAAATGTCTGCAAAAGGTTATGGGAGGGGCAGAGGGGAGATGCAGCATAACATTTAAATCCTTTTTTCACAGAAAACCTGACAAAACTGCTACTTTAATATCTTCCTTACTGATTAAAAAATACAGTATCAGCAACAATCCTGATTATGAATGCTGCAACTTTTCAGGTACCTGCTTTCTCTGTGTTCGAACTCTGTTTCAAATACTGACTTGTACTTTTTATCCCATGCAGGTTTTCCACTGCTTAAATGAAATTCTGGATCTTTGTCATAGTTTTTGTTCTCTTGTCAGTCAGAATCTGGGCCCATTAGATGAACGGGGAGCTGCACAACTCAGTATTTTGGTGAAGGTGAATCTGTGTTTCTATGAATCTGTTCTTCTCCCATGCAAACATTTGCCTAAGCAGTTATCTTGGTTTTAACAGCTGTAGAACAAGAGTAAGTGTAAGCTGAGACCTTTATAAGTGCTTGTAATTATTTTAACTAATCAACTGTTCCTGAGTTGGAAATTCTGTGTGCACAGAGAGGAGAAATGGGGGCAGATATTGGCATAGAAAAGAGGCAAGTATCTGTTGGTACATCTACCCCTCCTTTTCGATAACTAACATTTAGGAATTCTTGTGGCTCACAGCTTACCTTGTCCCAGACCACAAGCATCACATCTCTTGCAGTGATTCTTTTCTTCAGGATGTTAGACTGGGTAGGCAGAAACAGAGATGAAAGGCTTGCTTGCTTGTTTTCTCTTCTGAGAGGGCCCAGAACTGATGTCTTCAAATTTGCAGGGATTCAGTCGTCAGTCATCACTTCTCTTCAAGATTCTCTCTAGTGTTCGCAACCATCAGATAAACTCTGACTTAGCCCAACTGCTGCTGCGCTTGGATTATAACAAATACTACACCCAGGCTGGAGGAACCTTAGGCAGGTAGGAATATCTTGAGCGTTGCTTGTAGCATTATCCTGAGGTACAAAGCCATTTTTATGGATTGCTTCCAATTATTTTGGCTTACACAAAGTGTTGATAAATACTATGACAGAAAAGTAACAAATCAGCACGCATTAATTTTTGGGTTTCATGAGCTTTTTCCCCTTCGGGTTTTTTTTGGCAGGAAGTTGAACCAGCTGCTAGCTCGTATTGACCAAAAAATGCTGGTGTGGGTTAGTAAAGGGAATTACTTTCAACATGTAATTAACACTATAACACCTTTCTCTTGCAGTTTTGGTGTTTAAGCACTAAGGCCTTTCCTTCAGGCTGTGACTAGTGATGAGTCAAGCACTGGAGACTGGTGCTCTTGGACAGTGGGAGAGTTTGAACTCAACTGGATTTTTCTTCATAGCTGGCTTTTGTCTGGTAAACTATGTTTCAGAAGGAATTGGCAGGAAGTGCCACTTATGTGAGACTGCCCAGTGATTGCAGAAAGCTACTCCGTTTCTTCTGAACTAGTAAAAATATGCTTTCTGCAGCCCTGCATATACTTATAAGTACTTCTAGGGAGGCAATCTGTGCCTCTTCAGAAAGTGAAAAAGCAACAAGAGTGATGATGTCTTGACCCTTCAGTGGGACAATGCTCTATTGCACGTTGGACTGTGGAGGAAGTAATCTTGTTCTTGACTATGAATGAAGTGTTGGCTATATTCAGAAGTTCCACTTGTGTAGTGAACTGATTTAAAGTACACAATGTCTGCTAATGAAACACCACCAGGTAAATGAAACAGCAATAGCAATTTTCAATTGAGGTGAAGGGAGAGGGAAGAAGGAATAGATTTTAAAAATCTCTTCTCATGCAGTGCACTAGTCTAGCATATCTGTATAGGTCAAAGAGACACTAGTGATATCACATGCTTTCTCTATACAATTTAATACATTTTGTGTGCTAAAATTACACATGCCAAGACAGAAGTAGGAGCATGGCCCTATTTGAGTGCAAAGCGCCCTCTGCCGGCAGAAAAATGGTAAGGAGATGCTTACCTGGTATGTTCATTCCACCTGTGCTGTTTTCATTCCAGACTATTTAGAATGCTACTAGTGACTACCTTACTGAACCAAAATAAAAACATCTTGTTATGCAATTAAACGGAGTACTGTCAATGTCTGCACCCCAGTGGAAAGGGAATAGCGTGGCATGGCCTTGTCTGTCATTGAAAAGTGGTGTCTGGAAAAAAAATCCTCTGCTCACTCAGAAAGTCAACAGCCAGCAAGTATAAGACCTGGCACCTTCCACACATTACAGCTGTTTGTGATAGTACTGCACCTGATGCAAAGCTTAAAATCCCTTGACCATGARAAAGCTAGAAAGCTGGAGAAAGTGTTGAAGTTTGTAAGTGAGATTTACAGACTAACACAGCCAGATGTCTGAACCAGGAAATGATAAAGGAAAAAACAGACATTGAGAAAAACTTTACACTTTTGAAGCAGGAGACTAAAGATTGTATGAGGCTGGATGGAGGTCTTCAGCCTGTAGCACTGTTGGAGTGAAGAGCTTTTGCCTTTATGCCAGCTGACCGCTAAGATGTGAATGCGGAAGCTCAGAACCAGATGATTTATCCCATTACCATTTAAAGATACACAGCACTTACACACTCTTTGTACCTCAGTCTCCCAGCAGTTGTCCAAGGTTCTTGTGCCTGTCTCTACTTAGATAGTGCCAGTCTCCACTGAGACAGGTTAATACCTATACAGTCACAACAGGAAAAAAAAGAGATAGCCAAAACAAAATGGCACTTTGTCCAAGAAATTCTTAGCAGTTACTTCAGCAGCAGCTTCATGAAATTAATGGAAAATAACAACAGCAAACTGGAGGAATACACAACATGGTATTCTTCCAACAAACAGAAATGCCGCTGCCCTGAACTTTGTGGTATTCACTTCTGCCAATGGAAAACATGCCCTTCCCTTCCTCTGTAATTGACTGTGTTGAGCTCAGCCTTGACTCAAAGTAGAATATTAGTGCTATTCAGCTCAGAGAAATGTAAGCATTTCTTTTGTCTCTGCCCTCCTTTTCTGAAGGCATTGCCCTGGAATAAGTTTAGATAAATGAGAAGTCCCAGCAGATACCACAAGAGAGCAAACATTTATTTAATCATAAAAGTCTAGCAGATAAAACTATATACAATAATCCATGCATACTGCCCAATTCACAAACATTTAAAACCTGATTAAAACACAGTCTGCACAACAGTTGGGACAGCAGGGCAAAGTTTCGTTCAGTGAGGGACATAGTCATGTTTATATTTTGCGTGCTGCTTGTAGCCTACTCTCTCCCCAGCAATAAGGCTCTGGATCACCCACTCTTGCGAGACAACAGGCAGCCGTAAAGCTTCTGCACATTTCAAGACACCAGCTGGGCAGGAAAAATCAGTCACCACCACATCATAAACACCCAAAGCAATATCTGTACAGGAGGAAAGACAGGCATCTGTCAGGTGAAGAAAGAGGATCCACTCTGTAGCAGAAGATCATAGAAGCATTGAATCCTAAATGATTTGGGTTGAGAGGGACCTTAAAGCTCATTTCGTTCCACCCCCATGCCATGGACAGAGACCATGGACCAGGTTGCTTCAAGCCCCATCCAACCTGGCAGACCAGTGTGTTTCACCACTATGAATCACTCTTACATGTCTTCTCATTCCTAGGCAATGGATTCTCTTTGTAAAAGTTAAGACACACCTACAGCAGCCCTGCACCTTGCAAGAAAATATTTCTTTTAATCTAGATAAAAATTAAGAGAAAACCAGTAGCCAAGATTACAGGCATGACCCTTAATTCTGACCTCAGGCTCTGAATGCCAGGGCCCACATCCCATGTGGAAAGGGAGAGACAGCCGAGTTCCAGAGGACAAGGAAGCACAAGGTCTACAGAAGGTCCAGGAGCAACTCTTCCCTATTTCCCCCTCTCAACATAGGCTGGAAGCAGATGGCTTGTGTTCTGAATTGCTGCAGCCATCTCCTCTCCAAGACAGGTCTCCTAGATGTAATCTATATACAGATTACAGGAGCAAGCCAGTGTCTGCCCTTCACCTTCCTTTCTGCTTACAACCTTGTAAACCATCCTACATGGTTTTAAACCATACTAGAGATCACAGTGGCATAGGATTCCCTGAGAAACTGGTCAAAGAGTACCTTTGTTGTGAGCATTTGAGTAATGCTGTTTAACAGATGCTGCTCCCCCTGTCATGAGAATTTCAGACCACAGATCCAGGAAGTTCTGCTGCTGGTCTGACACCAGGAGAACCTTCAGGTTATAGAATGGGTTTTCTCGTGGGTGCCTGTAGAGTAAAGAGAAATGCAGATTGCTAAGAATACCCAGTAGTCGTCACCAGATTTGCTTCTGTATATGTTCTTTGAGTATCTTGCATACAATGACCCACTCTCTTACCACCTTTCCTGAAATACTTGGAATGATTATCCTTTGTTTATAGAGAGTAAAACAGAGCTAGACAATGTTGATGGGGGGTGCGTGCTGCAGCCTATAGCCAGAGTTAGGCTAAACTCTTCCCTAATCCTAAACCACCTTTTTTGTGCACATCCAAAATGCTTCCACTTTGACAGGGCTGAGCAGGAAGACATCAGTCTCCTGCCCAAAAGCCTACAGCCATTTACAAACTTTTGTCTGCTTCTCACCTTGCCTAAGGAGTCTGACCTCCTCTGTCATCTCAGAACAGACCTACTGGATTAGACTCCATAGAAAATACAGAAGCTAGCTTCAGAACATACCAAGGGAAAAGGAAATTAACATAGTATTGCTCTCCTTTATCCATTTCTGAGCAATTATAGAAGTTAGCCAAGGGTGTGGGAAGTCTTGTCTGAATTCTGTCTTCCTCAAGAGAAGACTGACACCTTTCTTACTTCCAGGGAGATTGTCTGGTTTTGTGTATATGGCACCCAAATGTACCTTGGCACTAGAGGTCACTGTAAATCCAAGGAAAGAGGTGGAAGTGCTGTTCCTATATGGAAGAGAGAGTATGGGAAGCAGTACTAGGGTCACCTTCAAGAGCCTCCCAAGCATAACAGTTCTCTCCAAGAGTCTGTAGACTCAGATCATGGTTATTTGGCACTCACCATTCTAGCAGTTTTTGCTCCTGGAGGCTATATCCAGCTGGTAAAAGGTAATTCCGATAATTTTGAAGCTGGTTAGCATGACAGCTATCATGGACCCAAATATGAGACACACAAGGGATCCCTCTGGCAAGGCACAGCAAGTATTTCCGAGTTCGACAATGCTGGTCCGCAATTAAAAGACACTGATATGCTGCATTACACTTCAGAAAAAGGTATGTAAAGAGAAAAAAAGGCATGTAAACAGGAGACAACACTTGCAAAAAAAACCCCAGAAATTATCCTGCTGCTAAACAGTTTAAAGAAAACAAGAGAAACCTTGATTTTCAAAGCCATATTATGGGAAAGGTGAATTAGATAAAGGTACTATTGATTTCAGAATCTGTTTAATAATCACCTATTCCAAGCTCTGCAGTTCACAGGCAAAAACTCTGCCTAGTAGTTTTTGTATCACAGCCCTCTTCCAGCTCAGACAAAGGAGATGATTTAGTTTGAGACTTAGTAAGTCACTAGAAAAGATTGCTTCCTCAGGCAAGATGCTCCAAGAACCATTTAGCTTCTTTATTAAAAAAAAATTAAATTGAAGTTAAAGCCACACTAAATTTCATTATTTGTCCAAGTAGATCTGGTAAGTGAAGAGCTCTACCTCTAAGTGTTCTGAGGCACAGACTTGTGGTGAGACCACATCTGGAGTGCTTCATCCACTCCCAGGTTCTGCAGTTCATCAAAAACACCAGACATGCTGGAGCAGGTCCAGTCAAGGACCACTAAGAGGTCTGGCCATTGGAGCACCTGACATACCAGAAGAGGCTGAGAGAGCTGAGCTTGTTAAAGCTCAAAAAGGGAAGGCTTGGGTGGTCTTGTTAATGCATATTCATGACTGATACAACGGTGTACAAAAGATGGAGCCAGACTCTTCTCAGTGTTATCCACTCAAAGGAAAAGAAGCAACAGTTACCAATTGAAATAGAGAAAATTCTATTTTTTTTCTAATTGGGAGTGACCAAACACAGGATCAAGCTGCCCAGAGAAGTTCTGGTGTTTCCATCCTTGAGGATACTCAAAACACAACTGGACAAGGACGTAAGCAATCTGCTCTATCTGATCCTGCTTTCAGCAGAGGGGTTGGACAAAATAAGATATAGGAATTCCTTCCAATCTCAACTATTTATTCTGTGACTGTTGTTCTAGATTAGTAAATGAACCCTTACCTGGGTTTCATTGAAGTCTTCCAGGATATAGCCAGCTCCTGCTCGCAGCTGTTGTGCTATGTAATGTTTATCGTACGGAGTCATTTCTAAAAAATCTGCAGCAGAAAGTTCAATTTTTGACTATAATCTATCTGTTTATGTTCATACACCTCAGTCTACAGAGCCCTCATCCATTCCAGTAAGAGATCCCAACACTTCTCCCAAGAATATTTACAGAAAACCATTGAAAGAGTCAAAAAAAAAAAAGGCAGCAGAAAGAGCAGCACAGTACTGGCTAGGTGAGCACCTAGTCACTTCTTTCACTGCATGAAACATGACACCAGCAAAGGCAAACTGGAACAACCCATACATGTTTTCAAGTTGTATGTTTACCAGCACTATTCCTTATCTCTCAAAACCTTCCTTCTTATATTATACTATTCTGACACTGCTGATCTCACTAATTTTCACGCCTTTCTTAGCTTGCTGAACAGCTCTATGATCATCATTGAGGTTTGTCACATCTTGGGCTGCAAGTTGGCTAAATCAGAGACTGAGTCTTAAGTCCTTTCTGCAAAGGATTAAAGAGCAAAAGGGAAACAAGCCATCACACAAATGTCTGATCAGACAGTATCCAGCATTTTTCCTAAAGACACAGCATTTCACTTCATAATGCAACGCATAAGATTTGCCTCACCTTCTTCTTCCTCGCTGCTCCCTGTGGGACCATCTGATGGCTTCTGGTGATTGAGCAATTTGTCACTTGGTGTCGCCATGGTGAGAAGAAAGGCATATCCCAAAAAGAGGGTCTTATTGTGGGGCAAGGGTCCATGGTGGTCCTCCAGTACTGGGGGATCTGCAGCATCTACACCGTCAGAGGTGCTTACAAACTCTCCAGTTCTCACAGCCCCTGTAGAGAGACAGAAGCACCGTAAGTCTTCAAAGATACATCTCACCTAGGAGATCTCTTCAGCTCAGATATTTTTACTGGAGGAGACAGAGACAGGCAGGATTGGGCTAGGATTATACTAGGCTAGGTAGGGATCTTTTATCCTTCTGGTTGCAAAGAATCTTCAAATCAAAACATGAATGACTAATGGGACAAGTTTGCCAGTCTTATCAACATCCTGAAACAACACTCACTCCTGTGAGGGGTCCCTTTAACAGCTTTCAGGACTGACTAAACAGATAAGAAAGGAGAGAGACAAACCACAATATTAAAGTCAGAACATTTCTAAAAGGCAGAACTGAAAAGATGTCAGGTAAGTACTCAGACTATGCTAAAAATATCTCTGGCTGCTGAATGCATCCAGGGACAATCAGTCTCAAATCCTGCAGAACAAAAAAGCAATCACATCTACTTTTTGCTTATGGGAAGTGGAAAGATCAGTTACAGAAATACCAGGGAGCAAAAAAATAGACGAATGCAAGTTTAAGAGCAGACAATACGGTTCCCACCAGGCTTTATCATTGCTGACTTGCGGCCACGTTTAGCTGGGGATTGCTCATCTTCAGAAGCAATAAGTTTCCTTTTCCCAGACAACGAGACTGGTGGGACACGTGGACTCTCCTGCCCTTTACGAGTGGGAGTTGTGCTGCTGCTGGAAATGCTGGGAGAACCAAGGTTACTACGTCGCTTCCTCTTCCCCTCCACCAGATTATCTGCAATATAGTATGGAGAGATTAGTCATAGGCTGTCACCAAACCCCACAAGCTTTCACCCTACCTGTCTGTACAGAAGTGGCTGAACTCAATAGTACCTAGAAGATACATGCCAACATCCTCTGACAGATGAAAGCAAGAAAAAAGATATCTTTCTTCTCAAGCCCTGTACCCCTGCTTGTCTCTTTTCCTCCCAGTACTGCTGGGACTTTGTATCAAAGCAGCCATTCACCAAGTGTATATAGGTATGCAAGCATCACTATCCTAGAAGCAGACCACTTTCCACAAGCCAGTCAATACCACTAACTCTCTGATGCCAAACAATAAAAGGATCTCAAAGATCTCACTATAAAATACCAAAAGTATCACTGAATACCCAGAAATATTTAAACATTGGTAATGCAGATCAAGTACTAGAATTACCTCAAAGGCACAAGAGACAGAACAGCATAGCCAGTTGCTCAACAGCACCTTCCCTTACCAAGACTGATGTCAGCTGCTTTGGTCAGAGGGGTGACAGGTTCATAAGGACCTAGCCCAAACTGCTCCCGGAGCTTATTTCCTTGTTCCAGAGACAGGATAACAGCCATTCGTTTGTACCACTTCCTCTGGCCTTCCTTTTCAATGCAGTAGTATAGCTCTCCAGACTCCTTTCGGTGTCCCTTCACCACACCTGACAAGATAGCAAATAACAACTGTTAGCCAACCATACCCAGGCTTCTCATCCTCCTGGACAAGCACCCATTTCCCACTGCATTCAGCAACTCAGAAAACCAACGATGAAACGCAACCACTGCTCTTACCTGCACTGAAGTACTCATCCTCAGAGAGTGCAGTCACCTCTGTCTCCAGTGGGATAGGATCACAGAGTAAAATATCTTTTCCTAGCACATCACATTCATATCCGTCATCAAAGAGCAGCTTATACTTTCCAGCCCCAACATCTTGGGTAATTGTCCCGGAATAGAAGTATCCATTGGAGGACCACTTTGCTACAACCCTGAGGCCCACAAAGCTGCTCCCAGAAGATGAGTCTGCACGGTCTGAAGGACCGGTCTCCACTTGTAGTGGGATTTCCGGAGAGTCACTTCGACGTAAGGCACAGAAGCCAGAAGCGTCAGACTTCTCTCCTCCATCTGGCAGGTGAACTGAACGAGTAAATGATTTCTCCTCAGGTGATGCTGTAGTTGACAGATTCTCCATACCTGGCAGTCCAGCTAAATCTCTGTAGAAAAAAAGCAGTCCCAGATGGGGGGGGGGGGAAGAAGCATTCCCAGAAGAAACTGAAACAACAGTTACTAAGTATGAAATACTTGGGTGAGGTGCTTGCAGCTGCTACATGATATCACTAAAAACTAACTCCTGAAATATTCAGTACTCCTTTTCCTCTACCACATTAAGACAGGAGCTCCCCATTCTCTTTCTTGGCAATAAATTAAAAGTTAGTGTCTCCTTTTTCCAGGGTACCTTTTTCCTGTTGTTCGAGATGGTGGGCGACCTCTTCTTCCTCGTCCACGAGGTGTCACAGGTAATCTGCCAGTCTGGCGAGTGCCAGGCATAGAGTCCTCCTCTTCCTCACAAGGCAGTGCTCCTGTCTGGCTAACTCTGAGTGGAGATGCAGGCTGCCCAGCTCCTTTCCTAGGGCTAGAGAATTTATGAGTAAACTGTTTTGAGAAGCGAAGCCAGCTCACTAGGATCCTCCCCTTTTCTTGATCATCTCACAACATATCCAGAAGTTTGCCTCATCGCTGCTAAACTGGAAAGACCTTAGGCAAAGCAATGCCTCACAAGGAAACAAACTGCCCCTTTAGGAAGAACAGATGTTAAAGTAAATACTACCTCCTTGTTTCTGTTCATCCAGCCAGATCTTTCCCAGAAAACCTTTGATTTAGGTCTACCCTGCTTCACACTCACAAGCCAGACACTCACTTCTGCAAAACATCTTTTCTTCTTTTCCTGAGACTCTGCACTCACCTTAATTTTCCTAAGACTCCTCTGCCAATGGGTAAAGCAAATTCTCCGGTTTCTGTCCCACACACTTTCCCTCTGACAGCTCCTGTTCCTCGCCCTGAGCTGCAGCTGCTGTGCATGGCAGAGTGACCACTGCTTGCTCCACTGGATGTACGGTGGAGACTTGAGGCCTTAGATGAGAAGGAGCTGACATCACCAAGGTCTCCTGAGGTCAGCGACAAGTCCACTGCAGTTCTAGAGGAGGATGCATCAGTCTCACATTCCTGGCACTCCACTACAGGCTCCTCAGTTTCCTTAAAAGAAAGAAAAAGAGGTTTGTCTAGGGTGATGCAAGTGCTAGATGGAAGCTCTACAACCACCAGTTCAAAGCGCAGACAAGCTGAGATCACATTCATGAAGCTGATGACGGCCATGCAGACTTCAGTCTGGGCTGATCCATGGTAGACTGTGCGTCTCTCACTACAGGCCTCCAGCTGCTCTGTATCAAGAGGTCACATTAAGAACTCAGTCAACAGTGTTGAGGAATACATTCAGTGCAGGTAGCTTGGGGTGCAGCTGAAAGTGTGAGCTGTAAGTTGAGCTCCAGGGGGCAAGAGCCCCAGGCAAAAGGCTGTGAGACCTGGACACTTGGAGGTGCAGAAGGAGCAGAAGACCTCCAGACTTGCCCACTTTTCCACCTTAGACTGTAAAGGTATAAAAGGCTGGGGTGCCCTTTGTTCAAGGTCCCTCCTTAGAGGCACCAGGTCAAGCTGTTATTTTGTTATTTAGTTATTGCAACAAGATTGAATTATTTCAAGGATCCAGATATCTGAGACTCTGCTATGGAAAACCTGGGGTCGAGCCAGTGATGAAACCTGGTCCGATCGTGTGAGTTTGGGTGTGCAGGGAGTCAAGCGGGGCACCCATCATCTCACTGGAGCTGTCCACTGCAAAGGGGCCTCAGTCCCAGCTCGGTGGTGCAGTTGTGACTGCCAGAGTGGCTCCTGGATGGTCGGACAGGGAAGTTTCCTTAACAATAGGGCAGAGCTTGGCTTGATATCCAGTTGGTCTAGCTTTGAATAATTCCCACCCTTCCAGAGTGTGAGACTGCAACAAATACATGAGACACTAGAAGCCTTTGGTTGCTCATAATCCAAGATCAGTTTCAGACAGCTTGTCATCCAGAGCTATTAAAGCTTTATGGATATAAAAGTATGTATCTACAAAATAGTGATATCAAGTGTTGATAGATGAAATGGAAATGGTTATATGATTGTGATTACACAACCTATTGTAAGCATGTTTCAGTAAACTTAATTCTCCATTTTAATGTCACAATAAGGAATTTCATGTGTAGTATCAGGTGTAAAGTGTTGAACTAATCTATCCTTTTGTGTCATTACTCACTGTGACTACACAGCACACAACTCTCATGTTACTTACCTTCATAGCAGAATAGTAGTAACATTTTATTGCTAGCAGGCTGATGTGATTACTGTGCCCATCAAATCAGCATTTCTCAGCTATCTTTCATGATTCCCTAAAGACTTCCAATTAATGAATGTACATACTACAATACAAGTGTAYTAATAATAGGTTAGTTTATTCCTTAGTTTGAAGTTGATTTTTGTAGACCTCTTATAGAATCTGGTCCACAGGACTCAAAAGACTGTGGTTAAAAATGACACTGACCTGCAAAACAGGCTAAACTATCTTATATAGTTCAATTTTACAGGCAGAAGTGATTTTTGCTTAATAATAGAATTTCCGCTCATTCTGAAATATCTCTATTCTGGCAAAACTCCAAGGCTTTTAAAATAGTTGGATGTACATAGTAAAGTCTTTTGTTCAGTTCTTTGGGACTTCAGTGCGTCTTCAGAACACAGTAGCAGGCATGAAATACACACCTTTTGCCATGCACTAAATGGTCTGCATGTTTGCTCATGAAGAAAGCCTTGTCATCCCAGCATGCAGACTTCTTCATTCAACTCGTTTTCTGCAGCCATAACACATTCTCATTTTAACTACTTCTATTTTTCAGCCAATAAATCATTCCATTTAACCARGAAAACAGGAACTTACCTCAACTACCTTTCGTTCCACCTCTGCACCATTGACGTAGTAAACATCTGTTATAACACGCGTAACAACAGTGCGCACTTCTCGAATGGTTCGCATGTGGCGACGCTGAACTCGGCCTTTGGGTGGGTGAAGAAGGTTAAATTCCTCCTCTCCCTGTAATAAAGAGGATACAGTAAAAACAAAACAGACCACAACAAAAAGCAAATTATTTCTGAGTAGGGCTATCTCTGCAGTACAGTTTCTTCATACCATGTTAAAGAATGGGAGTAGGGAACCTTTCAGCATCTTGTTACAAATTAGGTGCAAAACAAGAGACGCTAAACAAAGGAGAACTGAACACATTTTGCTGACTTGCTGATGAGTAGAGGAAGGGAAATCACAGTGGTCCAAGGAGGAAAGGGCAAGCTTGTTTAGCGTAGCTTCCAATACTCTTTGATTGAGTAGACTGTCAGACATATCACATTAATGTTGCACTGTGTTTTTATGGCCCTGTTAATCTCCTACTTCCCACAGGACACATCAGACTTAAATCAAGTTTAGAAAAAAATTTTTCTAGTCCTTCTGTTCATTAGAAAATACACAAACTGGAACAGCAAAGCAGTGGGGGTTTTTTGAGTCTGCAGTACTTTCTGAAATACTTGAAAGTTATTCATCTTGTTAGAATTTTTCTCTGGAGGCATTCCCCCCTCATGTGTTTGCCCATTGACATCAGATGGAATGACAGAACAAGCCATCAGAAGTTGGTTGATGCAAAACAGAAGGCATCTCACCCTTCAAAATTTCATACAACTCCCATCTCCAGCCAACAAAAAGTGAAAAAATTTTTACAGTGTTAACTATATCTGCACCCAAAAGAAACCAAGCCCAAACAAAAACAATCAACCAACCAATAAAAACTTGTCACACTTTTCCAGAAAATAAATAAGGAGACATTTGCTTCCCAAATTTATGCTGCCCAGTGAGTATTGCTCCCCTAACAGTTGTATACAATTGATTCAGGAGAGCTTGCGACATTAACATTTTAAAGAGGTCCTTTGGCTTTTTTCAACAGAGAACTGTTAGTGAATTTACTGGCTGAAGGGATACTTTACTGTCCTAAAGCAGCTAAACTAAATACACGCAGCCTTCATCCCACCTGACTGTGCAAAGAGTCTGTGTCGTCTCCAGAGGCATTGACAAGCTTTTCCCCACTCTCGTCAGTTTGAATGTTCACATCTTGTCGCCCAGGTCTTTGCCCAGACATACTGGTTCCCATTTCCACCTGTCTACAGCTTTCTTCTGATGTTTGTGTTGCTGTTGTAACAGTTGTTGGGGTAAAAAGACAGTCTGTAGTCTGGATCCCTTTATTCTTGATGTTTTCCCGCCTCTCTTGACTTTGATCCATTTTAACAGCCTTACTTTGTTTCCTCTGCATTCTTCTCCCGTCTTCTGCCTGAGCGCTTACAACATCAGTCTCCACAGACTCTCCATCCTCTGCACCAGAAGACTGTTGATGGCAGTCCTGCTGCATCCTCTGAGGAATTAGGATCTGGCCACCACTGTCATCTGCCTTATGTTGCTGATACTGCCAATCACTGGGATTTGTATGTAACTCAGCATCTTCTTGTGTGCCAGGAAAAATGAACAGATTCCCCCTGCAAACCAGTTACACACAGATCAAAATTATTGATTAAGAAAACAAGACAACCAATACACTGCCACTCAAGTGAAAGCAGTATTAGAAAAAAACCACGCTGGCAGTCATTCACTTGCTTCTTACGATTCCACAGAACTCAGTGAGTTCAAATTATAAAAAAACCTTTCAACACTTCTCAAGTGATACACATGGTAGCAAAAAGTACAAGCTGACACTGTACAGAACAGATGCTTCTTCAAATACAAAATTTCTTGCTACACTCTACACATCAGGCATCAACTATGCAACTTGCTTTCAGAAGTATATCATCTTGAAGTGACTACAGCCTGCTCTAGTGCTTAATTGGATTGGAATTGATAATCACATGCAGCAAGAAGACCCAGCAGCATAAACACAAATGTCTAATGTTTTCATTAAAATTTGTCTGTTCTGCCAGAAGTACTGCCTCTGCCAGGTACTATACGGGATGCTATACTGAGCCCTACTAGAAGTATGTATCTGGCTTCCCTTAGGGACTTGAGGACTTTGAGGAGTGACTGTCTTTTCTTCTGGCTGTACCTCAGCCAGCACTGGAACTCCCTATTTGTTACGGTCTTCAGTATAACTGCTGAAACATAGGTTACTCTTTCTACATAGACCAAGACCTCACTGTCCCATCAAAAGATAGAATGGGAAACACTGAAGAAGCAGATTTCTACTTCTAGTCCTCCAGGCAACACACTCGTCAACGTAACATATGCAGCTGTACAGTCCTTTTCAAAGCAACCAGAGACAGCAAAAATTGATGGACTTGGAAGGGAGACAATAGCAGCAACAACAACAAACAAAACCAGTCACAAGATCTTAGAAGAGGAGACAGAAAAGGTATTTAAACAGCCTTAAGTATGATCTCAATTCTCTCAAACCCCAAACTTTACTGAAGCATATCAGTCTTCTGGAATCACATGGCTGCTCAGTCAAAAGGTGAGTCTGATTACCATGTGAGATACAAACATACAGATTTAGTATACTTACCCCATTGTCCCCAACCTCCTAAGTCACCCAAAGAAAATGACTTAGTGCAATTTCTTTGACGTAGAAAATGCACATGTGCATATAAATCCAACCAGGACTGGCAGGCAAAGACTGTGAGGAGTTACCTAAATGAAGAAGTGGAAAGACCATGACCTCTGGCCTCATCCTCTCGACGAACTTCACAGACACGACTAAACACAGATGATGCTTTCTGGGAGCTAGCAGTGCAGATTTAAAACAAACAAACAAACAAAAATGCATCAGGGAGTGAGAAAAGACAGCAAAACAAGAATTCTCTAGCCCCTTGGGAAAGCAACAAACAGTATTGAGTTTGTTGACCTCCACAGCCATAGAATGAGTGAGATGATCTGTCTTCAAAGGTCAAGAAAGAAGCTACAATTGCATAAGCATTTCTGTCATTTCTGCAGACACCCTAACAGCCAAGAGCAATGGAACAATTCCAGAAAATGTTGTGTGGAAAACTGCAGCACCATCAGGAGTTTCAGCATCTACTACCTTTGGTACCCACCAGGAGACACAGTTAGACCCTTTATGGCTTACTTCTCAGGAATTTCGTAACACCGCAAAAATACTGGGAATGACAGTCATAAAGTAGACCCTGAGAATTCATGTTCATCCCATACCTACAAAGGCAACCCATCCTCAACCAGTGAGAAATGACTACCACTCATCCTCAGCATTGAGGAATGATTACCATCCAGCATGCAGTCCTGTAACAAGAGATACTGAGTTTATTTCCAAGTTTTCTCACTACTTCAAACACTATGCTTCACTTCGATGACTACAGGTCACTGTCTTCCTACTCAGATTCCTATTAGTACTTGCAAACAATACTTTCCAAAAGCTAAAATAAAGCAATGCTAGACATTAAATGTAAGATAAAATAGATACCTACAAATCAAAAGACCAAGGGAATAACTTAATGTTTTGGTCAACATGTTAACCTGTGATTTCTGTATATTCATGAACTGATTATGTTTCTATCAGCTTCATATCAAAAAGATAATTCTCTTTCAGAACCTCTCATAGATTCTTTGCAGAAAATTGTACAAGAAAAGAAAGCAGAAACACATATATTTGAAATTTAAGAGATGGATAAGGCAGACTTGCATTTTGGACTACATGAGACATGAATTTTTGGCTTTGACTACAATCAGACGAAGGCAAAATGCCGACATTAGTTGGAACTACAAAGCCCACAACGAACAAGCAAGTAGGGTTCCCGCCTTGCCTATGCAATTAAAACCTGCTGCAAGAGTTAAAGAGTTAATGTCATGTATACCGCTAAAAGCGTTCCTTGCTTCTGTGTTTCCTTCTAATTTTTTTTTCCCTGCTGCTGTTAATGCACGGAAAAAGGATCTACCCAGACCCTTGTATTAACTCTGCGTAGCAAGAAGCCCAGTTACCTGGCAGCAGCCTCAGCAGCAGCAGAGGATTCATCTTTCCTGTCACTGGCTGCAGGCTCTGAAACAAGAAGGAAGGGAAGGACGATTTTGACATCATCCAAAAAGACTCTTCTGACCCTTCCCAGCTCCATACACTCAGTGAAGAGAGGCTGAGTAACACCGGACAAAGGCTGCCCAGGCTTCCCCATCCAAGTTCTTAGAACAGACCTGAGTTTCTACAAGTTTAGACTATTAGACTGGATGTCACTGTTCTGATTAAAATCCTGTCAAAATTTTTTATGTCCAGATTATGGACAGGTCCAGAGGAAGCCACAAACATGATCAGAGGGCTGGAGCATCCCTCCTACAGAGACAAGGCTGAGAAAGGTGGGGTTGTTCAGCTCGGAGAAGAGAAGGCTCCAGGGACACTTCATTGTGGCCTTTCAGTACTTAAAAGGGGACTTATTAAAAAAAAGGGAGGAAGACTTTTTCTATGGGCAGATAGTGACAGGACACGGGGAAACAGTTTTAAACTGAAAGACAAAAGATTTAGATTAGATGTTAGGAAGAAATTCTTCCCTGTGAGGGTGGTGATGCACTGTTACAGGTTACCTGGAGAAGCTGTGGCTGCCCTAACTCTGGAAGTGTTCAAGTCCAGGCTGGATGGTGCTTGGAGCAAGCTGGTCTAGTGGAAGGCATCCCTGCCCACGGCAGGGGATGTTGACAGTAGATGATCTCTAAGGTCCCTTCGGACCCAAACCATTCTATGACTATACTTTTTTTTAATATATATATATAGGTATATATTAATAAAATCTTTTCCCTTCCAATACAATCAACCTCCACTTCCTGTCCTGTACCATTGCCACTATACATCACAATTTTTAGTCTACTGGAAATACCTTTCCTCACAACAGAGGCCTCTCCTCTCACTCCATCCTTGCTTAGAGCATTGCAGAAACAGAGAAACGAATTTAAGTGACACTGCCCAAACAGAAAAATGAGAAAAATTACAGAGACTTAAAAACTGTCTTGGGGAATGCCACAGAGAGGTTTTGAGTTAGGGCTGAGATCCAGTAGGACCCATACATTTCAGGTTTCATTCTCTTACTTTCCAAGCTGAATGGCAAGGACTCCTCGCTCCCATCATTCACAGGCGTAACAGGGTTCATTCGCAGAGAAAGTTTTGCATCTGACTCAGGAACCACACCAGACTCTCCTTTCTCACACACTTCTGATATATCTGCTGATGCCACTGCACTTTCCACAGTGACATTGTTGGTCCCCATTGTGCCCTCTGCTGTAACATCACTGGTTGCTATAGTGCTGTCTGGGCAACTATCATCCACTGAAAACAGAAAAACAAAAACAAGGAACAAGAAGTAGTTACTGTCATTCACACTGCTGGGGTTGAGATCCTAGTTCTGGTTCGAAGACACTTCACTGCATGCATTATGAGTAATGGTGCAGTAGTGGAAATTCCTTTCCAGAGATCTGAAGCATGAAAATTCTGCAGCACATGTATTATCCTTAGCTTGTGACATAATAATTTACTATTTCCCAAGCAGAACAGACGTGCTTTCATCTAGCACTTGCAGGGTGTTGTTTTGTGAACCTAGCAGAGAAAGTCCTAATAAAAGATGATAACTACTGGAAGCAATCTTCTTTTAGTTTAAGCCCTTTCACTACTCAGAAGGCTCTCTTACATTCTTTAATGGAGTTGTATGCAGGACCACAGTGAGCGCAAGAGAGACATGCTCCATACCACTCTGTGCTCAGGGAGCAAACACCTTCACTAGTGACTGAGAAAACATGACAACGAAACTGTGGTGAAGGGATGAGCCCCCCTCACGCAACAGGAATGCAGCAGTGTTTTTTGCCAAGGTAGGTCTGCGTTATCCTATCAGATCCTGCACCAAGAATCAAAAGCTTCCAGGCTTTCATTGCAGAACAGAGCCATTAAGGTCAACTCACCAATTGGCGTGCTGTGTCTCCTGGGTCCCATTTTAAGATGGCCAGTAAGAGGTGGTGTTATGCTGGTTAAGGACTGAATGACATCACCCTCCTTCGGCAAAGTAAAATGAAACGGGATTCCTAAAAGACAGAGCACCAGAGTTAGTAATTTCAAGGGTCTGTTTTAGTTCAAATATCAAAAGCACAGGTTCACTGTGCTGTGGAAACAGGGAAAAGCATAACACTGGTGCTGTACAAAACCCCCCTGAACAGCTGTTCGAACTGATATTCCTCATATTTTATGTGGAAATTCTCTCTTGGTGAAAATCTGGGCTGTGGTCAACTTGATGCAGCTGTTCCCAGGTGCTAGATAAAAGGGAGACTAAGTATCCTGACATCAACAGGACTTTTACAGAATGAAGGTTTGCTTCAGAGATGCTCAGGATTTTCCACAGAAAAGGGAGATGAGGCCAAAAACAGAAATGAAGGTTAGGACAGAAATGAATTGGCAGAGCTACATGTTGCCTGAATTGATAACCTAAAACTTACACAGAATGATGGCTGAGGTGGCCTATCCCATCAGGGAAACCATGCCTTGGTGGATTTACTATGTGCAGATCTTGCAGGATTTAACAAATAAAATAAATCAAAAACCTAGTAAAATGCTCTTTCCTTTTGCCTCATCCCATGCATTTATTTGCAAACTTTCAACATCATATCAAAGTAATCAGCATAATTCTCTCACAGAAAAATACCCAATCAGCTAAAAGTTATGTATCATCTGTTTGAGAACTCCGAAAACCATCACTTGTCCTGCTATCACAAGCTTTAAAGACATGGTTCAGCAACTGCAGCATCCTGATGACCAACCCAATAACTTCAGTGTATTTTTGCAGTGGGTAGGTAACTTGCAATGGTACTCACACATCGGAAGGCCAACCGCCCCTCCTCACGAACAGCTTATGAATGCCTTCATATCATGGCCTAGAGTATATCTCCATTTAAAGTGTTTTATTTAAAAACTGAAGCAACTCCCCTGAATATTGATTGACTTAGCTACTGCAATCCCTTCTAACTTACAAATCCACATTTGGCAGGCTAGTAACAAATGATCAAAAGAATTTATGAAGTGATCACCGGCATAGGTGATGATCACTTGCATAATCTAATTACTAAACCAAGGGATACCATGAGAGAGAACACAAACAAGCTTTCACAAGACCTGAAAAAAATGTGAATGCCTCGAAGTTTAAATGCTTTCACATTACTGCATCAACTGTTCTATCAATGAAAACAGTTAATTAGAAGTAATAAACCTTTCTTATGTTCTTACGACTATCAACTTGTAACAGCTTTAGGTCCATTTGGAATTGAATCTGGCAAGGGATGTCAAACACAGCAAGAAGGCACATGAGGAGAGAGCTGTGCATGKTGTCTACATTGACTTCAGCAAGACTCAAACATTGTCTCCTGGAACATCCTCATAGGCAAGCCTGGGAAGTGTGGTTTGTATGAATGGACAGCAAGGTGGATTGAGAACTGGCTGAATGGCAGAGCTCAGAGGGTTGTGATCAGTGGCACAGAATCTAGTGGGAGGCCTGTAACTAGCTGGGGTGACCCAGGGGTCACTGCAGGGTCCAATCTCAACTTATTCATCAGTGACTTGGATGAAGAGACAGAGTGTACCCCCAGCAAGCCCTCACCCAAAGTTTGTGCTTACTCATTCATGCTTCAAAATTTGTTGACAGGAGATTAGACTCCTAAAACATTTATTATGGAATAATTATTATGATAACAAAGCTGCTTTAAGACTAGAGGGATGCCCTAAAGCTCTTCATGCCTTAAGGACTGAGTGATGGTAAGAGAACAAATATCACTCTACATACTCTTCCACCATGCTTCACGAGTCTGAAGGCAAGAAGGTAGAATATCTAAAAAGCCTGAACTCTCTCCTAACACCAATCAGACCTTTAGTGTAATACAAATGCACAAGACAAAACCACAAGCATCAATTTCTGAGTTCATTTTCTCTAAACAATGGCTTATAGTTCTCTTTCAAAAGCAAACCCAGCCAACTGTGATGTGTTTAAACTGCATTTAGATTTGTCTAAAAAAAAACCCCAAACATTTCAAGTACAATATGAGAAGGGAAATGTTACCTGAAGTCAAACACTATTTCGTTCATGCTCTCTTAAGAAGGAAGTTTTGGGCTGTGAATATTGTGAAAGACCATACTGAAGTAGAATGCAACATTTAACCTTGTTATGTAACTACAGTTACTTATCATCATTTCAGCAGTGTACTGCCAAACTTATTGTTGTATTTAATAAAACCTGTACTGTTCTTAAGTTCGAAGACCAGTACTGTTCTCCTGACTATGCCAAATTGTCTTAAAAACATGCAGTCCCAAATGCTCTGGACTTGTTCACAGAAAAGTTCACCTGAGATCACAAAATGCAATGGAGTCAGAACACCTTTGAACTTCCTGACCAGTAGTCTTACTAGATCACCCTAAAGCATTCTTTTCTATATAGTAAAGCTTTTTTTCTTCTTTCAGTTAAAGGAAACTAAGAATACTGTAGCAAAAACTTCATCATTCAACTTAATGTTAAATAACATTTGACGTCCTACAGTCTTTCCATTTTCCTAATAGACTTCATAGAGGGGAAATACATTTTCTGACACTAAAATCAAGTTCCTTCATTCTTCATTCATTCTCATTTAAGGACTAGAGAACTGTGTTTTAAAATGAAGCCAGCTAAGAGGCAAAAACTCCACAAAACCCAGGTACAGCACCCCATGTCTTGTGTAACTACATTTGGCATGTTAAGGGATTTCAATGAATCACAATAAATACCTGTTGAGCCACAGCTTGTATGCGAGTGAAAAGCCAGTCTACTTTAAAATAATCTCAAGATAAATTTGCTATATTAGTTCGTAGCTCAAAGTTGCTCTGTACACTCCCACAAAGAAAATTCTCATGAGAATGAAAACAAAAAGAAAATAAGGAGGCCTACAAGAGGAAAAGTACTGACTACCACACCTCCTTTTCCTTTCAAGGACACTGCTGTTGTTACTTCTTGAGTGGGGGAAGATGTTACAATAATCCCTGGACATTGCCAAGGTCACAACATTCTAAGTTCTTCAAGCTGCCCTGCATTTCTACCATAAAATAGTGAGAGTCATAAACAAGAATTACTTTATCATTCTTGCCCTGCACTAGTGTGACACAGGGGAAAACAGCAAGGGCATGTTCTGCATAGAACACAGAAAGGTGTAGTGCTGCTCTTAAGAGACTGTTCAACTTGCATCCAACATCAGTGCTCCCTGAAAACACTGAGGATTGTAAACTGCTGTCCTTGACATTACTCAAAATATACACCTGTGAACAACTAAACCTAAATTCACTTACCACTGGAAGGACTGGGGGATTTAGAAGTTGCCTTTTCCTGTGGCTGCATCTGCTCTTCTTGCTCCAGATTCCTTGTCATAACAGTATCCTCCATATTCTTTGGCACCTGATTCTCGTGCTGAACCACTCGTGTTTCAACCCCTCCCTCTTGAAGTGATGGCTGATTGTTTATCATCATTACCTGTCCCAATTCTGAACAACCGGGATGATTTCTGGCACACAATGCCACTTCTGATCGAACATCACTCTTTACCTTCAGAAACAAATTGTTGTCCTGCTCCAGTAACTCCCCTACAGAAGGCTTAGCTAAAACTTTATTGAGCTTTGCCGTGTTTTCTGCAACAGCCTTAAAAGACAGTTTATCCAAGTTCTTTGCCTCTCCAGTGTCAAAAGTACAACCTTTTGAAGCTTCTTTTCCCTCACATTCTGGTCCAATCTTTTCTAATTCCTGGGCTAAATTTTTGCTATCTTTACAAGAATCATCAGCAAATTTCACTTCTGTATCTTCATGACACTGTCCTTCCCTTTCGAGAGCAAGCCTATGAGAAAGTGTTATATTAACAAGAGACCTATCTCCCTTTATTTGCTTCTCCTTTACTTGCAGTTTTTCTTCTTGTTCTTCACACTGAGTCTCAGGAACTGCCTCAGGTTCAAAAGTCTTTTCCAAAGGAAAATCCTCAGACTGTGCTTCTCTACCCTGAGCATATGACAAGAYCTCAGGCAGACCAGACAGATCTGCAGCCACCTGATTTCCAGAAACACACTCAATCTCCCAATGAGCTGTACAGCCTATTGGCCCATCTCCTGCAACACCTGCACTAACAAACTGCCCTACTGGCATTCCTGTAGTCTGAAAATCCTCCTTTTTTGCTTTTTCACAGTTTTCAGAGGGTGCTTGATCACCTGCATTCACTCTCAATTTTATTCTGTCACTCTCCACAGAACAGAGTCTTGAGTCCGAGGCCTTGCATTCAGAAATCCTCTCTGCCTGTGTGGTCTCACTATCTCGGCCTGTGTTCAGAGAGCCTGAACTGATGTCTGTATTCGCGGGCTGGCTACATGCGCTTGTAGAAAGCATCAGCTTACAGGACTCAGGAGGCTGTGACACAGAGTCACCTGTAGACATCTTTGACAAAGCATCTGTGGATCCAGAGAAATCTCCTGGTAAGCATAAAGGGGTTAAAGCAGCAGTTTTTTCTTTTCCTTCATGCTTCTTCTCTGGACTCTGAGTTGGAACAAAGATATCCTAAAATGAAAAAAGTGGGATACGGAGTATTAGGGCATCCCAAGTAGGACTGCTTATTTATTATTCCTAAAATATCACACTGGATTATGGAGCAGAGCAAGCATAGCACAAAACTGCAGATTAAAAAAACAACCAAGGAAAACAAAAACAAGCAAACAAAAATCCAAAACCTCTTTTTCAACCATTTATATGAGTCATGATGGACCTGCTTTTGCTGAGAAAAATTATCACCACACATTACTTTCTCCATGACAAATGAAGCTAAGGTCTTGCCTGATAAAAGCCTAATTTGTGATGCAGTTTGAGATGGAGGATGCCCAGTTCAGCATAAGAAGGCAGCAACCTACTGCTGTTAGAAGAGAGAAAAAAAAAAGAACCAAAAAAGGGTTCTAGCATAGTCTAAGACAACAGCTTCTGTGTTCAGTAACTCTTAAGCTGTTCTGCATTTTCTCTGCAGGAAAAGCTGCCACACAGTATGACTAATATACAACGGTGACTGGTTGGAACAGGGAGGTTCATGAGAACCAGCTTAGTAGGGAAGCTCAACACAGAAGAACAGAGGTTGACGCAAACACATCTTCAGCATCAGCCATATTAAAACCTCAGAAGAGATATCTACATGAACCCTTACATGAGAGAACTCCGGTTGTGATGGTATAGGTAAAGATCCAGGAAAGAAGGCTGGGGCACTCTGGGACACTGGAGTTGAAGCCTGTGGCTGGACAAGAGGTCTTGGAGGGATACATGGGAGGACCACCTCCGCCAGTATTTCTCCTCTCTGCTCTTGCACCAGTTTTCTTCCTTCTGCAGGGATAGATATATCCATCTGTTCATCTGGTTTAAAAGAGCAGAAAAGATATTACTAGTAAATTCTTGTGTTGTACCTAAGTTTCCAACATTCTACTAAAAGATTTGTCTTCAGTGGTGTATTCAACTTCATGAAATCTTCTCTCCAGGTGAATTCTTTTTGGAGGGGAAAAAAAAAAGATCAACAAAGACATCAATATTCTTACATTCAAAGGGGGAAGCAAGTGTTTAATTACAAATTCATATGACTATTTTGCTACGGGTCTAGAACTTCTACAACTAGAAAAAGGTAGAAATTTATTAAACAGCATTTTTCTGAGGTTTTTTTTTTTCCTTTTGCTATCTTTATTAAGATGCAACTAAATTCAGACCCCAGCTAATAAAATATCCATTCTAACAGTATTTCACATTCTGTGACAGGAATCTCACAGAAAGGAATAGCTGATTTTGTGTCACACTAAAAGTCTGCATGAACGGATATCTTATCCCTGAAGGTAAATGGGTGCTTAGAGAAAATACTTAAGAACCAAGGTATCATATAGAATAATCCCTCTTTAGGCATGATGTTCTGGAATACACACTTACAGCATATGAAAGGTTTTACAACTATTGTGCAAGTCATCTACGTTAAGGTAAAATAACTGTTATGATGCAATTCTTATCTGTCCTTCCTATTGTCCTAACAGTATAGACTTAATACAGGTATCTGCCTGTAGCAAGAATGGCTCGTCCCTAAAAAAGGAAGACAATTGCCAGCAGCAATCTGTATGCAATACAAAGCTTTTTCCCATCTTTCAGGTGAAGGGGGACTAGTCAACAGTACTAATTTTATTATGACAGCTGTGCAGGAAGTAGCAATAGCAGACAGAATACAGAGAATTACAGACAACAGAGTCACAAATACAGACCTCCCTTCATCTACCCCCTTCAGTGTTCTCAATCCTGCTTTACTCTTTAAACATAATTCTAGCAAGTTTTGAAAAGGCTGCAAGCTCAGACTAAACCAGAGCACAGAAACACAACCACAGATGGTATGCAGAAAATTTTACCTTTTGCTTGCTCCTGTTCAGTAGGACTGCTGGGGACAAGGGCACCGGGTCCAAAGGAAACAGGAGGAGGAATAACTAGGCCTGAAGAGACACTGCAGACCAAGAAAAGGGAGCATGGAAATGAAAACCACACCTCACTAAAAAATGCATTAGGTTCTCCCCCTATCAAGCTCCAGCTTGTCACAATAGGACTCTTCTCATGAAAGGAGAGTGTCAGGTGTTCACTACCAAGAACTAGCCATGGCCACGGATCATATGGGCACCATTAGCTCATTTCACTGCAAAATAAAGCCATGCTCCTCTCATAGTGCAAAATTAAAACACTGATTGCTTAAAATCTAGCACAAGTCCTTGAATAAAGAAGAGAGTGGGGGAAATGCACTACTGTAACGAAGTTAATGCAATAGTCTGGGGATTTTTTGCTTACATGGAATGACCCTCCTGCACAAGGAATGCCTGTCCAGAGAGCTGCAGGACTTGCAGACTGCGGGCAGGGGTGCACGCCAGAGAACTTCCCTCTTCCACCCTGGTTATTGGACAGCCACTCCCTGCAGTGGCTTTGAACAGAAGGAAATGAAGATAGAAATATTGTCAATAACCAAGGTGATCAGAAAATTCTGAGGAATTAAATTCATACTATTGCACAGCTCCTTCTCAGATAGACAACGACAGGCTGATTTTCAGAGCTGGTGAAGGACTGCACATGGAAGTTCAGTATGTGGAATGTGAGCTCAATACAGTTCAGACAAAAAAGAAAAAATTGAACAGATTTTAGACTGTACAAGTCTTTCTACCTGGCAATTTTTAAAAAATCCCCAACGGCTCCAACATCAGCACATTTGATCCAGCACTCGAATGCAAATACAGGCAAGGTTCTTGCAAGAGAAGACACTTTGCATTGTCCACTGACTCAGTGTGAGGAGAAGGTTGTTATTGAATCTTCTGGATACAGAGGGTTCTTTCACAAGATCATATCAGTACAGACACCACTGGGCACAAATCCGCCTGCACTACTGATCCACACTTTACGTGGTGTGTCACCTCAAAGGGTGAGCATTATTACCGCCAGTTCCAGACGAGGGTAAAAGGCAGGCTTTGGTTTTGCTCTTCAAGGGGCACAGAAAGAAAGGAAATGAAATGTATTTAACAAGCCAGTAATCATTCTAACAGGAAGTGACATATAGACATTGTTCCACAGGATAGTGAATGAGGTTTTGGCCTTTCATTTGCAAAGTGTTCTCAATTTTAGCAGAAATTACATGAAAAATACTCACAGCACTCTACACCCTAAAACACTACATGTCTATAAAGATCAAGTAGGTATGATGCTTATAACTATCTCCGGGATGGACATTTTGACTCTGCTTGTCTATTGTTACCTGTTGCATGATTCTCAGGAAACATGTCTTCCTGAGTTGACAAGATATCTGAGTCCTCATGACCAGAACCAAGGGATTCCTCAGTTTTACTGGGGTCACTGACAGGTATTCTCTTCCTGGTATGATCTTCTGCTTCCTGCAGAGTTCTGGAAATGCAAGACACAGTCACTGACCCGAGAAATTCAAAGTATGAGGTAAGACTACAACTTGTAAAGAAAATCTGTCAGAAGCAGATGAAAGGTATTCACTTATGCACAACAGGAAAAAAAAAGGAGAGAAGAAGGAAGACCAACTTCTCTTGACAAAATAACATTTTCATCTTTGATAAGTTACACTTTCAGAATTGTTTTTTACATTTTCTACCAATCTAAGTGATGCTTAAATGGAATGCAGATTGTTCTACTGACTTCTATTCAATGTAGATTCTAGGAATTTCATTTCACCTCCTTTTTAACATTATTTTGTGGCAGAATACGATATAGAAGATGAGCTAAATATTACATAAATTTTATGCCAGATAGAATAAAGATTATTCAACAAACTAAAAATAATTAAAACCATAAAACTTACAACAGCAAATACTCAAAAGCATTCTGGAATACCCACCACTTAGCCTCCAGATTTCTCCTGTGCAGCCAAAGCACATGCTACAGTGACTAAGTTATTTCAAGATAACTTCTGTGACTTAAAATGAATTATCGCTTCCAGTACACTCCAGTCATACTTTAAGAAAATTATTGGCATATTTTATTATGCAGTGAACTCTCCCTTAAAAACAAACCTATAGATACCTTTGTGTTTAGGAGTTTGACATCACATCTTTTCTCACCCAGGAATGTCGAGAGCACTCCTTAGGCAGCACTGCTGCAAAAAGGTCTCAGCAGTACTTCATCTTTCCCTTCACCTTTCTCTTTTGCCTTGAACCCTCTCCTATGTCTAAAAATCTAGTAAAAAAAGATGCAAATCAGCTTCCAGAATGTCCACAAGAGACCCATAAAGAAGACAGACTGTTTTACCTTTCAGGCTTCTCTGAGGCCTGGTTTTCCAAAGCAGTATGTGCTTCTGTGCTGGAGACAGTTTCCATGTTGTCCCCATGCCGTTCTAGGAAGAGAGAGAGAAAAGAAAAATATTTGTTACTCACATCACCTGGATTACTACACAAATCGGAAAGTGTAGTTCTGTAATTTACACAAATATCAAGGCAAGCTTCATATGAAAAAAATTAATCTTGAACTATCTATGATAACAAGAAAAAAAAAAGACAGGATGAGGTTTTTACTAGGGAGGGAATTCAGTATCAGTTTGTCTAAATATTCTGAAAATAAATTTCTCTCTGGAAAGAGAAGTGAAAAAAATCAACGATAGCACTTGGATAGCTACAAGAAAACAAATGAACTAGCCCAAAGGAAAGAGGGGGCAAAATTCTTTGCAACTATTGGTGAGCCATGAACTCATTTTTGAAAACTACTAATACTTGTATTTCTTGTCAAACAAACATAGCATTTATTATTTAAAGAAACCAGATAGAATCTACAGAGCAGCAAAAGGACATCTAAGATAATTTTCACTTACCATATTTGGACTCATCCTTCACAAGTCTGGTAGAAAGGACAGCAGGTCCAGAGTGAAGCTGATGCCTAGCATCTCCTTCATTGGGCACCAAGTCGTTCTCAAAGTCCTGGCTCTGTGAGAGCTCGAGAGCTCCAAACTGCAGCTGGGACATGCCTGTATCTAACACCAGATATCCCTTACAAATATATACACACAAAAAAAATTTCGAGAGCCATCTATCACTTTTACAAGAGCAAAAGATACACCCTCTAACATGCCAAGTATTTAGGCTGTTGCTGAAACTCTGAATAAACTAACAGATTCTGATCTCAACTGTACTAATTAAAATACGGTAATGGAAGAGGGACAGTAGCCATTAACCCAGAAATCGGTATTAATCAGCAAGGGCTTATGTAATGCCATTAGGAACCATAACAGATTTTCATTCCGTTATGAGAAAATAATCTTGATAATACACAGCCTGAGTCTGAAGTTCCTGTGATCACAACCATTATGCCAGTTCATAATAAGGCTCCATCTCCTAACAGTTGCAATGCATCCCTGCCTCTTCTAAACCACTTCCAGGCTCAAAGATCCATTCTAACAATAATATTAAATCAACCTCTTTTTTTTCAAACACCGAAGCATACAAATCACCTTCCAGAAAAAAAATGGCAATTTCTGACCTATTACTGCCGGCACAACTACCCCCGGTGAGACAAGTGAGCCAGCTCAACTGAAAAACCGCACGGATGGTGGATCTCATTCAAAGCCCCAAGAAACGACCTGAAACGGAGAAGTTACCTTCTACACACGGCGAAGCACCACAGTCCTCAACATCACCTTCACTTCGTTCCCCGGCCTTTCCAAGGGCACTGCAACAGAGAGACTCGCTAAGTCGCGCACAGGTTCCTGCAGGCCACCTTCTCGCGGCTCGTGTTCCGAGGGGTCACTTGGCACCGACCAGGCGCTCCCAGCGCTCCGCACCACGCGCCCCGGCGGGGGTCGGGCGCGGCCGCTACAGCACCGAGACCGCGTGTCGGCCTCTCCTCAGTGCGACAGCGATTTCAGCGGGCGGGAGAGGCGGCGGCCAAGAGCCTCGGGATGGCGGCTCCCGCGGCCCAGCCCACGTACGTACCTGCTCTCCTTGTCGGGCGGTGGAGCCTCCTCCGCGATGTGGCCCCGCGGTCCGGCGGCGCCCGGGCAGGCCGGGCTTTCCATGGGCTCTGCAAGCACAGCGCCATCAGCCGCGACCGCGGTACCCGGACCCGCCGTGACCCAGCGCCCCGCCCTTACCTGCGAGTCGCTCCCGGGGCACCCTGCCGCCCGCGGGCGCCCGGCTGCCGGCGGGACCGCAGACGATGTCCTGCAAGACAGAGGCAGAGGCCACGTCAGAGCCGAGCCGAGCCGAGCCGAGCCGAGCCGAGCCGAGCCGAGCCGGGCCGGGCCGCCACGACGCCGAGCACTCACCAGCACGGGGCTCGGGCTCCGCCCGGCCGGGAAACGGCGGGCCAGCACGCCAAGCCAGGCCTGCTCCGCGTCCGCCTCCGCGCCCTGAGGCTGTGAGTCCTCCACGATGAGGAGGGGCGTGTCCTGCTGAGAGAAGCCAGGGTCCAGCTGGCTGCTCCCGCCGCGCTCCATGCAGGGCGCCGCAGGCGGCGGAGCCCGGGAGCCCGACCCGGCTCTACGCCGCCCGCCCGTTGCCCAGCCCAGCCGCGCTTCCCGCCGCCGCCATCTTGCCGCGCGCCGATTGGTGCGCGACCCGCCCGCCCCGCACTGTTACTGAGGAGACGCGGGGGGGGAACCGGCACCGGCACCGGGACAAAGCGGGATCGGGACGGAGACCAGCCCCAGGGCCGGAACGGCGGCAGGCTCAGAGCTGCACCGCCCGCTCGGCCTCTCCGCGAGAGCCCGGAAAAGACAAAGAGCCTCGTGTCTTTCGTCCGTCCCGAGCCGACGGGGCTCGCTCGAGGGCGAGGGCAGCGAGCTCCCGCCTGGCGCACATGGCGGGCCAGAGAGCGGGGGAGGTTCGGGCCGGGAGGTTTGCGCGCGGTGCCCTCCCGGTCCCCTTTTCATCACAGGTACAAAACAGCCCCATGCTCGGCCTTCGGCACGGACTGAGCACCGCGTACCCCGGACAGCCACCATCGCGTACACCTTTTTTTGGATATCACAGGAGACTGAAATCCGAGTAATTTCCCTGTGTTTATATGACTGAAGGGTTATCGAAGAAGCCTTGCGCACAACTGTGACAGTATTGTTGTCTTCCAGCATTCGACTTCTTGCCTAAAACATAGTGAGTTCGAATAGACTAATTTAAATCTACTTTTGCAAATTCTCTTTTTTATTTCTGCACTTCTCTGTATTTTATAGATGAGAATTCTGTATATTTTATTTTAAAACCTGCTGTAGAACCAAAACCACAGAATCAGAAAAAATAGTACCTGCCCTGGAAGAAACGGTTATGCAGTGTTATAGACAAAAGGTTGTACATAATGAAACACTGTAAATATGAGTATGTTACAAATTGTGTGTGTAATGTGAAATCCAAGTTTGCACATGCATATTGAGAACGTTAAACAGGCTACAAATATTTACAGTTGCTACACAGGAGGGATGCTTTAGTGGCTGGTTGTTCAACTCCCAAAAGAAGCTCCTTTGGCACATATTAAGCTATATTATTGAAGTATTTTCTTAGAAGCCTTAACAGTTACTTGACAAAATTCAGATAGGGTAATGAAGACTAGAAATGGCAAACGTGCCAGTCACCCTTTCTCAAAATTCCCTTCAAATTCTTGAAAACTTTGATAACAAATCCTCAGACAAATTAAGTTTGTATCCAGAAGATAACAAGGAGAGAGAGGAGTTAACAGCCGACATAGATCTCTAAAGACAAGGTGCATAACATCAATCCGATATCTTATGTCAGAGCAACAGGACAGAAGTGGCAGAATAACAACTTTACTATAGTAAGACTTTTAGAAGTATCTATATGGGATTCTGATAAGCAAACTGGGGAAGCACAGCTGTGATGAAGTTTCAATAAGATAAGTAAAAAACTTGTTTGGTATTCCTCCTTAGAAAGTAATAATCATCAGTTCTATGTCAAAACAAGTACATTTGAGCGAGGGTTCAAACATCAGTCTGCTGTTCCTAGTCCACTGTTTTCTTTAATCACTTTGGTCACAAAATAAGTACACTTACTAATCCACAAGCAATCTGAAACTGAGAGGGACTGGAAGTAGTAGAAGAAAGTTTTTTTTTAACTGTTCTGAAAAATGGACAAAGTACAATGCAGGTAAGAACAATATTATACAAAAGGAGATAACTGCACAAATTCAGGATGGGGGACTGGGCTGTATGGTATCTCTGCAAAATAAAGCAATGGGGGTCATAGCGCCTGACAAACTGAGTCAGTGTCATGCTGCTGCCACAGAAAAAGGTGCAAACAGCAAGCATTATACTTGTGTGTAGTATACATACCTTAGGTGCATGAAATAATTCCTGTCCTCTGCAGGGAGGACAGCAGGCAGCTTAGGCCTAAGCTAAGCCCTACGTCTGGCAAGATGGCAAAGGATTTGGCTATCATAACATTCTCCAGACTGAAAAAAAGTTGATGGCAAATAATTTGTTTCTCAATAATATTCACAGTTTAGAGGACAATTGAATTTGTTTTCATGAACTGCAAGTAGGTTTAAATTAAAGACAAAACAGAAATAAGCAAAAATATTTTAAAAGTAAGGCTAAAGAAGTTCTAAAAATTATGCCATTTCTAACAGTTAAGACTTTTTTTTTAAAGTGGTAACAAATGGGTGTAGTTGATCTTGGTCTGAAAGAGGAAGTTGGATTAGATTATCTCCAGAATCTCCTTCCAGTCTTGTTTTTCTGCAATTCAATACTTTCGCATGAACCTGAGTAGGACAAAATTGAGAGTTCAGTCCAGGTGGTCACATTTGTAAATGTCAAATCTGTGTGTCTTTTAAAGGTGAGTGCCCTTTTTTTGTGTTAAATTTGTAATCTCACTTTTTCCAGCTTTATTATGCTATGAAAAGAAACACCCTGCTTTCTTTATAATATACAAATCTTTGTCTAAATATTTCTCCCCAGCTGGCAGACTGCCTTTTTTCCAAGTCTTATCATAAACTATGAACAGGGCATGGCCACCTTTGTCTAAGAAAGAGAATAAAAGAGCAAAATGAATCTTTGCTTTCTTTCCCTTCAAACAAAACATATCCAACACCAGACTTTCAATGAATGAAGGTATGATGGCTGTCTGGTTTTTCATATTTGGAGGATTTTTCTGAAATTCTTGTATCTTACAGAATTTGCAATAGCAAGCTGACATTATAGTTTATTTCCTTCCAAATACTCCTTTCCAATGTAGGCCACTAACTAGGGAAACCGAGAAACAAGACTGCTAGTACTCATTCTTATTTCTTGCACTCTGAATCCAGTTCTCCATGTCTCAGTGCAGCCCCAAACCCCATCTTCAAAAATGGACAGTGTTCCTAGAAAAGCACCCAGTTCCAGATCCTGATTTCAAATGGGCGTTAGTTATAACAAACTAAGATACTCAACAAAATAGCTAAACCTACTAAGAGAGTAAGGAATGCTACTTGTCTTTGGAAAACTATATTTAAGTTTTTTACCGTGTATTACAATTATTAGATGCAGACGCATCTAAAAACTACGCGGCCAATTTCTGTATGCACTATTCTTTGCGCCACGGCTTTGGGAACAAACAGTGCCTGGCATTCACCGCTCTCGGGGGCCGTGAGTCCAGAGGCCCGGCGTGCTACCGACGGCGAGTCACCACGAGCCGCCGGGAAAACACCCAAGTGCCCAGGGGGAGCTGAAGCGACCGCCGCCCTCCGCACTCGCTCCCGCACTGCGCCGCTCACGGCGCAGAGCTCCTCCGAACGTCCCGTCCCGCCTCACCGGGGCGCCTCGAGCCCAACGGCCGCAGCCCCAATGTCCCCCGAGCCGCCGCAGCCAGGGCTGCCCAGACGGGGCCTGGAGCGCCCCAACGCTCGCGGACCCTGCCGCGGGGCTGCCCCGCTCTCCCTGCGGGCCCGACGGCGCTCCGCGCAGAAAAGCAGACGCGGGCGGGGAAAACGGGGCGGGGCCGGTGCGCCCCGCTTGCTTTAGCTGGTCCGGGCCGGCGAGCAAACCCGAGCCTGCCCCGCTGACATCAGGCGGGCGGCGTCGACTGGACCCGCCCTCCCTCCGCACTGCCCCTGGCGCGCTCCCGCTCCCTCAGGCAGAGGCTCTTACCGGTAATGCAAGGCATGTACGACTTTCATTTGTCGAAAACTGATCACACGAAAGTGTTCACCGTATAAATGCCACAACGAGAAAGGTCAGATATTCGATCATGCCGGACAGGGCTTGATTGCCAGACCAAGTTAACTTCTCAAGCGTTTGCTTTACTTACGTACGTATCATTTCCTCTGAACACTAGCAATCTATTCAATAGCACAAAATGCACCACGAAATACTGCAACTAAGGTATTTCACTATAAGCCGGGATCATGTAGTTTCTCTGCACCTTTTTCCAGAGAAATCTTGAAATCACTGCATGGCTTTACTGAGCAGGAGAAGTCAAGAAAGACATACGCACAATTATGCTGGAAAGTGTGGCATTATCATTTCTTTGCACTGCTCATCAAGGCTGCTGGCAACCCACACAGTTTAGTCTGCAAAAAAAATCTTAGTAATGTTCGATGTTTTTTTTTATACCTGTGCTTTGCCTGGCTGTTTCAGCTATATTCTTTTGACTGTTTTTAGTTATGTGGAAAGATGAAACAAAGAGGTATGGATTCTGGCCAGTTTGTATTTAATATTTAATAGATTAAAAATCACCTTGGCTTCAAAGAAGGGTTGCCATATAAGTACGAATCAGTACCTTTCATAGTCTGATAAACATCTCTTTTAATTCCAAAGCTCTGGGTCACTTGACACAATGAATATACATTATAATTTCATTGGCCTTTATATCCTAGCCTTGATCAGAGCTGCAGTTGTTCCAAATTGCACAGGAGATAGTATCTTGCCACACCTTCTGTAAGACAAAAATGGGAGGAATAGGAGTACTATGATAAATCACCCATGGGGTTAAATGGAAGCAAAAATACATGTGGTTTGGTCAAACCAAAGGGTTTAGCCCTCTGTTTCTGCATCTTACAATACACCCTGGAAGTATCAGTATAAATGACCATAAGGCTCCATCTGTACATAAAAGCATTATAAATGCTGGGTTCTTCTGCTCCACGTAGGGATGGCTGGGTTCACCACAGGAGAGATCAAGGCCGGAACAAAGTCCCTTTAGGCAGTCACCTATTTTTCTCTCCTTCCTAGAAATGTCACAGCCAAAATGATACTATATTTCACCACTGTTAAAGGCATTATCCCCATCTGGGTACTGCCACAGGTTTCTGCTTCCCTGAAGTACTTTTATTCATGTGGACATTTTTAGCTGGGCAGGACAGGAATTAATCATTCCAGGCTAAAGGACTGAGGAATTGAAATAGTGTAGATTGTTCTTCTCGTGATATTATGAAAATCCTTTTTACACTATTTTGATCCTACTTTCTAAATTCATTTTTATAAAGGTCATTTACCTGTGACGCGTCATCCTTCAGTATGAGGTAATCCTTGAGTCTGCTTTTGCCACTCTCCTTCTGTGATGTTTGTTAGGACCTCTAATATCTGCATTCAGCCCAGCCAGCTTTTGATTTTCATGGGGGTGCATGAAAGCAGTGCATGAAAGCAGGAGCTTACACCATAATTGCTACACAGGTCTATTATATGGTTCTGCAGTGTGAATTTACAGGGAAAAGGAGGAACTTAACAGGCTGGAAATCCCTCATTTCACTGTCTCATGCAGTGCACACACTCAAGCCTATTCTACCACGATTCTACTGTGACCACAGACAGCTCCGATTCACATTAGAAAGTAACAGAAATACCCTCATTCTATGACTTGATGGTACAGTAGAAGAATGCGAATGGATCACATCACCAGAACTCGTGTTTTAATTGTAAAGTCTTCCCCAGAGGTTCTAGTCTCTGTGTTTGGATACTCTTTTTCAGCTTTTACTCCAGTTTGCATGTCTCCTATTTCATTTCTCCTTGGCAGAAAGCCAGCTGGAAGAGCATCTCTGCACTGCAGCGAAAAGCTGCAGCTCTGGAAAGCCACCATGTCAAAAATAAGCAGCAAGTATTAAGACTGAATCATCTGAAAACAGAAGGTACTTTTATCAGCTGGTATGAAAATACCTGAAAATCTTTCATCTTCGTGTTTTGTTGTCATGTTTTCCCTCCATGATCTACAATCCTATTAAATTCATGATAGAATGTAATGTACGCTGGCATTTATTTGCAGGTTTACTGCTTTATTCACATATTTACATGTTCAGCGCAATCCTCTGAGACAGACTAAATTATTGCTGTTATGCAGGTTACAACACACAGAAATAAATTAAACCTAAACTAATTCTCCCTGTTTACAAGATGTGTTTCATAAAGCTCATAGTCAGTGGTGTCATCACAATTTAATGTGAAAAAGACCTATTGCATCATCTCCTAAGTTATCTGTTGAGAGCTAGAGAACCTTTTGATTTAAGATCTTAATCTGAGAAACTCCATCATCGAACATCAACTAACATCAGCTGTAGCCTGCAGAGATAATTATTCTGTGTTTTCCTTCCTTTCTGTGGTTGGCTTTTTTCCTAATTATCTTTTGTCAGAGTCCTGTGACACTGTAGATTCACATATGCTTGCCAAAATGCTGGCTATCGGAACCTTCTGAGGTTTCAACTGCATTCTTGGTGGGTATGAAAGAACAAAAGAGGGCAGGATGCTGACTTTCCTGCCCATCAAGTTCCTAAACTGTAGCTCACCTCTGGAAATCCTGCTGACTGCAGGGGCAGAACCTGACATTGTTTTAGGAAACACTGCACATTAGTGCTGACTTGTGTCATTTTACAATAGCTGGGTTGCTTTTCCACCCAACTGCATTGGCACAGGGTGGTCCTTCCTTTTCTGTCAGAAAAGACATGGATTTTTCTGCCTGAAACTACTTTTTGGTGGCTCTCCCTTGTTCAGCATGCAGAAGTCTCTTACTTCAGGGTTGCTCAGCTTTTGCACATAGAATCATAGGATCGCCAAGGTTGGAAGAGACCTTCAAGATCATCCAGTCCAACAATCCATCCAGCACTACCACTGTACCCTCTAAACCACATCACCCAGCGACAGATCCAGACGCCTCTTGAACGCCTCCAGGGATGGTGACTCCACCTCTTCCCCGAGCAACCTGTTCCAATGCCTGGCCTCTCTAACAGTGAAAACAATTTTTCTAATATCTAATCCGGATCTCCTCTGTCTCAGCTTAAGGCCATCTGCATCAAACTGCTTTGGAGCTGTGGCTGGCCAGAACTGTAAGCAACAAGGACTTGTGCCCTAAGTTAGGGCCTCTCTGGTCACCCCAGACAGTAAGAAGTCCTGCCTACACCATGGCCTGTCAGTACAGCCATGGACAGCTCACACCAGTTTTGCACTGGCAGCTAGCAAAGGTCAGATTGTTCTCGTATCTCATGCATCTGGAATCCAGGAAATCCTATGACTTATTACTGGAGACCACTGGAGACATTTGCTTTAAATTGAACAGAAAGAAGAACCACCTGGAAGAGACCTCCTCACTGCCAAATGATGGAGGAAGAAGGAAGGTGAATGACGCTGCCAAGCCTTGGAGTCTTTAGAACTGCTGGTTTCCATGGCTTTATTGTGGTTATTGCAACAACTCAACACTAGGCGTTTAAAAATCTCCGTGGATTTCTGTATTTAAGTAACTAAATTCTAAACTAAACTATAAACTAAACCAACACCCCTCCGCCCCCGAATTGTTCTTTCAAAGGTCTGAGCCCCGCTCACGGTTTTGAGCATCCGAGCTGGTCGCTGTACCGCTCTGCCCATGCTGACGAAAGGGACTAAGACCCCGCGCCCCAGCGCCGGCGGGAGCTCACCGGCAGCCGCCGTACCGGCACGACCTGCCTCGGGCGGGCAACCCAGGTACGGCAGGTCCGGACCGAGGAAGCAGCAGGATCTCCGCAGCCGCGGCTGCGCCGGCTCCGCCCGGGCTGTGCGAGGGCCCGGGACGGGGCCGGGCTGGGGACGGGCCCGGGGATCCTGGGGGCGGGGCGGGAATTCTTGGGGCTGGGCACCAAGGGGGCGGGGAGGGGCTCGGAGGACGGGCTCGGAGGACGGGCTCGGAGGACGGGCCTGTGGGCGTGGGAAGGGCGCGGGGCTCGGTGTGGCCCGGAGGCGCAGGCCGCGCCCCCTCCGCCGCAGTAGCGCAGGACCACATGCGAGCTTGGGCAATCGGCGGGGGGGGGCCCCCTCAGGGCTCTTTAAGAGCCGCGCGCCAGTGACGGCGCGCTGCAGTAGCGGCCGCGGCGTTGCCATGGAGACGGCGGCCGGGCCAGTCGCTATGGACACGGCGGCGGCGCCGCCGGGCGGGCGGCGGCACGCTCTGCTCGCCGTGATCGGGGAGATCGGGACGGAGCCGGAGCGGGGGGCGCTGCGCGGCGCTCTGGAGCGCGGTGAGGACCGGGGCCGCGGCGGAGGGTCCGGGGTGAGACGGGTGCGGTCCCTGGCCCTGAGTGCCGTGGGGCTGCGCGCCTGCCGTGCCGTCCCTGCYGCCGCCTGGGTCGAGGCGGAGCTGCAGGTGCCCTCCCCGCCCTGCGGCACCGCCGTCTCGCCGCAGGGCTTCATCTTCCTCCTCCGGAAGGGACGGCAGCAGAGGCCCGTTGGCGGTGGCTGCGGGAAGGGTCGAGGCGCTGTCGGGATCGCGGGGCGGAGGCCGAAGCCGATGCCCTGGGGCCCGGTACGGGGTTGGCCGCGGCTCGGCCCCCGGCGCAGTGCGGGGCCGGTCTCTGCGGCGTCAGGCGGCATACGGTTTTTTTTCTCTCCTGATTATTCCTTTATATGCATTAGTGACATACAGTTAACGCAGTTTTCGAACGTCTTTAAGCTTGAAGACATTTCATGGCTCTCTTTCCCTTCAGTCTCTATTTTATTAGTGGGTTGGTAGATTACATCTTATTTCCATCTTACCGCAAAATTTTGTCTTGTTGGAGGAATTGTCTTGCTGCACTGTTCACTGTGGTGCTAGGGACAGCTGTGAACAGGGGTATGTTGTGATATGCCCTCTCCCTGTCTATAGAGCAACTGTGTGGACCGGAGTGAGAGAGGACAAGCCACACAGTGAACTGCTTCAGGAATGACAGTGCAGGATAGGGCTGCCATAACATTTTCCTCTGTTAGCCATATTTTAGTAATGCTCAGACGCCTTGGCAATGAATTAGTCTTTGTATATTAGATGCAGTGTTGTTTAAAAGTGAGGGGGAAGGAGGTGGTGAGATGATAGTTCTACCTTTGTGGCAGTTTCTGGTAGTTTCTGACAGAAAGATAAAGGGCAGCTGGTCAACTACATCAGGACTTTGAGGGAATCCTTGTTCTAATAAGCAGTTAGTACACCTTTGAGAAATAAAGTAACAGCCTTCTGACTCTGCATTCACTCCTCCCCCAGGCCCCCATTTGCAAGGCACATAGGTTTGAAATATGCCATGGATAGCAGTCATAACTATTGTCCAAACTGTGTTATTCGGAGATACTTCTGTGACTGTTTTCTGTGACTACATCAGCAGTACTGAAGAACAGATGGACAGTGCAATTTAAGGAAGGGGTGGGTGTAAAAATGTCAACTATTGTCCAATTTCTTCACTTCAGCATCTTTTCCAGCTATCTCTGCTGGCAGGCCACTTACTAGCTTCTTCACGAGGAGAGTTTCATTCCCTTTTCTGAGGGATGGCTTTAGTCAGTAGGAGTAGGTCTGATTATGACCATCTGGCCTCTGAAAGACCTTCTTTGAAGGGGCCACTCCTGCTTCCTACACAGCAGAGTGATCATCTTCACTTGGCACTTCTCTGAACTAGTGTGCCAATCTACATCCTTATCCATTCTCTGAATCTTTGAAATGGTGACAGATCAGACTGTGAACTAATGGATTTCATTCTGATTCTGCAGTCATATTCCAGTAACCTGGGAATTCCCACTGGAGAGGAAAAACATGCTGTTTGCAACATAAATTGTAATTGCCACAGTAGAAATAAATTCTACAGTTGGCCTTCTCTGACTAGGAACCTGCTGAAATTCTGCCAAATGTAAACACTTATTTCATTTGCATGAGAGGGAGCCATTTCAGCGGTATTAGTGAGTTGCTGACAGTAGAAGCGAATCGCTCAGAGAGTTGAAAACCTGGATTTCAGTCTTTCCTCTGTCACTTATATGGAGTAGGACCTCGAGCAAGTTAGTTTTCCCCACTACAAGATGGGAGAATGACCTCTTCTTAAAATGGACCATGATTTGCAAATGGAAAGATAGATATGAAAGATGAGAATAGTTAAAATTACAGCAATCTTGAGATCTGTCAATAGTCGGCATATTATGGTAATGTAGACAGCTGTACTCTTGATGCAGGAAGCTCAAGAAATGAGGAAATGATGATTCCCATTTAAGTGTTAGCTGTTGGAGAGGGCTCATGTGAGTGTTATGTGAGGGTAAAATAGGTTGCTGAGCAGTGAATACAAAGGATGAAAAGGCTAGGGTTTGTTTTCTCTCTGTTCTGTTGGCTGTGGCACCCTGTCTACACCAAAAAACAAAAACAAAGAACAAAATCAACAACAACAACAACAACAACAAAAAAAAAAAACCACAACCAAAAGGATTTTTTTGAGTTGATAAATCTCTTGCCCTGACTGATCTAAAAATTATGTTTTTCCAGACTTCTTTCTATACCTTGGTTCAGGAGAATGCAATAGTGGCTACAGAACGTTATGGGAGCCTGCTCATTTCCAGGTGTAGAGCTTTGTAGACTGTGACATTGTGAGTCTGTGGGATGTTTGAACAAAACCTTTTCCAAAATGCTGTCTCATAAATGCTAGTCTTATTTTTCTGTTTCTGTGTGACTTTTGTCCAATTTTGAAACAATATCCAGAAGACTAGGTCTGGTATTGGGGGGAAATGCCAAATCTTTTAAGCCAATTACCTCAGCAGGAAATAAAACATTCACAAGGGCATAAGGAATGAGATGGAAAACTGATGAGTCACATGGTCCCTTACCTAGGCTTTGCATGTGCGAAGAGCTTGAATATTTAGAAACCCTTATTGTGGTACAGTCTGCACTTTCATGGTAGAGGATTCTAATCAGCAAGGACAATGATCTGGCTCCTATGCTGTGGAGTGATAAATTGGAATTGTGGCAAATTGGGAGAGATTACGAGTAAACTCAGACTACCTGTAGGGGAAAAAATGTTGAATAAATTGTTGCAAGTATGACAATGAGTGAGATAATTTCACTCTTCCCTTTCCTTGCTCTGAAAGAGCATCTGTTCTTTCTGCATCCTAGAGGATGTAGCAGTACCTCAAATAGCACTTACTGCTGCAGTAGGACACGATGACAATGACACAGCAGCTAGTCAGCAGGATTTGCCCTGCAGAGTGCCACCTTGTTCCTGTCCAGGTCAGAATGCTCATCAATACTGCATTAAGATGCTCTTATACTGGACATTTGTTTAAACAATTGTGCTCTCTTAGAGTGTAGCATAGGAAAACATTTTGTTCATCTTCTTGCTCCATGTCTTTTTATTACATATTTCATTTGTTCGTATCCCATGTACAGATTGAAAGGTGCTGTGCTGGTTTTTTGTTTGGTTTGCTGGTTTTTTGTTTGGTTTGTTGTTTTTTTTTTTCTTTTCTTTTTATTATCTCCTGAAGTTCAGATGATTTACTGGGGTTTTTTTGTGCAGTCTGAAGTGCAGACTGTCAGCTGACAAATAAACGTTATTACTCTACTCTTGTCAGCTGTCAGCAGAAAAAGAAACTAAGCACAAAGGTTTTTTTAGCTGCTGTACATTCTATAGGCCTTGAGACTACTGACCTGTGTGATGCGATGATTACTGTGTCTTGGTATGTGTAGAAAGCTGGAGCTTGTATCCTTGAGGATCCTCTCCCACCAGTGGCCAGCAAAAGCTGTTGCACAACATGGAGAACTACAACTGCAGTAAATGGGAATGATATCTCTATGAAAAATTAACATGCTTCCTTTGAAAGAAGGTAGATATCAGAGGCAGTAATGCTTGGTAATTTATGCAAGAGAGATGGTGAAAGAATTCTCAGTGAGGACCCCATCAATAAATACTGGGGCTGAAATTCTTGTTGCAGGTAACCATAGAAGTCTGTGGCATTTGCCTTCAATGTCTGTATTTCAGCAGGTGTCAGCACCAGATGCTGGAGTAGGGATTCATGGTGATATCCTGGTTTTGTTTGTCGTGACACAGTGTAGAATCACACCGTCTAGGAAAGGCTGCTCCCTACTGGGATATGAAGATCTGTAGTTTGTAGTGTTTGATGTCCTTTAGAATGCACACCTGCTCACATTGAGGTCTGAAGGCGACTTCCCCAGTACGGCTTGGTACCACTGGCTCTGGGAGCAGAAGCAGCTTCCTGCTGTGATACGAAGGCGATAAGCTTGCAAAGGTTATATAGACTAAAGAACAAACTTAAAGGGTCTTAGTGGAATCAGGGGTTTGAAGGAGTGATTAGGCAGAGTGAGTTGGAGGGGCGGGGGGCTTTTGTGACTTGGAGGATGCATAGGATATAAGAGCAAAGAAGCTGATGTCTCTGAGCTGTTCAGTAACATAACCACGCAGTTGCCCAGCTCTACTGGTGACCGGTGCTGGACAGCGCAGATGTAAAACTAACATAATGTATTTGTTTGGTTAGGCAGTAGTGTAATTCATTGGCCTCCTCCCTTGTTGGTTTCCCTTGCATGAAGCTCAAGTTGAATGGAGACTTGCTCACTGCATGTCCTTCAGGGAGAAATGTTTTATGGAAGGTAAGCATCTTATGGTCCTCTGCTTCTGAAGACTTTCTCCATCCTAAGCATGCTCGTCTAGAAGAGCATCCCTGGTCCTTGTGTGTCCTATTCACTTCTCTTTCTCCATGTCTGTTTCTGGAGTAGATATAATGACAATGACAGCTCACCTTTTTTTTTTTTTTTTCCCTCCTTTTTTTTTTTTGACAGGAATTCGTTCCTGGAACATTAATACTCTGTACTGTGATCTGAATCAGCAACTGCGGCTCTTTGTAACGCGACATCTGGCTCAGTTTTCTTCTGAAGTCAAAGGTCAGCTTTTTGGTTTACATACATTAACTTTTAACTCTTCTTTTGAGTCTGGAAAAAAAACCCAAACCAACAACAACATAATAAAACTGATTGTGATTCAATTAGTGACTTGTTTGTCCAGGATTCTGCAGAACTGAATGCTGAAGAAATTGTCTCTTAACAGTATGTTGGATGCAATGAATTTACCTTAAAATTACGTATCTTACTATTGAGAATAGAGTTGAATAGGAATATGTACTGTTTTAAAGCCTATTATACTACTTAGAAGTTAGAATTCATCTATCCGCCCTCTGTATCTTATTCAGGTGGCACAATATAGTTTTACTTTGTAAGCTATTTATTATCTATCTCTTCCTGTTGGGTTTTAGAATGTACTTTTATATGCACAAAAGGTGTTGCAAGTAGTGTGTAAGAGTAGCCAAATTACTTTTTTAGTTCCTCTTTTTGAAGGCCTTCCTCCCTTTCCTGAGAACAATGAATAAGAGCATTATCAAAATTTCATTAACYGTTAGAAATTGTGCTTGCTTAGCTTGTGAAAAGCTTGAAGTCTGTTTATAATACTTTTATGTAATGTATGTTAAGTTACTGTAATAAGCACAGATGACACTGTTGCAAAACCTGGTTTATGTAAGATCATCTTATAGCTTACTGTATATTTTACACTCTGGTTAAAGCTTCTGAATATGTTTTTCCAGTTGGGGAAGCTGTTCTTCTAGTGGACAAAGTTGTGAAAGAAAGTACCTGGACTCTTCTCAAATGTGCCACTGACTGAGAGGTCTCCTTCCTTGCAAGACTGTGTGTGCATGTATATACACTTATGGGATTAAAATAATGTGTATGAAACATATACAATTGAAATGCTCAGCAGAAGACCTGTCTCAATTTGAAGCGGCTGTAACAGGGCCTATAGTACAAATAGACTACAGCACTAATAAGTTACCATGAGTATAACCTTTACCCAAGAATTCTTCTAAGTCAGAGCTGAAATATCTGGATTCATATTAGCAAAATGTATCACACTCATTTCCCTAGGCTGGTCCCTGAGGAGCAAAGGGTGATGAATGTGTTGGCAGTCTGTGAAGAGGTTTCCATGATTGATCTGGGGAATTGCAAGTCTGTTAACCAACTGTCAGGCCTATTGAGCAAAACAGCAGCAACTACAGTAAAAGGCAGGATTAGTGTCTATCTGGGGAGAATCACCATTGGTTCTGCAAAGGGAAGTTTTGGTTTTCAAATGTCTTGTAGTTCTTTGAAGACATCAGCAAACATGTAGATGACTGATTTAGTCTACCAGGCAAAAATGTTTTGGGAATCTAAGTCTATGAAGTCTGTTAAGGAAGCCTGTTGGCCACAGAATTAGGGGCCAGGCTTTTGTATGCAGAAATTACTGACAGAAAGATGGATAAACAGAAGTTCTGATATAAACTATCTGTAGAGACTTGGTCCTGAACTGGAGGCTTGCAGCTTAACATGGCATTAGTCATGCTGCCACTCTTCCTCAGAGCCATCATTACACACCTGTAGAGTTTCCTGTGGGACTATACACTCCAGCTAGCTCTGCACAGTATCTCTTTGCTCTACTACATTTTTTGGGAAAGGAAAAGCACAGCTGCCTCGCAGCAGCTCTTGCTTCTGATGTGCTTAGCAGTAGAGATAGGAGAGATTCAGGCCTGGGGATCTAGCAGACATGGGTTGGTCTTTAGACCAGAGGGGTTACTATAGCTGTTACTACTGTTTTATGGCATGTGTGTACAGCTGGCACACATCAGTTCTCAAATACATCTCCCTGGCAGCAAGAACAGCTGGGTGGAGAAAGGCTTTGGGATTATGGAGGTCTAGAGAGCAGGTTTGCCTCAAGTTAGATACTTGCACATTTCCTGCCTGGATCCATGTTTATTCAGTAAGCATGGATCTTGAAATGCAGCAACATGATCTCTCAGAAAAATACAGAGGCAAAAGGAGTGTGTGTGAGAATAATGGCTACAATTTAAAATGTGTTAAGCAGCTGTCTGGGACTGTGGAAAATGATGACACTCTGTACAGCTGAAAATTGTGCAAAAGATAGTGTATCTTGAATGCTGAAAGGCTTAAATTGAGGAGTTATGCTATAATCCCAGGATCTACTTGATGGATCTCAAGTGCAGACAGGTTTCTCCCAGTGACAGCAGTAAGCTATGGTTATGGCATGGTTTGGGGGGAGGAAGTGGGAAAGACTGCTACAAGAGAAATTTCAGGTCACAAGTGATAATACAATCTAGAAGAAGCTCTAAATGTAAACTGGGAACAGTCTTGTCTGTATTCCATATGTACCATCAGATAATACCCTTTGGAATACAGCTGCAGTTTTAAATGTTCTTTTAGTTTTACAGTTTCTGCTTGAGCAGGTAGTCTTTACTGACTACTTTCATGGTAAAGAATCTTTCCAATTTTTTTTAAGCTTTTGCAGCAACTTGCTGCAAATTCTTTGCCGTATATCCTGTAACGGCCCTGCGAAGGTGTGTTCATCACTATTCTCCAGATGAAAATACATAAAACTAGAACTTTTTTATTGTTCAGATCTATACTGTACTTACCCTCTTGTTCCTAATGTGGGCATAGGAAAGAGTGCCTGCAACTGATTTTCCTCTTAGTATTCATAGCTTGGTGTTAGCTCCTCTGAGCAGAAGGCTGTACTAGAGCTCTCCAGAAATCACTTCCAGCTAATGTTGTTTTGATTCCATACTACTTGAAAGATCCCAGTCTGGATTGTGTGGGGGATGTATACTTCTAGACTGGTATGCTAAGTAGGGTCTCTGAAGGATAAAACTATTCTTTTCAGAGGTGCATTAATTGGAGAATATAATTCCCTTAAAGGCTGATGTTTGCAGTCTGTGATTAGGGAGAAGTCAGCTGGAGCACAGCACTTACTCTAAAGCCAGAGTAGTTCTTTGACCTATTTAATGCAGAAGGTTTCTCGCTCTACAGACTTGTAGCAACCAATAAATGTTTGACACCACTGTCAAGAAACAAAATATAAAGACTGGTAATACAGTATTAAACTAGTAAGACTAAGTAAAGCAGTCTACCTACCAGAATATCCCACGACTTTCCTGTTTGCAGTTTCTTACTTGGTTGCAATAGTTATTTCCAAAATGTATTTGTATGATGCTAATGCTTAGTGTCTGCAGCTGAAATTAAAATATAACTGCAGTGTTCTGTGGGAACAGAGACAGCACGGTTCTGCTTCAGACATGCTTTTAGTCTACTTAAAGATGGTGAGGAACAAATGAATCTCAAATGCAGTACAACCGAGAGGAGAAAAGCTGAGGGCAGAGCTTGTAATGGTGAAGTGAGACCTAATGCATCTTATGGAAGTTGATTTGTTGTTGGGGTTTTGAGTTTCTTTTTTCCTGCACTGACCTGCCGGCTGTCTTCTGAGTACCACAGACAACATGACCCTTGCTGTAGGGGTAATCTCACAGCATAATTCACACGTTATGAATGGGAGGGCCAGCAAGAAATCAAGTCTGAATGTATTTGGAGAATATGGAAGCTAGTAAATGGTCTGAAGGAAGGAGAGGGTGATGTGAGGAGAAAAAATGAACAGAAGTCTGCTCTCCTGTATGGTGAGGGGGCAGCCCTAGGTGCACTTCTGCACAACTCTTAGTTGCCACTTGGCTACCACAGTAGTTTAAGATCATGGGCAATGTGTCCTTGCACTGAATGTTAATAGCTCTTTACATCCAAGAGAGAATGTCTCTTCCAAATAAAAAGTGATATGGTGTGAAGTAAAATGCTCAAAATAATTCCTTCTCAGCACAAGGGAAGTATGCTTTCTGATATGTGTTGATTTTGATGTTCAGAGAAAAACACTTTTTCTGAAAACAGTTAACTCCAGGAATATTAGCAGCTGATTTCAGTTGGACTAGGGGTTTTTAAATAGCTCAACAACCATGCCAGTGATCTTTTCTCTCAAGTTATATTTTGTGTTGGCCTTCAAAAAACTTTTTAAAAATAACTAATGACGTAATTGAAAATCAAGCTAATAAAAACACCACGAAGGTTGAATTTGATGAAACAAATTCTTGCAATTACAAAACATTGATGATATACTTTTCTTGCCTCTGTAAAAGGATTAGGAGAAATATTAAACACTTTCAAGTATTAACTAACATTTTCCTTTGCAAACTTAATGTTTTATACTGAAAGCCATCACTGTTTGTGTAACAGTTGAATAACTAGCTGCCTTGCAAGCAAATGGCCTTCAGGCTCTGAAGCCTTTCATATTCAACCTAACACTCATTCTTCACATCCTACTTTGTTTTATGTTTCATGCCGATTGAGGATACAGATCTGTCTGCCACAACTCACTGAGAATGTGGCAAAGTTACATTACGGTTCCTGAAGGCAGCTGTCTTTTGGATGAGCAGTCCTAGAAGACTTTTAACTTGGACTATGAGAGGAATATGGTTTTACTGCCTTTCTGGAACATACAGGCAGCTACAAAGAGGATGGAGGCTTTCCCTTCACAAGGGGCAATGAGTGCAAGTTGCGTTGGGAGAGTATTCAAGTCAGGTAAGAAATTTTTTTTTTTTCTGTGAGAGCAATCAGTCACAGGAGAAACCTCCCACGTAGAGGTAGAGTCCCCATCACTGAAGGTTTTCAAGATGTAATTGTACAGGGTGCTAGATAATATAATCTATGTGTCTTTTCCCGTGAAGTTGAACCAGATTATATTTTGAGGTCCCTTTGAACCTGGGCTGTTCTGTGCTTCTATGAATTCAGCTTCGCAACAGTGAAGGGACAGGGACTTTGAGTCCTGGCACAAGCCGGGTTGTATTAGGTTACAAATCTGATAAGAAGAAAAGGCAAATGCACAAGCCTGGCGTGCACATCTTTGCCTCAAAGTCTGCATTTGGTCTTCCTTTTAGAGTAACAAATATCCGATACRTCAATGTTCTTACTTGTGCAAGTGATTCAATTTCTTCATGGAACTTGGAAAGGCTTGGAGTGTCAGCTTGTGCCATGTGCTTTTTCCACTGCACTGCTTAGTTAGTCTTCAATTGTCAGTCTCAAGTGCATGACAGTAAAAATAAGTTGCCGTGTTTATTTGAATTGCAGCTTCTAGACAGTACAGATGATAAGTTTGTGTGTTCAGGCAAAAGCTGTTTTAGATAGGAGGCAAAAGACCAATTGCTTGTGAAAATTAGATTACAGTGGAAGTGTATGTTCCCCACAGCTGTGGCCTCTTGCTAGATAGATTTTTGTAACATAGATCATTGAGTGCTGGATTYTGTTCAGCTCTTGGCTGTTAATAAAAGTACTGCTCTATCCTAAATTTGCATGTTCAGGTAGCAAAAAAATCAGTGGCTAACACTACTTTTTTCTTTTTCCACAGATGCAACAATTGGACTTTTGATGTGATTTCTAGTCCTCGAGCAATTAATTGTCTTGTACCATTTGTCTGCCAACATACTTCTCACCGGAGAAATACAAAAGCAAGCACTTGTCAGCTTCTGTGCTTCTTCCTTATGTGCTTGAGGGCTGTATTTACTCCCGTAGTAACTACACTGAACTAGACCTCAAAGATCCCATGAATTGCAGTCTACTAAAATAGCTTTCCAGGCTGTAAGCGCAGCCCGTGTTTCTTGTTGGTACATGTGGCTGCAGTAATCCCAAGCATTGCTCTTTCTAGCTGATTCCTGTCACAAACACCATTAGATTTTTCTCCCAGATAACTGGTAAAGAATATCTCTGTGGGACTTGCAAGCACCACCAGGATCTACCAGTTAGACATACTATAATCAGTTACTCATCTATTCCGTAAGAATATATCTTCTCTAAGACTGTTGTATGTTAGGGTGGGTAGTTGTACTGGTTCAAGCCAAAGGTACACCCAGCACAGTGACAAAAAAATAGATGCGTGGGCAAGAGTGTAAGATGAGTGCATAAAATACTTCCTCCTTGTACTATCCTGGCTCATATCTCTTTCCAGCTCGTGGAGAGGTATGTTTTCTATGTGTTTAGTAACAGTCAGCACTTTTCAACTTCCACAAAGTTTTTCAGTTTTTCCCTACAAGTAGAGGAAGCAAGGAATAGAACAGCTTATTGACCTGTCACAGGAAGAAACCTGCCACCACATCTTAGTTGCTTTGATTCTCATTGCTGTCTAGTCTCATTTTGATGTACCTTCCTACATTGGACAGTTCTGTCCAATCTGGTTGTGTTATAGGTCTGGCATATTTGCCTTCTCATGATTTCTCCAGATTTCAGAGGCCAGACTTAACTAACGGTTTCTTATAGGGAAACTATTCCAGACCTCTAGTTTTTTATTTTTTATTAATGCCTTCCAGATCTACCTCTTTGGGATGCTGGGAACAGAAGTGTGTAGTGTTCAAAGGGGGATAGAGCTATGCATTTACACAGTGGCACAAGATTTTTTTTCTCCTTTTTCTGACTTGATTTCTGACATATCTATTGCTTTCTGATTGCTGCTGAGCAGTGAGCTGACTCCTTAATAGAACTGAGGTTGTCATAATACATCTGGGTATTATAATATTAACCAGTTAGCTCTGGTTAGCAAAAGTTAGTGTAATTTCGTATGTGATTTATACTGCTAAATAAAGGGGCAAATGAAACTCAGCATTGTGAAGTTTCCCTGACAGTTCATCTGCAGCTGTACTTGATACTATGCATAGGCTTTGCCACCAGTCTGCTTTCCTCCTTTTCAGGTTGTCTATGAATACAGTGAGCAGCACGAGTCACGGTGTAGGCTTATATGACATGGCTCATAAAATAATGATTGCACTTTATCAGTACAACCTTTGAGATTTTGACAAGCTTATTTGGTTTTTATTAAGAAGTAAGGTCATATTTTCTGTAAAGCCATGCTGATTGACATTAATATAGCATTCTGTTTGAATTTTTACTGCTGATGGATTTCCCAGTCTCCTAGGACTTAAATGCCAGAGTACTGGAATTCAGATTGGAAGCTGAGAGCTTCTTAGTCAATCTTAGATCTTTTACAGAAATTATCTTTTGCATAGGCTTGGTCTGAATGCTGCAGTCTCCCACTACTGTTACTGTTAAAATTTCATTGTCTGTAAAATACCTTTTAATTTCTTTCAAATAGAGAACATAAATATTTGCTGAATGTTTCTGGCTCTATGTAACATGAAGAGCTTAGTTTTAAAACAAGATAGCCCAAAAGCAAAAGCATGTAAGACCATGTATAAAATGCTGCTTTTACCAACTTTAGCAGATGTTTTAATGCTAAGAGGGCTCCTCTGGACATTACACATCCTCAGAGTTCTCTTTGCTTTTAAGAAGCTGAACAGAATTTTCCCCTCAATATTCAGCAGAGGAGCTTAACAGAACCAGAGCAGCTGTGAAAAATTGGTTCTTTCGTAGAAATGATGCTTCCCATGAGTAGATGGGAAGATGGGCTGTATTTCATGCATCTGATGCCAGCATACTGACCCTGCTTTGACAGGCCACCTTCATCTCCGTTTGCCTGTTGTATTTCAAACTGTTCCTTTTTTCCTACCATGTGTGTTGAGGTTCTCACTGTGACACCCGAAAGGCTACAAGGTGAAAATAAGAAACCGAAGTCCCAATGAGCTATTTTGCACTTAGTTCAGCAGAGGCTCAGCAAACATCAGTTTCTTGCTTTGTGCAGTTCTGCCCAAACGTTGTTACTGAGTGAAAGGGCAAATGGTGCTTCTCTTGCCCTAAAATTCATGTAGAGTTTTAAACTGACCCTCTGCAACTCACATTTTTGTACATGCTCGTTGTACATTTGAAATTGCTGAGGCTTCAATGAATCATACAGGATCTACTCATTGAAAGCATCGTTTCTATAAAAGAACCAATTTTTCACAGCTGCTTTCCTTCTGTTAAGCTCCTCTGCTGAGTATTGAGGGGAAGATTCTGTTAGGCTTTTTAAAAGCAAGTAAGATCAAAAGAAATGCCTTGCTAGTTTGGATGAGTGGTCTATCAAGGCAAATTGCCCTTTCCCCCTCACAGGTCCCTCCCTATCTGTGGTGTTTGGTTTTTTTAAATAAGAAGTGCTCAAAAGTACTGAGTGAACCAGTAAAGAACAAAAAAAATAAGGAGGGTATGTGCTTCCACTGAATGCCAGCAGAAAAACAGCAAAGGCTGTTGAAGACAACATTTTCTCCATCTTATAATATTAGCAGCTCTCAGTTTATGGATGATCTGTAAGATGCAGAATAGTTTTTTAAACTGTGCTCTGGTAACTATTTTATGTTGTCCATCACAGTAGTTGCACGCAGAATATAGGGAGGGGCTGGGGGGGAAAAAAGGATTGCTGGTATTTGTGGGTTTGGTTTTATATTTTTTGTGTTGTACTGACATTGCTTTTGTTTGACAAAGGCAACATTCTCTTGGTGGCCATGTGGATTGTAAACATGGCAGCTGCAGCAACAGTGGGACCTCCTAAACAGGAGAAGTTCTAATACTTGCTGCTTCTGAAGTCTACCTTGTTCCATGTTTAGCAGTTGGAACTAGAGATACTTAGTTGGAACTAAAGATACTTAGTACATGTTAATACAAGCTTTCAGTGATTTTTTTTTTTTTTTTTTTTTTTTTTTGGTGAATGTTGCTGGGATTCTGGCATCAGTCACATCTAGATTTTGGAAAGGAAAGCCTTATAAATGTGTTGTGTTTCATTTTTTCACTCTGGTTCTGTGCACTTTTCTCTAGTGTCTTGTGAAGCAGTGGCCTAGAGTAGGCTTTTCTAGTCCTTGTCAACTGGACCTTGCTAAGACAAATATGATGAGCAAAGAGGAAGCAGGATTAAGTAGGAAAATAATCTTTAACATGTGAGTTTCAGCAGCTGTGTATAATTTCCTGACCAATTTCTTGGTCTGTTTCCCTCTACTGTGTTGTGAATGCAGCTCGCTTTCCTTTGCTTTTAAAGAATCACTGGTATTGGTGTGGGCTCAAGGAGTGAGTCTCTGACCAGCTGCTCCCAGTTCCTGTTTGCCCAAGTGTTGCACTCTGGTAAGTGGTTTTAGGTGCTCTAGTGCTGGTGTCCTTTGTAGGCTGAGGACCAGGGCTGAGCCTTTACTGTACGTGACCTCATGGTGTGGCTATCAGGTTCTGCTGTACTTCCCATGGTGGCTTTGTGGGGTGGAAAGCCACTCATAGCCAGCAAATGTGCCCTATCTCACTGCTCCAGTGCAGAGTAATGGGTGGCATTAATGTGCCAGATGCCAGAGAAACRGGCCATGTAATCAGCACTAGGTGCTCGTGCACCCTGGTGATGGTGGCAGGCCTTTGGCCACAGAGGACAAGGCTGCTGGTGCTGCTCTACTTCACCCGTGCAGGCAGTGGGACCAAACAGAACTCCTGGAATGATCTCATCTAGAATCTGAGCTGCTATTTTGGGAATAAATTCTTCCACTAGGTCCAGATTCTGAAGATTGGAAAAACAGTGTAGATGGAGGCTGTTAATCCTATTTTGCCCTGAGATTAATTGTTGTCATGTGCTATTGTAATTTTAATGCCATAATTCCTACCTTCTTAGAAAACAGATGTCTCTCAGTCTGACTGGCTCAGTTCCAAGATTTTGCCTTGCTCTATTAACTGTGGCGTTGCTGAAACATACACCTCTTTCCTCCTTCTGTAAGAACTTAAGTTGCAGACTTGAGGCATTGTTTTCCCCTCCTGATCTGATGTTGCTTCTTTCCTGGGTAATCTGAGATGACATGCTTTCTTTTTGATATTAAGAAATTATAATAATCTTTGTGCTAGAAAATCAGGAATTCTGAAGTGGAGTTAATGGGGATCATTAAGGGCTTGAGTCTAGAGGAATCTTTCTTTTGAAGTACCAACTTGTTTTCGTTCTGTGTAGTGGAATGCCTTGCCACTTGATTTGGAAACTTTAGGGGATTGTGTGGACAGGCGATCAGCTTTTCCTGATTTCTTGCCAAGACGTGTTACTGCAGAGGATCCACACCAGATCCTTAATGCATCTGTAATTTCTAAATTACAGTAAAAACAAAAAAATAGGTTTTGATTTATCCTGCTGGTCTGTATCCAGCAGTAGTGGAACAAATGGGTCAGTTCCTGAGTTTGAGCTTTGGAATATTAAGAACACTGCAAAGAAAATAAATCCGCTGCCTGAAGACAGTCTCCTATTTTTATTTTAAACCAAATGCATGTTTTAGCTATTGCTTGTGGGATTTTTTGGGGAGGTGCTGGGATTATTGTGTTATGTAGACTTTTTTAGGTAAGGTGGGTTTTTTTTTATTTGGATGCATGACCAATCTGTTATAATTACCTATGGTTTATCAGAGAATCATAGAATATCTTGAGTTAGAAGGGACCTACAAAGATAAAGTCTAACCTCTGGCCCTGCACAGGGGACCCCAAAATCCCACTGTGTGCCTGAGATTGTTGTCCAAACACTCCTTGAGGTCTGGCAGCCTTGGGACTGTGACCATGGCCTGGGGAGCCTGTTCCAGTGCCTGATCACCTTCTGGGGGAAGAATCTTTCCCTTGTACCCAGCCTAACCCTCCCCTCACACAACTCCAGCATATCCCTTGGGTCCTGTCACAGAGAGGAGAGATCAGTGCTGCCCTTCATGAGGAAGCTGCAGACCCCAGTGAGGTCTGATGTCAGGATGGCTTCTCACCTAGACCCTTCACCATGTCTGTAGCTCTCCTTCGGATGCTCTCTAATAGCTTTGGATCTTTTTTGTATTGTGACACCCTAAACAGGCCCTCAGGACTCAAGGTGAGGCTGCAACAGCACCATGCAGAGCAGTACAATCACCTCCCTCGCCCAGCTGGCAATGCTGTGCCTGATGCCCTCCAGGACACTGTTGGCCCTCCTGGCTGCCAGGGCACTGCTGACATATTCAACTTGCCATCAACCAGGGCCCCCAGGTCTCTTCCCACAATGCTGCTCTCCAGCCTCTCATTCCCCAGTCTGTCCATACATCCAGGGTCACCCCATCCTAGGTTCAGAATCCAACAACTGTCCTCAAACTTCAAACAGCTGGTGATTGCCTAGCCCTCTAGTTTGTCAAGGCCTCTCTGCAGGACTTGTCTGCCTTCGAGGGAGTCAACAGCTGCTCTAAATTTAGTATCATTGGCAAACTTACTCAGTGTCCCTTCAAGTCCTGTGTCCAAGTTGTTTATGAAGAGAACTGGGCCTAAGCAGAGTATTGCAGGCACACGTGATCATTAAAGGAAAATGTACGGCACGGCCAAGAATTCCTGCTGTCTTGCGGGTAAATGGTGGAGAATGATCTATCTGCTATAGGTGTTCTGTGTGGGGCTTCTGTGCTGCAGGGGTGGTGTGACACTGCTATGGCGGAAAGCCAAGCCAGTACAGGTCACTGCTGTGATCCACCTGCTCTTTCTCTGTCATTGCTTAGGTCTGGTGTGTGTGGGAGCTGCTAGCAAAGCTGTCAATAAAATGCTAGTGGGGGAATTCCAAATGCATGCATGCTTATTTGAGAGTAAGTCTTCACAAACCAGACTGTGTTGATACAATTATTCAACTAGAAATAAACCAATATAGTTATTTTCTACTCAGTCCTTATACAAAACATAGCAAAAAATAATGTTTGGTGAGGTTTTTCCTGTGTTTTCTGCAATTTATCTCCACAGATATCTAAATATCCAATTTTGTGAGTTTCTTAGCTCAAAACTCCTAGAGTTGAAATCACCCCAGCTGTGAATTCACTGGTTGCTTTTCTAAAGTTAGAACTTGCCTTACTAAATTATTACTCCTGCTTCTAAAACCAGATGCTGTGGTTAAATGTTGTTGGCAGTTCATGGAATTAAAAATCTTGAAGTGTATATGGAGGCAAAGAATAACTGGGTTTATCCTGGAACAATCTTTCTTATCCTTCAAGGACAGAGGAGGGAGTGCACTGAGCTGTGCCAGTACTGCTGTACTGTCTGTCATATAGAATGTTTGAGGGGTCAGGATTTGTTTGAATGGACCTTGAGGGAAGATTAACCCTTGAATTTGGTAGAAAAGGAGAATAATGATGAGATCGTTGGGGAAGAGTTGGACCTTTCTTCAGGACACAGTGTAAAACAAGCATGTTTTCTTTCATACTTTGTGTCCTGATAAGTGTGAATGTTTTTTTTCTTTGTTATCTTTTTAAACTAAATACTAAGTCTGGGCTGTCCGTAAGGTAGTAGATTGGGAATAACTCAATGATTTTGATTTCTCAGGCCTTTGTTAAATGGCTTTGGTGGAATACATTCTGAATCCGTTTAAAACAGTGGGGTTTGCTCCAGTGATGTTGGTCTCTATCTGTAGAACTTTTTAGGGTGGTCGAGTTGGATGAGACTTAAATTTCTGATGGTTAAAAAAGCCTGAAAAAAATCTCTGAACAACACAATAGGACAAGGACATATATTTTTTTCAGATGATCTGATCTCACTTTTTTCTTCATATTTTTGTAAACTGAGGCCTATTCTGGATTTCATCTGCCTTCACTTTGACAGTAGCTATTGTGGAAATTGGCAATGGCTATTCACAATGTTATGTTCCTTGAGGTAAGTGAATGGTTTGGGTTTGACCTGATCCGACTTCTTTGCCTCTGAAATTTTAGTGAGTACTAATGATTCTGTAGAAAAACCTGCAGTAGACAGACTCCTATAAAGAAAATTCTTCTGGGTTCACTGTTCTAAAGATGGCATTTGCTTGCATTTTTATTCTTACTTCATGGGGATGAATAATTCAAAGTGATTATTGATTTCCCTTCCTCGCCTCACCACCCCCCCACCCGCCATTTGTTTTCCCTCTCTGGTTTCATCTGAGCTAGATCTTTGCAGGAAAGTGTGTGCTGCAGTGCTGATTTTATCATACAGGAGAGCATAAACCCAGGAGGGAATAGTGCCTGAAATGGATGTCCTGTTTGATCCATATCTAAAGAACATTTGCTTATTTCTCATATTTTTCCTTTTTCTTGACTAGCAGGTCTTATAAGCAGAAAGTATCTAGTAACCATGATATCCCAAACATGCACGCAATTTACAAGCACTAGTTTGGAGGGACTAACCTTTTATCTCTTTAAATTTAAAATATGCCTGAAAGACCGGTTTCTGTTCTGTAATCATTGCATATGGTTATTTCTGTGGTATCTTTGCATGTAGTAACAACTAGATCCTGTCACTGTTCGTTTTTCTTACAATTTTTAGCTTGTCTTCAAACCTGGATTCATTATGAGAGAAGCCTCCAAACAATGCCTGTTAAATCTGCCTGAACCTGACAGGTCATGGGTTCTGCAGCCTCACAAAATGTGGCAGAGCTGTTTTGCATTGCTTACATAAAAATCTCTGCGTGTCAACATCTTGGTTTCCTTTTCTAAATATTACAGAAAAAACAAAGCACCCCTGGTGCTTTTATTAATCCCTGCAGGGTATGAGTTAATAAAAAATGTACCTCTTTTTAAGCAAGTCACTTCCAGTCATTGTCACAGCCACATAAACATGGAAGTATATCCAGAGTGTTGTCAACCTTCCCAAATGTATGTTGTCTTGGAAGTTTTACTTGTGTCACTGCCAATTCTAAATCCTACTCTACCCTCTCTCCGGCCTTCCTTTTGGTTTCTCTGCGAGGCTTAGCTCCTGCCTGGCATTTGCAACATCTTCACTGTTGCCACTGATGCCTGTTGCCTCTCTCTTAGGATCCTGCTGTGATTTTTGTCAGAGCTGTCCTACCAGCTCCCTGTCTGTAGAGCATCATGGCATCTACTGCCTGAATAACTGGCAGGGCACCTGCTGAATTGGCACCTTTGGACTGATGCTGTTCTCCATAAGGGTAGCAGCCTTTGTGCCCCCCGTTCAGGCCTTGGAGACAGTTAAAACAGCAGGTTCCCCGGAATCCAACCCTTTTTGGGGCAGCTGGTACCTTTTACAACAGGTTACTGTCTGGTTCAGAGAAAGAATGTGATCTGAGGCAGTTAAATGTGTCTGGAAGGAAAAAGTACCCTTTGCAAGAAGAGGAATCTTTCACCAGGTTTTGGCTTATGTGGTGTCTCTCACATTGTCTTGGTTGCATTTCTTTCYTTCTTTCAGTGACAGACCTGGCTTGTCCCTTCTTCTTTGCTCTCTGTGTCTGAGGGGAAATGTGGGAAGCTTTGCTGTGTCTGTGGGTGGCTTCGGGTGCTGGTGCTGGTCCAGCAGGCTGCTGAGAAGTACAGCCAACTCCAATGCTCCAATGGTAGAAGGCATGGTAGATGTATGCTGCTTCTTGGAAATGCTTTGGGAGAAGTCTATCCTTGAACTCAGTGTAATTAGGAAAACACGAGGGTTTTATCCCAGTGTCACTAAGAAATCACCAAGATTTTATCCTGGTCCCTCTTCCCTCTCTGCCATCCTTCTGGGTGGTAAGGAGTCACGCTGCAACTCATACGGGGACACCCTGCTGTTCTCACTGTGCTACAGTATTTGCCTCAATCCCTCTTTTCATGTTCCTTCTGGCCTTTTAGTACTGCTCATGTTTGCTCCAGTTTTACAGCCTTGATTTATACACCTCTTTATCCTTTCCGCTGAGAGTTCTAGACAGGTCATCTTCCATTGTTTTCCCTAAAGGTTTGCAGTTGCTGAGTTAAATTAGGATCAYCATTTTTAAAACCTTATTTTCTGGGGCAAGAGGGACCAGAGTATTGCCACAGAAAACTCACAGGGTTCATTAATTGGTTTAAAGTAGGAATTGGAAAAGAGGCTGGTAGCAGCTGCTGACACTTTCTGGGCCTGCACTGGGGATGCTATTACCACAAAAACAGAACCTTACTTGGTGCAGAAAATGATACAAAACTAAATGGAATTGATGACTTGGGCTCTCCACCTTTGAACTTGTAAAATTCCACATTGGAGTTGCTAATTCTCAATAGCTCAAATAATAATCACTCCTTGGGCCCTGAAGCATCAGAAAGATGAAAACATCATTCTCAAATTAAGGAAGAGAAGCCTAAATATGTAACTGTATTGGACCTGCAAAGCAGCTGAAAGAACAAAATACTTTAAGGATCAAAGGTTCCTTTAAATAGAACTATACAGACAATGAAAGGGTTGTCCCTGCATTTCAGAAATGGTTGTTTAAAAATAAGGAAACTTGGCAAAAATGGGAAACACATCTTTAGTCAGAATTTAAGCAACCATGCAGATTAAAAAGATACAAATATCTGTAAATGAGAAAGGAGATCGGATGTAGGGTAGACTCATTAAACAGTTGCAGAGAAAGATGCAGTATTCAGCAAAAACAAGTATCCTTTAAATACATCCTAGTAAAACCTGTAGAAAAAACTAAAAATTGCTGTACCTAGACAGAAATTAAGATAGCCAAGATGATTTTAGAAGTGATTTGCCAAAGACTTGAACAAGTTATCAGTTCTTTTGTTTGACTGAAAGCAGATAGCCTGTGGAAGTCAGTAACTGGATAGTCAAAGCAAAAATATCTTCTAAGAGGACAAATGTTAACAAATTCTTGTGCTTCTTGGCAGGTTTTTTCTCACCAGCGTACTGTGGTGAAAGCCTAATGCCTCTGCTCTTGCAACTGCTGTGATAGCCTTGTGCAGTGAGAGCTCAAAAGCTGGGGTGCAGACTAATAGAGAGGTCAGAGTTCTGTGCATTCAGAACTCTGCTTTTCRCAGAGAGATGTGGGGAAATAAATATATTTAACTCAAATTAATATCTGGGCTATGTCTGGATCAGGCCATAGTTATTCTTTGTCCCAAGACTTTTCAGAAGATAGTATATTCTTCATTAGAATCTCTGTTCTTAATAAAGCCTTTGGCCTAAAATTTTGAAAAAAACCAAATGTTTTTGAGCTTAAGATGGTAGGCAGCTTGGAGCTATTGTTCAGAGAAACATGACCTCTAAACTCATTATGAGTCTTTTGCTTTAGCTGTAGTTTTTGAGATCTCATACTTCATAGAGACACACAGCCTTCACTTACATGAAATTGTTTTGAACATCATAGTAGAGAAAAACATGGAGATGTGACCCTGCCTCCACCCTAAAATTTGAAAATAACAACATTTTAAGAACTGGCTTTTTATATTTATGCTGGCCTAAGGGAAGAGCCTGTCTATAGGTTCTTAATATTTATGATCCAGAACATTCCTGTCAGTGTGATACTGGCTCAGGTGTGTAGTGATGAAGTAAGTGTTTACATTTTTAACAGTTTAATTCCATATTTAGTTCCATATCCTAGTCAGAAAGGAACTACGCCTAACATCACAGGAAGCTTTGTGACCTTTTCAAAGCCCTGTGGACAGGGAACAGTCCAAAGACAGGATCATTGTTTCAGACCATGGAGATTTGATGACTGTTGCCAGTTTGACAAAATGGAAAAAAGTGGTTTGGAGTTTTTTAGTGTAAGTGGGAAAAACTGTGTCTCTATTCTAATTCAATACCTGAAATAAATCTGTCCTTGCATCAGAGAATAATAGTGTCTTTAAATTTCCATGCTTGAGTGGTGCTTGGAATTGAACCTCAATGAGCCTTATCTCAGTACTGGTCCTGGTGCCTGGTCTGTGAGGTCTCATAACTGTCAGACAAATCTCCTGATTTCCTGAAGGACTGAAGGAATGGAAATGTTCTTGATTGTAGCTCTAGATCTTCCTGACTTCAGAAAGATGGCAGTGGAAACTAGAAGCTCAGTGCCCTTTTTTTTAGGAACTGGAAGAGCCTTGAAGATTGGTGAGTGCTGTCCTTATTAGTACCCTTTTTCTTTTGCTTTTGATGACTATTTTTAGGCTTATTGCTAAACGTTGTTTTCTTTAAAAGCTAAAAAGAAGAGGTTATCTGCAAGTGTTAGCTGGTCACATGAAGGTAGGAGGGCTGCCTCGATGAATGTGTGCAGGAGGCTTCTTAGGCCACTTATATAACAGATGCATGGTAAAGACAGCAGCTGCTTTAAGAATCTCTTCAGTTTTGAAAAGTGTCTTGCTGGTCAAGCAGTACACATATGCCGAAGAACTGTGCTTTGTGAAAACCACCCTACCTTGTAAGTGGCTTTTGCTTTGTAAAAAAACACTTGCAAAGTACAAAAATGTGCATTCCAGTTTGCTGGGGTGTGAACACATAACCAAGAGCATAAAGTGGCGGGTAAACTAAAGACAGTAGATGCATCAATCTTCAGACATTCATTTCATAGAGATAGCTATTCCTGATGTAAATTCTCAATAACAATTGGAAGATGCTGAATTTTTATGACTTATAAAGAAGTATTTTGAGGCAAAAGAGAAAAGAGCATGACATGATATTGTTGAAACAATATTGTTTCCTTATAAAATAAGATCACTGATGGAAGATAACAAATTGGTCCATTTATATATTAAGAAAGTTTTAATGCACTTAAGGACATCTGACTAGTTCATGCTTAAAAGTGTACTTGAATGACTGTTAATAGAAAGGGATTTTGAAACAATTACTAATATCAGGAAATGTTCTGATTAGACAGTAAAATCTAATTTTGCTGCTTGAAATAGAATATATCAATATTAAAAAAATCAATAAAGAAGGAGATCTTGCTGGTCCAAATATCCTGCTAGGGGCTAAATTTGATCACTGTTGTAATGGGTGTAGAAAAGGAAAAGGCTGCAGAGTTGTGTGTCACTGTATAAAATGGCCTGGGATGTGTGCCCTTCTGGTGTGTGCAGTGGGAGCTGCCATTCTGGAGTGCTCTGAAAAATGTACTAATGGCAATGCAATTTCCAACATGGGTCAGTTCTAGATCAAGACTATGTAATCCCCTCCCTTCCCTTCTGCACCAATGGCACTGCTCTCCGAAGTGACAGATATGTCTCAGTGTTGTGGGTTTATTAGGAAAGATGCGGGGAACTGCCCAGTAGATGAAATTGTCCCTGGGCTACCCAGCTGGGCAATTCTTACACTGAAGTGGATGATGTTAACTCAAATATTAAGAAGCCTGGTTTATAGGAAGCRGTAGTAGCAAATACATCCTCCTGCTTTGTCTTCAGCACTGCTGCATAGCAGCACCTTAAGGTAGTATCCTTTGCTCACCTTGTGCATCTTTAAGCTGAAAGAGGGGACTGCATGTTTGGTTTGCAGTCATCTGCATCCCCACCTGATTACTTGGCTCTTTACTTCTGACTCCTTATTCACATTGACTATGCTAACCATTTCAGCTTGTGTTATACTGGTTATAGTGGGATGACAAGTACGATGCGTAGTGATAATGACCCCCTCTGTTTCAAAGAATGTCCACTGTGGTGCACGGGGGACCCACAGCATAAAGCTATTTTTTTCATAGTTTGTCCCTTGAGAATATTTTAACCTTTAGTCTTTTTGAATAGGATGTAAAGATGTGGATATATTACCTGTCCAAAGCATACAGAAATCTAAGATGTTTGATTCGGTGCATTGATTTTTCCTCAGGTTCACAGATACTTGCCACTGATTGGCATAATCTGAAAGCTACAGAAGAGAAGGTTCTATTTTTATTTTTTTTAACTTTTAAAACTTAAAATTCTGTGATGTTTTTATTTCTGAGCATTCCATTGTGTCTGGCAGTCCTTCTAAAGTCCCTGAGAGGGAGACCTGCTGTGGGGCAGGTAGGACATCTCCAGTTTTCACAGTTAATTCTGGAATCTAGATGTAAGGCAAGCAGGGCAGTGAAAGCGGTTTCAGTTCTTGCTGTGGGGAAAAAAAAATCACTATTGCCAAGTAGCATGCTGTGGAGTAATCTGTATATTCCAGTGCTGGACTGGGATGCCTGAGCCCAGCAGAGCAGWAACAGGGAAGCACAATTCTTGGCAAGTGCCTTGGAGCTGATGCTGCTTACAAAACGAGTTGCAAGGTTCTCAGAAAACAATTTTAAACATTTATCTGAAAATGCTGGAAATAGGTCTCCAGAGGTCGAGTTGCTGCTATTCTTGCCTCACTCATTCATATTCATTGTCGGTCCAGTGGGGGCCGAGCTCACCGCTGACCCATCCCTGTGCATGAGCAGCAGGACGCTGATGTGTGGTGCCAGGCACATCTGTCCCGGGCTGGGCTGCCGCGGCCTGCGTGGGGTGGTTCGTGTCGCTTGTCTTTAACTGGAGGAGCTGCTCTGCAGCTGGAGCCCGACGTGAGGTTCCAGTTTGAGACACTTAAGCCGCAGCCGCCCCAGGTGGGATGGGGAGCACTCCTCCGGGAGCCCGTGACGAGCGGCCTGACAGTAGGGTGATGGGAAAAGTGTTCAGCCAGCAGCGGAAGCCGTGTTGACTGGGATTTGACCTGTGTCAGGTATTTCAGAGCGCGGGCCGCGGTGTGACCCGTGTCGGCTATTTTGCAGCGCGGAACAGGATCTCGGTGCTCGCCGTTGCCCGGAGTCTGCGCCCAAGCCACCCGAGCCGCACCGGGCTGGCCGCGGGGCACCGGAGTGGACAGGGCCGCTCGTGGGGATCCGTGGGGCCGCCACTGCGGGCGCTCCGCGGTCCGCAGAGGGTTAAACCGGCCCTGCGCACCGGGGTGGGGGCGCGGCGGCTCCTCCCCGCCGCCGTGACACGGCAGCCGCTCGCCGCAGCCCGGGCCGTGCCGGCGCATCCGCCGCGCTCCGGGCAGCCGATTGGCGTTGCTCCCCGGGCAGGATGGTAGGTGCATCTTCCTTCCCCACCGGCCTGGGGCAAGCAGCGAGGGTTGCCGGGGCGGTCGGGAGTGAGGAGCCCCGGTGTCGTGGAGGTTGCGGGATGGAGGCGGCGGCGCTTTGTTCGCCCTCGGATGCTGTTCATTGCTTTGGAAGACGTTGATCGGCCGGGGAGGACGGGCCATTCTGGGGAGGTAACGGGGGATATCGGTGACGGCAAGTGGACCTGGCCGGGCTCTGCGCTCCTCTGCGCGGTCCCGGTGAGCTGCTGGGGCTGCGCAGCCCTGGCAGAGGCGCAGGTGAGAAAATGCACCTGCGCGGAGCGGTCATAGCGGGTGTGGGTTTATTTCCTTGGAATTTGGGGGGGATTGAGGGAGACCAGTGTCAAGAGGGGAAGGTGACTGCGGATCGAGCTTGGGTTTTTTGTGATCTGCCGACCTCGCCCCTCCTCAGCTGTTTGTGCTCCAGTATAGGAACAAAACCCAAATTCCCCAGCTGCTCAGCTGTTTGCTGCACTTGTGTCCTTAGCTCAGACACAGAGAAGGATGTATAAGGATGAGCCTAGAGAAGAATCTGGAGAAAGTATTCTGCCTGTCAGGAACTTAAGGAGTCCTGCAGCATTATGTTTTATCCCAGTATGGTCTTCCCTGAAGATGGTGTGCTGCTGGAGAAGGGAGGAGGTGGTACGAGGCATCTCACAGATGCTGCCTTTGGGCAAGGCTTGGCAAAAGACATTATTAATGCCTGTATCACTGTTCAGTTCCGTGCTGATGCTGGAATGAGGCTAATGCCAGGCAGGAGGGGGGAGGGTTGTTAAGGTGGACTGTCATGCTGTTGATTCGATGGAAGAGAGATACAGTGCCAGTTTTCTTTTGCAATTTCCCTTTCCTTTGGTGCTGCACATCCACATATTAGTAGTCTTGAAGTAGCTGTAGTCTGGCTTCAAGCTTCACAACACTACATTCTTCCACTACAGGAAGCCAAAAAACATCCAAATGTGCCCAGCGAGTGGGGGAGGAAAAAGGGAAGGTTACTGTAAAATGTGAGTGATGCAGCCTTTCTAGGGCAGCAGAGAGAGATGTGGCCAAGCTTGGAGCTGATTTTCATCCTAGTAGGCTATAAGGAAGGACTTTGTACTTAAGAAATGAGAATAGCAAAGTGCTTTCTTTTTCCTAGCAGTAGTCCTTTGTCATCCCTCACCTCGCTGTACTGCCCATGTAGCACAGAGGGATAAGGGGCCAGCTGTCCCTTTATCATTAGCTCTCCTGCATTGCCAGTGGTACTGTGTGATGATGACCTTTGCAGTCACAGACAAATGGGGTTGTATTTTCATAGGGTATCTCTGGCATCCATTAGTGTTGCTACCAGCAAGCTTCTTGTTAAAAGGGTTAAAAATTATCTATAAACTAGAGCTGAAATGTGTTGAAGTGTTTCAAAATATGGCCTTTTATCTCCAGGGTCCAGAGCTAGAAGAGCAAGAGCACGGTTTGGCACTTTGCACAGACCTGGTTATGTGACCAGGAATATCTATCAGAGACAGTTGTTTTGGCTAAGAGGGAGAAGGAGAAGAAGCAAACCTTGCTGACCCGGGAGGGAGCAATGAAAAGAAGTCAGTAGTGATGCCAACAAAAGCTTTCTTAATATAGAAGAAAGGGGGCTGAGAGTGATCAGACTGGAACTGTCAGTGATGTAGGGAGGGGAAAAAGGAGGGAGCTGTAATCAATGTGTCATTGATCACACAGTGAGCTTGGAGGGGAGGAGCGTGGCTGCTGCACACTCGCACACGCAGAAACACACRCACGCACACACACACTGCGGCAAATTCTGCAGCTGGTGCCTGCTGGCTTATGACTGCAGAAAAAACAAGCTCCGGTTTAAACTCTCTGATCTCAGAGACAAGGCTGTTTCTATTCCAAGTAGCTSTGGTTCCGCTGTGAAAAGCCCTGCAGGCTGGGCACTGTTCCAGGATGACAGGGATTCCTCTTTCKTCTGTTGGGGTAGGGGCCCTTTTGCTGTGTAAGGTCAGTACCTCCCTGTCTCCTTGATGGCTCCATGCTGGTTGGCTGCATCCAGCCTCCATGTCTGTCCTTACACTTTCTCCAGTAAGTAGTTATTGAATGCAAGCTGGGACCCATTTTTTCCTCCCCTCCTTTCCTTTCCTGCAATCTGGGAAGGCCAGGCTGTGAGATCTTCTGCCCTACTCCCATTCTGCAGACAGAGAGATGTGAAGCTTTGCAGTAGTTTCTTTCGTGACAAAACAATCCACCTCCTGTCATGCCTTTTTGCCACTCTTCCTTCATGTCTATCATGCTGGCATACCTGAGTCACATCCTCAGCAGATGCTTTGGTAAATGGATGATAGACTGGATTGCAGGAACATGATGAGCAATTGCCAGCTCTTTCGTGAAAGCAGGAAAGCTGCATGTGTGTGAACAAGTGGTGCAACATGTCTCAGTCAAAGGGGCATGGCTGGACACCAGGGTAAGGGCAGAAGAGTGGTTCCTCAGCATGAGTTTCTATGGGATGTGATTTGTGCTCTTTGTACATGTTCATATACAGACCTTCCTAGGTAAGTCTTGGGATGCATCTTGCATCTTGCAAAGGGAGAGGAAACTCAGAAGCAGATAAGGATCCAGTAACACATCCTTATGATAGGAATATAGAGTATAGAGATCTTAGTGAGTGCTGCTTCTAGCATAGCCCAAGGTGCTGCAGGCATTATCACAGACTTTCCACTGCTCCTTGATGGGCAGAAGAGAGAGACCTCCAGGTCCTTGAGAGGAGATGCTATGGGAGCCCAAAGCAGTTGAGATCGTCTGGTTAGCACACAGAGATCTGATGATAGTAGCTAGTTTAAAACACAGGGTGTATCTTCCAGCCTGTGTAGTATTTGTTAGGCAAAAGAAAGGGAAGGTGATAGACACTTTCCATCAGCCCAGCAACTGTGTATGGGAGGAAAGAGAACAAGCTATGTGTAAACGAATGCCTAGAAATTATTCTGGGGAGAACTAAATGAGATGGAAAAAGAGGATTTATTTTTCTTTCCCCCTGAAAAATCATGAACTAGCTTTCTGGACTCCAACACAAGCCTAGTAGCTGTTGACAGGAAAGACTAGAGAAAGTATTGAGCTAGTTTGGTTCTAACTTCTCAGTTTGTATAATTTTTTTCTCCATCCCCTTAGAGGTGCTTGGGTGCATGGTATGAATTCTTCTTACAAATACAGTTTTTGTGTTTGCAGTAAACACCTTCCTTCTACTAAAGCATTGAAATTAACAAGTTTCTACCAGTTTTGTGGAAGTTGGTGGAGCAAGCAAGTGATCTGAGTCAGAGCCTTCACTGGAACAGTGCACACCTGTTTGTCCTGCACTCCCCACTCACACACCAGCCATCATCACGTGGCTGTCTCTGAGCCTGCTTCCACTTGCACAGTTGGTAGTTTTGGCTCACAAATGGAGCTGAGAGTATGGCAGTGAACAGTAGGGAATGTGGAGGGAGCTGGATTATGGTGGTGGAACAGAGCAGGGTGAACACACAAAAAGAAGTCTTCGTCAATTCATGCTTTTCTGTGCCTAAGATCCGTGGCTTGTTTTTATCTTTGTTTCACACTAAAGAAATGGAGATAAGTTTCTACATGTGGTGACTTTAGATCAGTTTTCCTCCTCTCACAGCTTCCTCTCTAGGATCTCAACAGTTAGTACTAATGGCACAATTAGTTGTGTATCCAGCTCCTTAGGAAGTTTCTGTCCTTTTGATGCTTTATTCACAGATGAATGTGAGCACTAATCTCCTTGGCCAGCAGGTTCTTAGTTCTCCTGAGACAGCCCTTGAAGTCTTGCTGGACCGATCTCTCAAATGTATAGAATAGTACTGGGTTGGGTTGTTTTGGGTTTTTTAATGGAGAATACAATTTTGATTAATTTCTGCCTTTCTGAAAAGCATCATCGTCCCAGTGTCAGTATTTGGAAAGAAATTAGTACGCCTTTTCTTTGCTTTTGAAAGTAAAGGCTTGAATATTTCCTCCAAGAAGTTGAAAGCTGAGAATTGCCAACGGAAGGAGACTTGCAAGTCACAGAGGGTGATTCAATATGCATGTCTGTCATCAATATGTGCTACTGAATAGCGTGTGTCTCTTTGCACATGTTACTGTCATTCATGCACCTTCTTGTGAAGCACTGAAGTCTCTGTCAATTTACTAGAACCTACCTCAGGGCTGTAAAAGTTTAGTGCTGTTTTTCACAACGTGCTATAGCTACAAACGGATTGTGTTAAAAAAAGCATGGCAGCCTAACTGGCTTCCTCTATTGATTTTCAAGTTAAGAAATTCAGTTAATTTCTTTTGCACTTTGCTAACCTTTTATTTCACTGAGATCTCATCTGTCCATTCTCTATGAAGCTCCAGTGTCAAATTTTAAAGTAATTAAGGAGAAAAAGTGGAAGGAAAAGGTGATTAGTACCTCCCTTTTGAAAGCTGTCTGAGGAACATCAGTCCRTTATCAGGCACTCAAGATGCTCTTAGAGGAGAAATGGGCAAGAAGCCAGTGATTTACCTTTTGAGTGACTATATTTATGTTCTGAAAAGCTTGCTAAAAATGGATTAAGATGGGTAAGTTAAGTTGCAGTACTTAGACAGAAATGCAGACACCACCCAAGCCATGTAAGAAGTCAATGGTCTGAATCAAATATGACTCCTTTCCATGGCAGTAAAGCCTTGGATAGGGTGGCTCTCTGTGACTTTGATCCATGTGGCATCTTTCTGAAGAACCAGCTTGCAGGCTGATAGGTATAAGCACAGTATGTGTTCCTTTCCATGGCAGTAAAGCATTGGATAGGGTGGCTCTCTGTGACTTTGATCCATGTGGCATCTTTCTGAAGAACCAGCTTGCAGGCTGATAGGTATAAGCACAGTATGTGTTTTGGGCCAGTTCCTGGTTCCTAGATTTGGTTGAGAGTTTTATTTGTTATGGCTTTTCTTTCTTACTGTTTGTCCCTATTCAAAGGCAAAGACCATTGTTAAGGAAGAGGGAGGCATGGGAGCATGGGAGGGTCCTGTGCCTGCATGGCTCCAAGGGAGCTGAACAAGTGAGAGGGCCTGAGAGAAGTGTTTGTGGTGATGGAGGCCTCTTGTGGTCCTTTTTATTCTCCCCTGTCAGTAAGTTCAGTCCTTGATTCCACTGTGTAATCTGCAAGCTGAAAGGTACCTGCCTAGATGGGGTGGCATTGGGAAGCAGATGGTCCTGTGATGAAATAAGACTTGAGTGAGCTCATTTCAAGCAGACTGCTGAGAGGCAGTGGCTGAGTGGACTTGTCAACAGTATTGCAAGAGGAAGATGTCCTGGACTACTCTGCTAGAAACCTCCTTGGCTGCTTCCAAACCCCTCTTCCTTCAGTGCTGAGTGGATAGTCTTGGTGTTTGCTGGCAGAAGGGACAGGAGGCCTTGAAGTTCTCCACTTTGAAATAACTTTCTGTGTCACATTCATTACTGCTGTACTCCACACTGTAAATCAAATCCCAGGAACCCAGACCATGCAGAGGATCTATCAAGGGTCGACTAGATCCAAGAGTGCAAAGCCAAGATGCAACAAAGAAAGTTGTTGGCGAAGGAGAGCTGCTTTTTCTCAAGGGCTGGCAGAATACGGTCCTGTGCTTCACCAACCACCTCAGCCACTTAGAGTTTACAGCCAGTTTAATATCTGTATCTTCAAGAGAGCTGACATTCAGCAGGGCATCCTCAAAACTAGCAAGGGAGAGAAGAAAAGCTACTTGGAATGAGACTGTTAACAGCCTCATTTGGAATAGGAAGGAGGTTTGAAGAGTCTAAACAGTTGCTGTAAATCAGAAGCAGAAGCCTCTTGCCAGAAATTTGGCATCTCAGTGGGCAAACAGAAGAAAATCTCAGAGTTCTTTCCCTGTGTGTGCAGTCATCCCCTCTTTTATACAATTAAGTTCTCCTTGCCTCAGGCAGTTTATTTATCATCTTGATCAGTTGTCCAAAAAAAAAAAAAAAGAGAGAGAAATAGGACAGATCATGAGCTGTACCTCCAAGTCACTCAGAGTCAGCATTACCCAGATACTTCTAAACTAGGAAAAATACACAGTTTTCTTCAATCTGTGCTATGTTCTGGTTGTAAGAGCATGTGTCTTGGATGCATATTCTTATTAAAATTAAGACATAATAAGGTGTCCAACTTCGTGATTTACAGGAGTCTTCGTCCCTGGAACCTGAAATGGCATCTGCCTCAGTGCCAATGGGAGTGGTTTTGTGGAACATCTGTTCAGGCACTGGCAGCAACTCCCAGCTGAAGTCCCACTGACACAGGAAGGGGAAACAATAATTTGGTTTCCAAAGGCACCATCTATACTAAGTCTGCCAGGGGTTGGTGGAGTGAGGAAACCAGATAAGAGGGTGTCCTAAGGTGTGTTTAGGTTTTCTTTTGTGGATTTAGCTGGAAGCATTTAAGAAGTCACAGCTTCAGCTTCTCACAGCTGGAGGTCATGTCTCTGTGCAGGACTGCATTCCCGATTCATGCAAATGCCACACACTGTTCCTCAGCAGAAGAATGCAAGGCCAGCGTGAGTCAGCAAAGCTGCTGCAGGGAACAGAATCTTTTGTGGCCAATCTAGCACCTGGCAAGCTAGGTAGAAGTGCTCACCTTATCCATTATCACAGTGGTGGTATAACTTCCAGTTGAGGGGCAGTAACTTCTGGAAATATATACAGCTGTTTCCAAAGTGAACATCTGCATCTTCAATTAGTGGTTCTAAAATGGCTGAGCTATCAAATTGCTCTTTAGCATAAAAGTGAGACAGTATGTGCAATTAGGGAGCAATGAGATGGTTGCTATGGTTGACACGGTATAGAAATAGAGGTTGCCTGGGAGAGGAGCTGTAGATGGCATGAAAATATCACAGGGAGGAGGGAAGATGGGAAGAACAGGCAAGTGGTTAGCAGGAATATCTCCTGGGATGTGGCAAGTGCCCACAACCTCCCACACATTAAGGAATATTTCATCTCCTTCTCTTGCTCTGCTGCTGGTTCACCTTTGTAGTAGATCCCCAGGAGGCGGTCAGTCATTTTGCAGAGCCTGCTCTTACCTTAAAGCATGATCAGTTCTCCTGGCATGCAGTAACAGTATGGTAGGGCGAGTTATGAAATACCTCCACCTAGATACACAAGAGGAAACCTGAGAATGCCTTCAGATTCCTCAGTCCTCTTCATCCTGACAGACTCAGCAATGTTTCTAGAAGCCAGACCTTGTTTGCCTTCACTGCTGCCTAGTCCTCCCAGAGATACTCTTCTTTCTACTGGTTACTGCTGTGTTTTTCCTTTCTCTGTCCCTGCTAGTATGGTTCTCAATTAATTTCACTCTCTCACTCTGTTCCCGTTGAGAAACTTTTCTCCTTTTTGGAGCTGTTATGCTGATGCTGTCTTCTTCCTGTAGCTTTTTAAACCAAGTTCTCTGATTGCAGAGTTCTGCAGCTTTTAAGACTTTTGCTTTGCCTCTGAGCTGTTCTGAAGTTTGTGCCTTTTCTGTCCCAAATCAGATCCTCTCTTCTTTTCTGGTGTTAGCACCCACAGCTCCTTTTACACTGAGAGAGTTGAATTGTGGCAGTGTTTTGTGGAAGTGTATCTGTGACTGGTTGTCCTGTTTGTCCTCCTGAAGACAGCTGTGTGGGCATTCTGGTTGGAAGTTCGAGCTAAAGCCCCCAGAGGGGCACAGAATGCGTCACCAGCTCTGCTCTAGCTCACCTGATGCTCTTGCATATGCTGTGTCCTCTGCTCAGTCCTCCATGTGCTGCACTGTCAAGCTCCCTGTCAAGGCTGGGTGCAATCCCTGTCACCCTTTTCTCCAGGTGCAGAGCCACACAGCAGGAGACCCTTAGTGCATATGTGGTCGTGTTCTGGAGGCAGTGCTCTTCTATCTGCTACTCAGCTTCAATATAACTGGAATATGAGCAATAGTGGTCAATATACCACATGTACCCCAAATTCCCCTCAGTCTGCGACTGGGATATTAGCTAAAGCTAAAGCCAATATCTGGAGATTTGCCCTTGTTAACAGGCAGAAGTTGGTGTGGTTGTGCTTTCAGTCCGTATGGAACCCTTTGCTTCGTAGAGATGTCTGAATTATCTTCCCTCTCTCTGCACACTGCTTTGTGCTTTTCTGTGCTTTGTTTATTCAGTTCCTCTAGATAAGGCACATCTGTTGCACATCCACAGGACATTATTTCAATAGTGCTGTGTATTTAACTGTGTGACTCAGTATCTCAACATGAAAAATCATCAAAATTTTGATGATATTTTGGAATTTTCATTAAAAATAATAACTCATAACATATAATAATATCTTCCTGCTCAAACACCATTGGTTCTCCCTTCTTTTCTATGAGCAGTTTAAAATCCCTCATTTTATGCTCTAGTTGCATCTGTGACCTGTGGGGTGATAGTTTCCACTGCTCCACAGGTACCACACAGCTGTGCCCTGGCCCTCCCTGACAGGGGTTCAGCACTTTGCTGCAGTTTCTTGCCTCCCAATTTTCAGATGATTTTCATATTCCCATTAAAAAGATACTTTTCCTTTGTTGGTACACAATGAGTTTCTCTGAGAAGGTCACTAAAGATCCTGTTTAACGAGATAGATTTTTTGATTTAGCCACTGACAAACAAATACTTACTTATCTATTTCTGCAGAGTGTTTGAAGACCTAAAAATAGAAAGTGTATGAAATAAATCTTTACTGTAGACTTTTTCAGACCATGAGAGGCAGTACACTTGCTGGTGGACCCCAAAGCACTGTCTGAAGCCAGTTCCTCATCATTCTCAGCTGCTGAATCACACTAGAAAGCTAAAACTACAGCACTTTCCTAATAATCTTTTTATGATATTAAGTAGTTGCTGTAGCTGTCACATATTATGTGAGGAGGGAAGGAGGCTGTGGGACAGCCCTTTTGCTGTGATCCCCAGTGATCTGGCTGAGCCCTTTGCTCTGCTCATCTCTGGAAAAGCAACAAAGGGGTGGATGTACCCGGAATTGCTGGGAATGCTGCGTCTCTTCAGGCTCTGGAAGGCAGTAGTTAGGCATCAGTGGGCATAGCAGCCTCCCACCTAGGATTCAGAATCTCTCTTAGCCTTTTCGGGGGGGCGGTTATGCCAAGCTCCAGGTGTATTCCTCACCTGGTGTCTACTTACCTTGCCTGAGAGTCTCTCTCATCTGGCACAATGCTGCCATTAAAGGGTAAGGAGGAACAGAGTGGGACTTGTCCTGCCATCGTGATAAACACATCCAGGTGCATCCCTGGGGAGCGAGAGATCGTGTTGGAGTTCCCAAGCTGGAACCAGCACGAGTTCAGGACTGCACCAAAGCACAGATGTCTCTCTGACCACAGGGGCTGCCAGTCCAATGGCTTCTTTGTGCCCCTGTTGGGATAGCTGTGGCTGGCAGAAATAACTAATTATTCCTTAGAGTTGTTGGGGAAGGGGGGAAAGACACTTGCTACACAGCCTGATGTTCAGGACGCAGATGTGGGAAGATCCCGTTCCCATCTCTGGGCACAAAAGCACAGGCTTCAGTTGGAGGGGTGGGGAGCCCCTCCACTCTCTCTGGGAGCAAGCCAGGCAATCGCCCATCTCTCAGAGGAGCATGCTGATAGGCAGGCCACTGTGCCATCATCCTTTGGGTTCTCTCTTGTTCTCTGAGAAAGTGGTCCTCTGAGAAGCCTCCAGATTTCCATCCAGATGCGAGGGAAAAGCTGCAGGTGAGACCCTCCTATCTTAGGGACGTGGACATGATGATGCAGGGTTGGGGTCTGGTTCATGTTTCTTGGTGGCTGCCTCTGGAGCTGCTCAGCCAGCAGATGGCTGTGGAGGCCCCACCAGGGCTGGTTGCCTTGCAGTAGCCTCAACTTAGGCCACGAGAATTGAGGCAGCTGGCACTGAGCCTCTTGCCCCAAAATATACTCTCCCAGTTTCCTCCATGCTCCTGGAGAATAATCCTCAACGACTGGGATGTAAACAGCATGTTGATCATAGGCATGAACAATAACAAGATGGAAAATGCTTTGAACAGTCAGGATGAATGAAAAAGTAATCCCAAGAGTCCAGCAAGTAAAGTGGTCACGAGAAAGAACAAAGAGGTTTAAAGTGAGGAAGCACAGTGACCTGATCATATCTTAATATATGCTGAACCCAATACAGGCATTGTTAGAACTGGGAGCCTGGTTTTCTGTGTATGTGGATTCTAGCATGCTGTAGACTCCTGTTTACCCTCCAAAGGTCAGGCCAGTGGCAGGCACGGCCACCTGACTTGATGCAGCCACAGCTGCATGCCCAGGGCCGTGCCCTGTACAGGTGCTCTGCCCAAGGCAGTGCCTCCCTCTGCCAAGAGAAGAAAATGACAGTTTCCTCTGACATGGAATTTGCCCAGAATCTTTCCTGTCTAGAACCCACCAGTGATGTTCCCTCACTTTTCAGACATTGTGAAGCCCACCCCTGTGTGAGGCCATCCCTTTGTATACTTATTGAGGGCTCTGCTCTTGCACAGTGTGAGCTGTTGCAGGAAKGTGTGAGTGAACTTCCCTTGTGACTGTACACATTCCACTTCATACGCTGGTGCTGGGGTGGTCGATGTGTTGCCCACCCTTCTGCCCACAGCTATGGAATCACATAAGTGTTTCTCAAGGGCTGATACATCCCTCCAACCGATTGTACCAGGTCAGGGCCGTTCCTCTTGCAGTGCAGCAGGGATGCCCAGGTACAGAGAAGATAAGAAATGTTTCAAGAATGCATAGGTCTGTACATAAGGAGGACCTGAATGGTGAATCCACAGTTGTTGCCTGTGTACTGGCTGCCAAAGCAATCTTTGTATTTATTTTTTAACTCCCGAGCCTACCTGGCTAGCCGGCAGAGGTTCCAGGTCTCCATCAGCCAGAGCTGTTCCCATCCGCCAGCTGTACACTGTTCAGGTTGCCTGCTGGAGGAAGGAGCTGTGTGCTCTTCAGGTGCTGGGAGTATTACACTGCTTCCAACAAGGTCACGTTCACTCCTTTCCCTCACTACTGGACAACATGGGGCAGCCTTGGTCTGGTGGAGGAGGGAGTCCGTAGTGTGGTTGGAGGACTGCGTATCTGCACAGATAGGATAAGAGGCAGGACCCTGCTCAGAGTTCAGTGCAATGCTCTCTCCTTTTCCTCTGATCTTTACAATCTCCCTCCCAAGGAGCTGTGGCTTGCTGTACTTGGTACAGTCCTGGAGTGTTTGTGAATGACTGTGTTGTTTTTTTCTCTGAATGGACACCATTTGGGGCTGGATCCTTTTACTCCCGTTGGCACTGAGGAAGCTGCAGTTGGAGACTTCACAGCCTCAGAATGAGAGAGTCGGTTACTATCTCAGTGTTATGATGTAATTTCAGAGTGAAGGAAATGGCAGTCTTTCAGCTTGCACTAGCACATGTTAATTATGCAAATGTGTGCACTCTAAGAACCCTATGCATTGTTTGACTGTCTTCAGAGGTGGACTTTGTTCAATAGAGCATCAGGAAAACCAGACTCAGCTCTTTGCTGAAGTGTAGCAAAAGGTACTGAGCCATAGCGATATCTAGGATGTTCCTGTAAGAGTCTTTTCAACAGTGTCCCCTTGAAGAGAGATGTTCATAATGTCTGGTAAGACAGCCGGAAGTGAGGAAGAGTTGGCTTTTAATCACCGTGGCTTATGTGCCTTGATAACATTTTCAGACTGTGAAACTTTCATATTTTTAATCAATGTACTCTTGGTGTTCACTTTACAGGTAGAACCTGGCCTGGTAAGCCTAAATAATSTTAGGGACAAAGGAGGGGAAGGGTGTGGGAGGGCCAAAGAGAAGTAATGAGGGATAAAGAATGCACCCGGGGGGGGAAAGGGCTGATTTCTATGTGGTCAGATGAGCAGTCTCCATCCTCTGGATGGCAAGGTCCTGAGAGCTCTGCAGCCCAGATTTGCACCTGCCATCAGACAGGTACACACACTGGTGAGTGAGATCCCTGCCCTGAGTTTTCTCTTTTCCTGGTTAAACAGTCCCACCTGACTTCTCCTCTCATCAGAGATATGCCAGTCCTTTAATCATCTTTTGGCCCTTATGTTTGTTTTAATTTGTTGTACCAGTCAGAACATGATGACTGATTTCAGCACAGTCACTTGAAAAATGACCCAGTGCTCTGGCCTAGGGCATCATTTCACAAAGGTGAGAACCTGGGTCCTGCTGCCCTGCCACCTGGTCTCTGATTTCAGCCTGGTGTGTTGTAACTGTGGTTCTTCCAGTCCTGATTAACAGAATAAGACCTCTAAGGTTTGATGGTCCGAAAGTTTAAAGAAAATAACAAGCAGCAGCTTGTGTAGCTGTCCTTGACAGCTCTTCAGACCAGACCAGAATTTATTCTGCTGCTACAGGAATTTTAGGTGCTTCCATTTAAAGTAGCAGAACACAAGGATCTGTGCTGTCAGCGTGACCTCCTTTTCTGCCTCTACAGCCATCTGTCTGTTTCTAGGATCATCTCTTTCTCTCAGGCATCCTGTTTGTCACAGTTACCCCAGTGCACTGTCCTTTCTTTCAGCCTAGCCTGATCTTTGCACAAGAGCCCTCTCTGCCTGACTGCTGAGCACGAAACACACAGCATCTTCTCCTCCATTCTCTCTCTCTGTCTCTTTGCACGTGCAGACAGCCCTGAATGGTTAGTTCACACCCACTCCAGAGTCGGTGTGGCTTTGCTCTTCACTTGCTATCCTGCACCATAACCAAAGTAATTCTACATTCAGTGGGCCACATAATCATAGAATATGTTAATTGGAAGGGCCCCATACAGATCACGAAGTCCAGCTCCCTACTCTTCACAGGTCTAGCTAAAATTAAACCATATGACTAAGAGCATCATCCAAATGCTCCTTGAACTCTGACAGGTTTGGTGCTGTAGCCAATTCCCCCAGGCACCTGTTCCTGAGGCTGCCCACCCTCTTGGTGAAGAAGATTTTCTAATGTCCAATCTGAACTGTCCTGATGCAGTTTCGTTCTATTTCCTCATATCCTAGTGCTGGTCACCAGAGAAAGGAGATCAGCACCTTCTCCTCCCCTGCCCCTCTTGAGAATGCTTTTAACAGCAATGAGGGTACCCTCAGCCCTTTTAGGGGGCTATACATACTCTTAAAAAAAAAAAAATCTGACTTTTCCTTCCTTCCCACTAGTCCAGGAGTGCAGCTGCACATCCTGAAATGCCACCACAGTATTAGTAATGGAAATCCACACTCTAGTATTGCCCAGAGTAACAGTTGTTCACCACCTCCGGGGTGTTTTGTGTAGTGCCTCCATGGTCAGGTTCTGCTGACGGCACCCATGGGTGGCTGCCCTGTAGGAAAGAGCTTTATGTGTCTTCTGCGGCCCTTTGGGATGAGGGTGCTGATACTTCTGCACAATGGTAAGTAATGTGATCTGTTTGGAGAGGAGGAATGCCCTGTCTCTTTTCTGAAAATTCACTGTGCTTGTGAATGAGGTGCGTTTCTATTAAATCTTTCCATATGTTTAAATCTTTCCATATGTTATGCAGCAAGCACTTTGTGTGGGCAAAAGGCGAGTAATGCCGTGAGTCAAAACTATTTAAAAGACAGAAAACAAGTTAGCAAACAAATATGGTCATGTTTGTGCAGCATCCAGCAGTAAAGTACAACGGCTTCATGATTTCCTACTAAATACGAAGTTGATCASTACAGTAATGATGACGAAACATGGAGGTGGCTAAATTTATAGATGACTCAGTTACTGAGATCTAGAAAAGTCTGTGAGGAACTTAGGCAACTAAATTGCACAGTCATGATTTCCATTAAATTCATTGTCAAAAAAAGCAAAGTCAAGCACACTAGAGAAATTAAACCTTCCAGGCTCCTTATAAGAGCTTAATAGTTTTATGGCAGGGTGAAATTTAGATTTCACTGTGTACCCTAACTGAAAATCTTTATTTGGTGCAAAGCTAGTCTTAGGTTATGTTATGATGCATAAAAAAATAGGGTGGGGAATAATACAGAAAAATACAATAATGACACCCTTTGAATCTTCTGTGCTCCTTCTCTTATTCTTATACTTCTGCTTTTGATCATCTCAGTGGCCATAGGGATAGATGACAGCAGTTCCGAGGGACTAAAGACACTGTCCTCTGAAGGAACAAGTGGTGAAGACCAGGGCCTTTCTGCCGTAGTGGAGGCAGGATAGATGGGAATGTTCCCTGGAAGTGCACACACACAGGGATGATTGCAGAAATCAGAATGTACCTGAACACACAGAGTGAGGATTCATACAAAATAAGAACTGCAATGCTACTGAAGAGAGGAGATTTATTTAATGTAGCAACTTCTGCATGTAGTTGGAGAGGAGTGCAGAGGGTCAGGGCTCTGTGTTCAGAACGTACCTGGAGATGAGCTGTGTCCAGATATTTGTTCCAGATAAGTTGAAGACGGCAGTCTTCAGGAGCCTGAGATGGATATTCCTTGTACTGGTCAATGGAACTGAGGGGTTTTCGTATTTGCAGTGCTATTTCCAGGCATGCATTTCACTGTGATAGAGCTCTAGTAAGGACAAATACCTGGCAGTGACCTGAAAAGCATGCTTCCAGTCACCATGTCTGCAATGTCAGTCACATTGCTACGTGTTTCTGTTGCACGTAGTTTTTGTTAGTGAGGGGAGGGATGCGCYAGGCCGCATGTTTAAATCCCCTGTGTGTGCAGCTGCTACTGCAGGCTGTATAGAGAAAGTGGCCAGCAAAGGACTCCTCAGCCTGATGAGCACTTGGATTCACAGAGGCTTTGGGCATGTGTGTTCCCTTAGCTGGGCAAGGCCCGTGCAGGGATCCTGCTGCATTGGGCCGGGGAGGCCACTGCCGTGATTCGGAGTGAGCAGGGGCTGGGGCATGGACCGCATTAGGGCGCCATGTTGCTGCCTCACTCATAGTTTGCAGTTCAGCCTGGAGTTMATGTGCTGTTCTGCTTTGTCCCTGAATTTAGTTAAAAAATAGTGTGGGGTTTTGGTGTGCGTGGGTGTGTGCTGTGAGTCCATGTTTCTGGAAATGGCCTATCTGTACGTCTCTGCTCCTGTATCCTCCTGAGAATCAACTGCTGCAACTGAAGAGAGGGAATGTGCCCCACAACATGTCACATGCAAAGCTATGGAGGGCTATACTGCTTCACAGTCACAGAACTAGCAAATTGTAGGCTGGAAGGGACCTCTTGAGATTGTCTAGTCCAATCATACTTGTTCAAGAAGAGTAAGGAAAAGCAGGTTTCCCAGGCCCATATCCAGTTGTGTTTATGAGTATCTCTGAGGATGGATGCACCACAAACTCTTTGTACAACCTACTCCAATATTTGACCACCCTCACCATAAAAACACTGTTTTCTTGCATTCAGATGAAATTGCCTGTGGCTTAATTTGTGCCTCACATCCTGTCCCTGAGCACTACTGACAAAAGTGTCTGAATTCCTCTTCTTCATTCCCTCGTACCAGGTATTTATTTATACATATTAAAAATATCCCTTCCTCATGCTCAGCCTTGCCTTGTACGAAAACACTTCAGTTCCTTAATCATCCTCATAGCCCTTCACTAGACTCAGTCCTTCCCCATTCATCTCTCCCATCTGCCAGTAGCTGCTGGCCCTGCAGCTTGAGATTTCTCTTTCTTCCCTGTGTGCAGGGGACATTCCCCATGGGGTGAGGGGCTGCCAGCAGAATGCTAACAGCCAGGCTTTGTTCAGAGCCTCAGTGGGGACAGCTCAGCTGCCTGGGCTCGGACCGCAGGAATGGCAGTGAGAAGCAGTGTTTTCATGCCTGTTAGTGCTGCAGACGAGCCACTTCCCTCTGCAGCTGACACTGTCATCAGCACTGCCTGGCCAGCAGTCCACAGGCTGGCATTGCCCCCTCAGCGCCTGGGCACTTGGTGCCTGGAGAGATGCCCACACACGGCCACGGTGATTGCAGTGTGCCTGAGAGCCATCTCTGTCAGGTGGCACAAGGATGAGGCTGCTGGTGTTGGTGCTGTGCACCAGGCGGTGTTCCCCAAGTGATGTGGGTAACCACTGCTAAAATGGTGTCTGGGGTGTGCAGGCACCAAGGCAGCAGAAGCTGAAGCCTGGGGAGTGGTGTGAGTGTCACTTTGTCCCAGTAGTAATGTTGAACATGAGAGCAGATCACTTCTGTTCTGGATGCCTCAAGCAGCAGGAGTGGAGGTCCTGGTGTTGGGAAGCTGTGTGAATGCTGCACAATGGATCAGTGAGGAACGAGGGTGCTCCTTGTGAGCACTTCTCAGGGGACCTCAGCAATGCTGAGGCATCAGCAATGCCTTCACAAGTACCATTGCCTCAAGGATGAGTGGGGTTTTGTTTCTTTTGGCTGCAGAGAATGCCCCCGAACACCTCCTGGGCCCTCCTGACCTGCACCTCCTCCCACTCTCCCATGCTGGTCTCCATGGCCAACTTGCAGCATCCCTTCTGTGCACAGGGACTTGCTTCCCAGTGTCTACAGCCACATACCTATCCCACATTGAGTGGCAGAAATGACACTGAACTCGGTGCATTTCACACAGTGATGGTTTGGTTTTAGTTTGCAGAGACCATTTTTAGCCAGACTGAAAATGTAAGTTCAGAAAGCAGCTAAAGATGCCGAGTACAAATAGTTCTGCTGAGAGCTTAGAGCCACTCTCACTTTGGGTTGAAAGCTGCCTTCCAGGCATATCTGTCTGGTTAATTGCTGCCAGCCGAGTAAAACATTCCAGTAAAGTGAGTTTGATTTAAAACTATGTTGAGTATTGACCCCTTCCTTCCTTCCTTCCTTCCTKCCTTCCTTCCTGCCTTCCTGCCTTCCTTCCTGCCTTCCTTTTGGTGTCTTTCTTTGAAAAACCAGCTTGATAGAACCATTTTAGGACTGAGATCTGCCTAGAAAGAGCTGATGGGAGGTTGTAGAGGGTGAAAAGAACAACATTGTCAGAGAGGAAGAGTTGTCTGAAAGATGAGAAATAGAAATAGATGTTAATTTTCAGTGAAGATCTATGGACCTCCAGTCTATATGAGGGATTAAAATCTATGAAAACTTAAACCCTATAAATTATACATTCCAACAATTAAATTCTAAGTGCCTGACTTGTTGAATAGATGAACTGTCCAGAGATAGGTGTTTGCAAAGACCAGAATCAAAAAGGGTTCTGTGCTGCCTGCAGTGTCCAGGAAAGTGCTGCAGGAAGGTCCCATATGTTGTCCTGCATCCCAGAGCCATCTGATGTGGGCGTACAGCAGTGGCTCTGGTCCCAGCCGTCAGCGTGGCAGACACTCACGACCCTTCTTTCTAATAAACTAATAGGGCCCAGAAATTATGGCAGCATTTTGCCAAATACCTGTACAATGCCCGTGCCAAGGTGAGCACACAAACTGCTTTTTTGCACTCACAGGATCTTGCTTGCTCTTTGGCTTCTCCTTTTTTCTCTAAATGTAGAGAGAGAGAGAGCAGAGTCGTGTCTGGGTGCCTATTTGTGCCTCTGACAGGATGGAGACAATAGAATGAGAATTCTTGTTGTCTAGGTGCTTCCTGTAGCAGCAGCTTAGGAATGTACATTTCTATTAAAGAGAAACACTTAGTAAAATAAAAAAACTGTTACAAATGATGAGACTTGTTACCAGTGCTGCACCACTCCAGTGAAAGCTGATTTGGCACTCACTGACTGACTTGCAGAGCCCTGTGGTGACTAGGGCTTGGACAATGCCAGAGACACCTTTCCGTGGTAGCTGTGATGAGGCAAGGCACTTCTGTCTGGAAGGGGATAATTTGTCTGCGCCAGTGTTTACAGGCACAGCCATCTGGCACAGGCAGGCAGCTTGAAGTGCCTGGCTCTGTTGACTTCAAAATATGTTGGAGCTGAGTGGCAAATAGTGCTGATCCAGAAGGATTTTCCTTGTTGAAAAGTGTTTGCTCTGTTTTACGAGACTTGGGTATCAAACTGGGTCTTGAATGCAAATTGAAGCCTTGCAAATCAAACCCATGCTGAAGTGGAATTTTTGAGGCTAAAACATCAGTACCTGGATGCTGTCTCATCAGCTTCTCTCATCCTATCTAATCCCTTTTCTTTCCCCAGGCCAAAGAACTCTCCATCACCGGAGTGATACGCTGGATACGGTGATCCTAGTAAATCCTAATGTGGACAGCATCGTGTCTGAGGTAAGGATCAGACACCATCAAGTTCTCTCCGCATCAGCTCTCCTGCTTTTGCTTGACATGGAGGTCATGATCCTCACACTTTGCGACTTCTAGAGAGTGCAAACCTGCTGCCAGTCTGCTGCAAGGTGTGGGGAAATGGCTAGGTGTTCTGGTCTTGGCAGTAACCAGGATATATGCAGTAACCATGATGTGACGTGGAGCTGTGTGGGGCAGACAGTAGCAATGTCTTCCCTTTACGATAAGCACCTTTCTTGTATGTAGAAAACCTAGGGTTTGGCTATTTGTGAATAACATGTGAGTTATCGCCTGTCCGTGGGATTGGGATTCTGGGTGCTGGTGTGGAGTACAGGCAACTTCTGACTGCAGCCCTCTGTCTCATGGTAACAGGTCCGCTCACTGGTGTGTGATTCATCAGCCCACAAACTACTGATCCTCTGTGGTCAGAGCTCAGACCAGGAAGGAGACTTGGTCCTGCAGACGGGGACCTTCACTTACCAGAAGTTTGCTGACATACTTTCAGACCCGGAGGTGAGCGTGAGCTGTAATCCAGGACATCCCTTCCTGTTCAGAGTGCATGGTAGAGCAACACAGCCTGTGCCCTCCTTCAGGTGGCAGATTTGCAGACAGATGGGTTTGAAATCCAGCAAAAAATTGCATACCATAAATAATTCATGTTATTGTCTTGGGAATCTTGCTCTAACTCTCTGGCTTAAGTTTTCCAAGGTGCAGGCATGGGGATTCCTTTAAGTGTTCGGCTAGAAATAACCTTCCAAACTGGCTCTGCATTGGGCAAACACTCAAAATTTCTGAAAGCAGGTCTTAACATAACTGTGGGCAGCTTCCAAAAACACCCAAGAGAGGCCATCATCGCCCTAGTAAATGTGGGTATTTTTCTTCCTGTCATAGTCAGTCCACGAAGCAAGTTCACAAGGTTCGAAGTGTTCTTTAGATGATTAGGGATTGAATAAATGCTGATTAAGTAACTACATGATGATTACATAATTACAAATGTTGCTATTTAATTGCAGAATTGTCGCATCATTCAGTTTGGAAGGGCACATGAAAGGTCTGTAGCCCAGCCTCATGCATAGAGCAGAGTCAGCACTGAATTTAGGCAAGTTTGTTGGCAGATTTGTCCAGTGAGGCCTGGAAAACCTTACAGGATATCTCTGAACCTCTGCTCCAATGCTGATTATCTCAGCTAGGTGTATGATAGCTTTCCTGAGAGACTTTGCATTGTTGGCGCTTGCTGCCAATACAGATATGCTACTTCAGTTTTTGAGAAGCTCTATTTCCACTGATCATGTTGTTTAGAATGCCTCTGTCTGATTGAGTGTATCAGTATATGCTGCAGGAACGGCTGGTTGATACTTCAACAATTGATATTATTGTTGCTGTAATTACATCAGCAAATATGCTTGCCTTCATTTATTTAAAGCTGATTGTTCTGATTTATTTCTGCTATCCATTTATTTGGACAGAAACTAGTCAGTTAAGAGCTGTCTAAGCAAAAGAATACAGTGTAAAGAAGTATGCAAATTTTGTTTCCAATACTTAGGAAGTTGAGGTGTAATACTTCTTTGCTCGATATATATTCAGCATAGCTGTGAGGAGCCTTGGAAATTATATGGACCTTATTCTACTTGTTAATCACATAGCGTGTCCCCAGCCCCGTATATGTAGCAAGGATGGAGTCATGTCTTTCAAAATAGGTCCCAGGAAAGAAAATTAATCTAAACAAAAAAGAAAGTCCTATGGCACTAGAACTGCACAAAGTGCTCTATGATGGTTCACTAGGCAGTGAGGGAGGCTAAGTTCAGACAATGACGCTTCACATTGAAAAGGCTTCTCAGGGTTAGAATTCACAAATCAGAAAAAAACCCCTCCAACCTGCTACTTTTGAGCCCAAGCCAGAGACTGATATCCCAAATTAAACAAGAAGTAAGGAAAGAGGACATGGTGGTTCCTGTTTTCATTTTCTTTCTTGAGATCTTGTCACAATACACTCCCAGCAATCAGAAGGCATAACAGCCCATCGACATTAAGAATTTCAAAAGAGAGCACGGCTCTATGCATTGTTTTTCTGCAGGCTTTTGAACTATTTCATCTACCCCCAGTGTTTCCTGTCAGTAAAGTGCTCACGGTATCTTCAGTATTCCTGCATTAACCTGCATTAAATAGCTTTTTTTCTTTTTTAAAGTGCTGTATAGGTCTCAGAGCTCTGTTTGACCTTTATTTGTCTGTTCCTATCTCATTAGGTCACCCAGATTCTCAGCAACACTGATTCAGATAGCAAGACATCCCTTACTGTGTCGTGCCAGGGAGAAGGAGCCTGGAGCAACCTTGGGCATCCTCAATTTCAGGACATTATTAATCTGAAACTGAATCCTGATCCAGTTCTTCCAGAAATGGATGGGGTGTCTGAGTTTGCAGAATATGTCTCTGAGACAGTTGACGTGCCGTCCCCATTTGATCTCCTGGAGCCACCCACCTCAGGGGGCTTTCTGAAGCTTTCTAAGCCCTGCTGCTACATATTCCCTGGGGGAAGAGGTGATTCTGCCCTCTTTGCTGTCAATGGGTTTAACATCCTTGTGGATGGTGGCTCTGAGAGGAAATCCTGCTTCTGGAAGCTGGTAAGGCACCTGGATAGGATTGACTCAATCCTGCTCACCCACATTGGTGCAGACAACCTGCCCGGCATCAATGGGCTGCTGCAGAGGAAAGTTGCTGAGCAAGAGGAGGAACAATCCCAGGGCTCTACCAACTACAGTGACTGGATGAAGAACCTAATTTCTCCTGAGCTAGGGGTGGTTTTTTTTAATGTTCCTGAAAAGCTGAAGATGCCTGAAGCATCCATGAAAGTAAAGAGGAGCATCGAAGAAGCATGTCTGACACTGCAGTATCTCAACAGACTGGGCATTAAATCAGAGCCTCTCTACAGGGTGGTGAGCAGCACCATCGAGCCCATCACACTCTTCCACAAAATGGGAGTGGGTAAGCTGGACATGTATATACTGAACCCTGTCAAGGATAGTAAAGAAATGCAGTTTCTAATGCAGAAATGGGCTGGTAATAGTAAAGCAAAGACTGGCATCATTCTCGCAAGTGGGAAAGAAGGTGAAATTTCTGTTCCCTATCTCACATCCATCACAGCCCTAGTGGTGTGGCTTCCAGCCAGCCCAACTGAGAAAATTGTAAGGGTTTTGTTTCCTGGAAATGCTCCACAAAATAAGATACTGGAAGGTCTTGAGAAACTTAAGCACCTGGATTTTCTGAGGTACCCAGTGGCTACTCAGAAAGATATCACTTCTGGAATACCTCCACCTGTGCTGAAGCAGACCAAAATTAAACAAAGAACTGACAGTAAAGAGAGTCTTAAGTCTTCCCCCAAGCCATCTGTGACAAAGCAAGTCAAGAAAGAAGAAGCAGTGGAGGAGGGGATTAAGGAAGTAAAACCAGAAGTTTTAAAGGATGCTAAAATTGAGAAGAAGGTTAAAGAACACACAGAGAAAGTTATTGAGAAACCTGTTAAACATGAAAAGATAAAGACAGAAACAAGTGATGCTCTCAAAGCTGAGAAAAGAAAATTGGCAAAAGACAAGGCTGGAAAAAAGCATCTCAAAGAGAAAGTGTCCAAATTAGAGGAGAAGAAAGACAAAGAAAAGAAAGAGATTAAGAAGGAGAAAAAGGACTTAAAAAAGGATGATGGAAAGAAAGACGAAAAAAAAGATTCAAAGAAAGATGATAAAAAGAAAGAAAACAAACCAGAGCCCAAAAAAATTTCTAAACCGGACTTGAAACCATTTACCCCAGAAGTAAGGAAAACATTGTACAAGGCAAAACTTCCAGGCAGACTCAAAACTGAGAAGATCAAAGTAAAACCTGAAAAGGAACCTGAAAAGGTACCTGCTGACCTGAAGACATTACCAATAGAGAAGGCATCTGTACAGGTGGATCCAGGAGAGACTTCTATAGTGGAACAGAGGTTAGTCCTGTCTTCACCAGAAGATCTTACAAAGGACTTTGAGGAACTGAAGCACGAGGAGAAAGGAACCTTGAAGATGACTCAGGAACTGTCTGGTACAGAGGTTAGTGATAAGATTATGAAAGCACCTGAAGCAGAGATAAAAGACTCTGTTGATATGACTGGTCAGAGTTGCCTTGAAGTGGATCTGATTTTAAAAAGAAAGACTCCTGATCAGGGAATAACTACTACTGATATGGAAAAAGAATCATCAGCAGAAGAAATGGCAGTCCATCAGCTGGAGCTGAGAGGAGGTCATGCTGAAAAAATAGAGGATGAAAGAAAAACAATAGATGAAAGTCATGACATAAGATACTGGGAGGGAAAAACTGAGCAGGGCAAGTACATTCAGGTGTCTCCTAACAAAGAACACCTGCCATCACATACAGACCTCTTGGCAAGGGGCACTCAGCCACCACTGTTCAGAGAGGAAGAAAAGGAGGAAGAGAAAATCTTTTTGGACAGAAAACAGAGGGAAGCAGAAACTCATGGAAAGTACGTTGAGGGGTCAGAGGCACAGGAAGAGGGTGAGAAGGAAAAGAGAGAAGATGTGATAGAAAAGGCAGAACTGGAAGAAAAGGAAGAACAGCACATGAAAGCAGAGGAGAAGGTGGAAAAGAATAGGAACTTCTACGAGCTGAATCAGGATGATAGAGAGGACAAACTGTTTACCATTATGGAAAAGGAAAGAGAATTTAGTTTCATGGATGAGAAAAACAAGTTACTTGGAAAGGACATAACAAAGGAAGAGTCATATCTGCGCAGCCTGCCCGTCCCACCAGGAGCAACAGCAGAACATGTTTCCTATATCCAAGATGAAACTATCCCTGGCTACTCAGAAACAGAGCAGACCATTTCTGATGAAGAAATACATGATGAACAGGAAGAGAGGATCCCACACTTGAAGTATGATGTCAATGCCTATAACATTTCTGTTCCTGACCATCCAGGCTCTTTTGAAGCGGTACATGGAATACAGACCATGCCTCCTGCTGACCTTTCAGCTAAGGGCTATGCTGGCCAGGAGTCTGAAATCCTGGCATATCCTACGAACATTGTGGCAGCACCTCTAGCTGAGGAGGAACACATATCCTCTGCTACCTCCATTACCGAATGTGACAAGCTTTCATCTTTTGCAACGTCAGTAGCAGAAGATCAATCTGTTGCATCTATAACAGCACCACAAACAGAAGAGACTGGGAAAAGCTCTTTACTTCTGGACACAGGAAACAGTATCCCCTCCTCTCGGACTGAGGCGACCCAAGGTCTGGACTACGTTCCTTCTGCTGGCACAATTTCTCCCACATCATCCTTGGAGGAAGACAAATGCTTTAAATCTCCACCCCCTGAAGATTTCCATGCATTAGCAGAAGGAGAGAGGAAACTGGAAACTCAAAAAAAGGATCTTCGTGAGGAGGCAGAAGATGAAGAGGATGAAGAAGATGGGACTCCAAATATTGAGATGCCTGAGAAACTCAGAGGACATTACAATGTTCCTGTGTTTTCTCCTCAAGGATGCCCTGAAAATGTAATAGTCAATGTTCCCACAGAAGTGATGCCTTTGTCCACTGAAGAAGCACCATTTTCCCAGGCTGATTCTGCAGAGGCTGAAGAACGATGCATGAGTCCTGATGACAGCACAGTCAAAATGGCCTCTCCCACCCCATCTGGCCCCACCAGTGCAGGGCACACACCCTTCCACCAGTCTCCGGTGGAAGAAAAGCTGGAAACGGTAGATTCAGATCTATTTGAAAAACAAACAGATGCTGCTGCCGAGAAACTGGAAGACCAAACTTCTGTTGCGGTGAAGGGAGCCAAGGGTGAACCTCTCAGAGAAGACGAGGCATCTGTGGCAAAATCCAGACATGAAAAAGAAGTGCCTGGACCTGTGCAACACAAACTGGTTCTGAGCAGTGATGTTCCAGTGTCTCCCGAGGAGGAGGTGCAGGAAGAACCGGTGAGGAGGGAGGAGCTGCCCTGGCTCTCTTACCACAAGCAGGACACGGTGGTGATCGGGGAGGATGAGGAGCGTCCTGAGATGCCTCGTCCCAGCACAGAACCAGAAAAAGAGCGAGGAAATAAAACCATGACAGAAAGTTTAATGGGATTTTCAAAACACTTGTCCTTTGAGCCATTTGCAACCACAGAAACTTCTCTAGGAAATGTGGACCTTCCACAGTTGACAAGCCAAAACAGATCTAAAAATGACGAGTCTTTGCAATTTTCACCAGATGGCACCAAATCATGTTCTTTTACGGAAGAAAGTATTGGTAAAGAAAAATCCTCAGATATTTCTAAAGGAGTTACTGCTAAAGAAGGAAAACTGCTGTATTTCACAGGAGACACCTCAGAAGAAGAGAAATCTTCTCCTGTTTCCGTTAAAGACATTTCCCCGGAAGAGACCAAATCCATTTCTTTCACTGAGAGTTCCAGCAGGAAAATCTCTTCAGATCTCTTTGTTGAAGGAATTTCTCCAGAAGATATCAAAGCTCTTAGTTTCACAGAAGAGACATCTGCAAAAGAAAAAACTATGTCCAACCGCACTGACAAATTCCCTTCAGAAGCTGTGAAATCCATGGGTTTCACAGACCAGAGCCTAGCTACATATGAAAAATCACAGGAAATTTCTGCCAAAGAACTGAAAGAGGCATCAAAATCTTTTCCTTGCCGAGAAACTAGTTCAGTTAAAGACATGTCACCCAGAGATTCTTCAACTGAAGAAATGTCTCCAGATGACAGCAGTTTATTTTCTGCATCAGAAAAGGGCCTGTTGAGGGGAAGAACTGTAGGCTTGGACTCTCAGGAAGTATCTCCAGATGCAAAGGGCTTACATTTTACAGAATCTAGCCCAACTGAGGATAAAACATCTTCACACATTTCTACAGAAGGTATAAAATCTTGCAGATTCAAGGAAGCTCAAGAAGAAAAATCTCCAGAAATGGAAGACTTTTGCATGAAAGATTTAAGTTATGAGAAGAAAGTGTGGTTTCCAGAAGAGGTGGAAGAGGTCCCTGTTCAGGGAAGGCAGCAGAGATATGACAAAGAGAGGGAGAGCACATTCTTGGATGAGGTACCAGAATTTGAAACAAAATCCCTTCCTAAAATGGGAAAGGAGGACAACCTGCCTCCTGCAGTGCCTGGCAGCCACACCTGGAGAGGAGCAGAAAGGGAAGCATGGGGCTCTGCATTTGGATATCTTCAGGAAGGGAGAGACAGTGGGAGGGGAGGGCAATTACCCAGTGAGGAGAATGAGGAGCTCCACTATGCTGAAGACAAACCCATGCTACAGCAAACAGAAACAGAATGTTTAAAGATGGAGTCATTTGATTACAAAGAAGACACACAGAAGAGTGCCAAACCTATGTCAGAAACAAAGAAAGTGGATGTGGTTCCTACTGACGTCACTGTCCCAGAAAGAACACAAAGGGAAGGTTCTCCTCTGTCTCCTCAGTATGCCTCTGGTGAGGAAAATCAGGCCAAAACTTCAACTGGAAACAAAAAAAGGCAAGAATTGTTGTTGACCTCTAAGCAAGATTGCTCCTACTTAGATGATGAGGAGAAAGCTGTCCTCGATATATATGCAAACTCATTAGACCAAGTTCTGACAGCATCTCCCCTGTCTGCAACAGGAAAGGAGATTGAGGCACCACCAGAAGCAGAGAGGCCTTGCAAGTTAAATCAGTGCAAGCCACCTTTGTGGGAGGATGTGCCATCRAAGATGGCTGAGAAGAAATCAGACATCAGTGGTTTGCATCAGGAAATAGATTGCAAATACAAGTCAGATAGAAGGCAAGAGGATGACTGCAAATTCGCTGAGGGTCTGTATGACTCTACAGCAAGAAAAGAGCAGACAGCAGCAGCATCTACACTGTTGCAATGTACAAGACCAGCAGAATATATTGCAGCATCTGCAGAAGAGAGTGCTGAGGTGTCAGGGCAGTATGCACTCTCCCCTCCAGGACAAGGTCCATGTCAAAAAAGCAGTGATGCTGTGGGTCATGCTGGTGCTGTGGGTGCTACCATCCGAGAGGTTTATCTTCCAGAGACCTATTCCAGGAGCTCCCCTGAGCCTTACTCCTATGAGGAAGGGGTCTGCACACACAGAGATGATGACAGTTCCACAAGACAAGAGCAAGAAGAAAGAGAACCAACTCCCTACCCTGATGAAAGAAGTTTCAAGTACGCTGACATCTATGAGAAGATAATTGTGTCTGGAGTGGGACCCCCCCCCTTCACAGCCATGGGTGCAGACAGCCCTGGTCACACTGACAAGGTGCCAGTGACAGCACTGAACTCTCAAAAAGGTCAAAATTTTCATGTCTCTGCAAAGGAAGAAGAGTCCTGTCTTTATACCTCTGCTGAGAAGGAGTTGTCATCTCCAGCATCCCCTAAAGATAAAGCAGATTCAGTCTTTGACTATAGAGACATCCATGAAAGATATTTTCCCTTGTCTGAAACAGGGAAGCCTAGGACATCGGAAGGACAGGAAAAACTGAATGTGTCTTCTGCTTTGCCAGGAGAACTGGATTCTGCACTGCACCCATCATCCACAAGCACGGCATTTGCCTCTCCCACAGCCACAACTGACACCTTTTATCAAGGGAAATCATCCACATATATTGATGCTGGTTGTTCAGATGAGAACGTAATTTTGTCTAGCCAGGAGCAGGTATCTTTGTCCCTAAAATCTGAAAGCCCAAATCCCAAAGATACATACTATGAGAAAGCAGGTCGAGGGGAAGAAAGTGCAAGTGACTCAGAGTTAGAAAAAGGCGCTAAGGAGAAGTCTGAAAAGGAGTCTAAACTGCACAGCCCTGCTGAAGCTGCAGGCACCATCTATGCACACATCTCAGCCATCAGCAAGTTCCCTGTCTCAGAGCCCCTCCTGCAGAGCAAGTGTCAGGAGCCTCTTTCACCCAGCTCCACTGCCTCTTCTCCCTCTGGTCCAGGCTGGAAAGAGGAATATGGAAGTAGGACAACTGCATCAGTTGCTGTTGTGGAGACATATGTTGCTGGTTACAGTGACGTGCCAGACATGGGCAGAGATGAGCAAGCTTTAGAAACGTGCCGTGTAAGACAAGATTCTTCACAAAAGGGAGAGGTTGCTGAAAAATCCACAAAGGAATCCCATTTCTGTGTAGCAGATTATCCAAGTGCAGCAGTGGCCTCTGAGTACCAACATCAAGCCACATACCTGAAATCTGCTCCCAGCAAACAAACAGAGGTATATGAACAGGGCCCAAGGGTAGAGGGCAGAGGAATGGATAGCTCTTCTGGATTTGAAAGCTCCCTGCTAGGAAGGAATGAAACAGCCAGCATATTCAAACATAAACAAACATCAGCAAGCTGTTTAGGGGATATATCTCTTTCTTTAGAGTCTCCTTGTGCTTTGCTCTCAGATCAGGGGAAGAAAGATGAGTACTTGGAGGTGTCTGAGAAAATCAGCAGCCTTGACTCATCTTTTCCTAAATTCTCACCACTGAGTCCATATGAAGAAGACAGGTTGTTCTCCAAAGGTGTGGAGAAAGAGTCTGTGCCCCAGCAGCAGCTGAAAGATGATTCTTCCAGCCTCTCAGAGGAACCTTCATCTGAAGCCACCACTCCTGTGATACTGACTACAGCAGAAGGTTTCTACTCCCATATGCTTTCCACATACACAGGTGCAGGAGCAGAACCAGGTACCAGGAGTCCTTGGGATGTGTCTCCACAGATTCCAGATAATGCTGTGAAAACACATACAGCTGAAACCGAAGACTTTGTCTTTGCTGAAGAACATGGTTCTCCATTTCCCTGTGGCATGGGTGACCACACCTTGCCATGCAGAAAAGAGTGCCAGGGCTCGGAGCCCACACCATGCTCTGCAGACCAAGAGCAGCAGCCCTGTGACAGCAGCCCAGAGCAGAAGGCACCATTTGCAGAACAGCTGTTGACACTGACATCTCTCCCTCATGTGTTGACATCATTTCCTCATCATCAGCACAAAGATGAAACCACAGCCAATGGTCCAACAGAGGTGAGCACCAGTCTGCCAGCTTTCCAAAGCACATACCATGCAGCAGAGGCAAAAGATGAAAAAACATGTCCCGATTCTGACAGCAGTTTTTCTCCATGCACGGGCAAAGAGGAAACAGAGAGGCAAAGCCGCCCTTCCTCTCTGATGTCCCCTGAAAACAGTTTCCAGCCCTTTTTCCCAGACGTGCAGAGGGGTGAAAAAACAGAGGACCATGGAGATGCTTCCCATGACATGGAACCCCATTTAGGAGGCAGTTCTGATTGTGGACAGAAATTTTCCTCATGTGAATACAAGCAGAGAAAGGGAGAACTCTCTCCCTCATTCATCAACCCGAGCCCCCATGAGCTCTCTGAAGACAGTGACCTCTCACAGGAGGAGGGTCACCCTTCAGTGCAGGGGAGACCACCCCACACTGGGAGCAGCCCCATGCAAAGTGCCACAGTGGAGGAAACCCCTCCAACGTCGGTGAGTGATTCTGGAACCTCCCAGTCAGACTCAGATGTCCCGCCTGAGACTGAAGAATGTCCGTCCATCACAGCAGATGCCAACATGGACTCAGATGAAGATGCCGATTTCCTCCCAGTGGACAAAGCTGTGGGGAATGCTCATCATGCCACTTCTAGGTCCAGCCATGATCCTCAGCCTGTTCCAATGGTAGATCCCCATCCCCACCCTCCTCACCCTGATGTCTGCATGGTAGATCCTGATATGTTGGTAAATGAGCAAAGCATGAGCAGAACTGATAAAATTTCCAAGAAAGACATAAAAGAAAAGAACAAAGGTGTAAGGAAGCCTTTGAGCAAACCCAAATCTTCCTCACCTGCCCGAAAATTAGATGTGAAGGGGAAACGATCACCCACTCCTGTGAAACAGTCATCGGACAAATCTCCAAAATCTGTCCCTGCCAAAAAAGAAAGAGATGGAGGAGAAAAGCCCAAACCACGTAGCGCGCTGATGCCAGAGGACGAGTTATCCCGGAGTAGTCACAGCAACCCTGGCAAGAGCCTTGTTAATGGCATCAAAACAAATCCTGGTAAGAAATCCTTCCTGAAACATGCATTGTCTCTATAGGTCCAACACAGAGAAAAGCACTGGGTTAAACATAGCAGAACAGAGAACAGGACTTCCCAGTCGGGCATAAAGTGTTATAAGCAGTGATAAGGTTGAGAAGTACAAAAGGTTGATAGGAAAGAGCAATAGAGTCCTAGGAGCAGCAGCGATTCACAGGGATGGCAGGAATGGAAGCCAGGATGGACCTTCCAAAAAGACTACTGTAATACTCTAGGATAGCATACAAAGGCCATCAGAACAGGGGTTTTTTTTAAGCAAATGTAGGTTATTAGACAACAAAAATTAGGACTAAATATTAATTTGGCTGACAACTCTGCAAAAGTTAATAATGGAGATTTTTGAATCCCTTCCCCAGGAAAAGCTTCTGAGCCTAAAGCCTTCCAATCCCTCCCCAAAGAACAGCAGAACTCCCTTTTCTCCCAAGACCTGTGACAGCACTGGCCGAGAAATGCACCCAGGTCACTTCTGAGCAGCAGAGCATGGATAAGTCTCAACTTCATTGCTTCAATGAAAAAGTCTTTCTGGAATTCAAGTCTTTCTGTGTTAATCTGAGCATTTGTCCTTTGCAGAAGGGTTTTGATAGCCTCTTGTTTTCGTTTTTCCAAAGCTTCCAATAGTCCTAAGAGCAGTTTGTCTGTGCCTGTGGGTCCGCCCGTCTACGTGGACTTGGCCTACATCCCCAACCACTGCAGCGGGAAGAACACAGATCCAGAGTTCTTCAAGCGGGTTCGAGCATCTTATTATGTTGTGAGTGGGAATGATGCAGCCAATGGAGAACCAAGCCGTGCAGTGCTGGATGCACTTCTGGAAGGGAAGTCTCAGTGGGGAGAGAACCTGCAGGTAGGTCATGGAAATGCAAAGATGTGTGTGATGCTCTTGATGTCACAAGTGCTCGGAAGAAGGTGGGTATCACAAACATACCCGAGGGAGTAGACTGAGAGGAAGTAAATGGTACACCCACAAAATGGTGTGAATGGAAGCAGCTATGCCATCTTTTCCACATCCTCCTGAATGGAGGAAGCATTGAGAGATCATACACTCCTCCTTACCTACTGCAGGATAAGCCTATCCTCAAGCAAAATCAAGCACCACAACAATCTGAATTTTCATCAGTGTTCCACACCCAGTGGCATCTGTTGTTAGCCTGACTTGCTGTAGATTTTTCTGACAGCAACTTGCTAATAGTGCTTTTAAACCAGAATGTTCTATAACGCAGTTCTTGCTTAGCTAGGCTTGCAGGACACCCCAGGTGGGCACTCCTGAGGACACGTACAAGAAGGTGTATATGTTCTTCCAGATGAAGCAGCCTGATATCTCAAGGTCCCTTAGTTGCGCACTGGGTCAATGGGCACATAGTGTCCATTAACAGTGACACTGCCAGCATTGTTCCTTTTCACACTGAAGGATCTTTCTGAGGCTGTTTCTGGAGCTCTAGAGCACGAGGCTCTCCCCTGCACTGCAGCCATTCTCATCATTATGGTGTCAGTGCTGGCAGTTTGCAGCCAGTTCAGAGCCCCATTGTGCTGGTACTGTATAAAATAAAGCTCTGCCTCAGAACCCGACATCTGAAAGACATTAAATAGAACAAGCAGTACCAAGGGTACAGTGTTCCAAAATTAACAGGAAATTTTAGCCTCAGCTCCTATGGGCATTGTTTGTCACTGCAGTTGTTCTCAATCATCCCTGCTGCTTTCTTTTCCCAGGTGACATTGATCCCAACACACGATACTGAGGTAACACGAGAATGGTATCAACAGACCCATGAGAAACAGCAGGAGCTAAACATCATGGTACTGGCAAGCAGCAGCACTGTTGTGATGCAGGATGAATCTTTTCCAGCCTGTAAGATTGAATTCTAAATCTCCCACACTTTGTGTTCATCCATTGACTCTTCAATCACCGATGCAACATGAGAGACACCATCTAATCACAGTCCAGTTCTTCTCTGGTTTAGTCCTCTACATGGTTCCCATTTGTCAGGCAATAGGGTATCCATCTAGCTCAGCACTGGATGCCATAAGGAAGAAGTGCAGAGCTCTGTAATTTTCTGGACTGAGCTAAGAGTTTGTGCAAGAGCAGTTGCAGGCCAGGGACACTTTCACTTTCCCTGCTTTATTCTGCTGCCTGTACAGTTTCTGTAGACTATCTTGGCTGCCTTGCTGCTGTGAGAGCTTGTTCTACTCTCTTCCTGGCTGCCTTGCCATTTAACCTGTAGCACCATGAACCTCATCTTTGTGGTGAGGGCTGAAGTGCTGCTGCTGCATGCAGAGAGTGCATGGGAGGCAGGGGGCAGGGGTGAAATCTAACTTGCAAAGAAGGGAGATGAGGGAAGGCAAAACCCTCTGACTGTAATGTGACAGTGAAGGTCATTCTTCCATCTCCCATCCTGAGCATACAGGAGGTGTTCTGAGCAAAGGGACCTCTGCTCCAACTAGGCACGATCACCACGTGCCAGCTTGGCAGATTTCTGTCCCAAGTATTTGCCTGTGGCATCCTGCAGCACTTGTCTGCTGTGCTCAGGGAGCTGGGATGAACAACATGGCGGAGGGAGGGGAGGGCTCAGCACATTCCTAACCTGCTAACTTGAGCTTCGCACACACAGCAGCCAACTGACTCCTGCACATCAACTGTGTGGCAGGAGGAGGCGCAGAGAGGCTGTGGCCTGAACAGTTACACAAAAAGAGCATCCAAACGCACAACTACAGCCCCCTCAACAGCAGAAGGGCTGAAAAAATCTTGGCCACTGTTGGCCCAAGATGTACAAGAAACCTCCCTGTCCCTAAACCAAAGGCTCTGGAGGACTGTGGTGAGGCAGCTGAGGAGCGCGCAGGCCGTGCTGTGGGAGGCTGGTGCCCAGCTGGTGTTGCTGGGGTGTGCCAGCTCTGGATGTAGCAGCCATCTCCTTGCTGCCCAAATGCCAGGGTCCAAGCCTTATAGTTGTGTTCAAGATTTTTGTTGTCCCCCAAGTGTCCAGGATGTGGGGAATAGAGCTTGTGTTGTTAGGAAAGAGAAAGCCCTTCCCAAAATACTCGGGGAAAAGTAGTTTAGCAAGTGTAGTTGTTCTCAGTTCCTCGGTGCTGTGGCAGGGATGTGTTGGCAGTGCAGGTGAGGTGCTGCTCATCCATGTGGTGCCACCTTGCAGCTTGTTCCCTGGCCTATGCACCGCTGTGGGCATCTGTCCTTGCTCTCTGGTCATCCTGGCAGAAGCACGGTTGTGTGCTGTGAGTGCATGGGGGCTACTGAACAGCCACCCAGAACCTCCTTGGCACACAGACCTGTTCAAGCGTGGGAGACCCATTCTCCCAGCAAGGAGTGTGGGTGCTCAGGTGCACTAAGCCTGGAGCATCCATGAGCCTTGGCCATGTCCAAGAGCACTGACAGAGGGTCTTACCACAAAGATGGCTTTTATCTTTCTGTAAGACAAAGAGAGTGGTAGCAGGCTGTGCTCTGGGGAAGGAGGAGTGAGATGCTGTGCTGCAACGCTTGATAGTCAGCACAAAGTATTTCCATCTGCTGTGTCACCCACTGTGCTTGGCCCTGAGCAGAGGGCTGACTCCACCATGAGCATCCTCGGACCCTGTGTTGCACTTGCCTGGGACACTTCAGTCTCAGTGCTAGTTTTCTGGCGGGTGACTTAAAGAAAATGCTGCTTAGAAACCTGCTCCTAGGACTAAACTGGAGTTTCTAGGGAAAAGGTCTATTTTGCATTTTAATTTATGTATTTATTTTTTTTATGTTAAGCTGCATTTTGTGTTGATTTAATATTTTTATTTATACATGTTAACATGATGCCATGTGCTTTTAGTGTCAGTTCAGAGGTTTCTCGGTACAAATATTAACATGCTGCAATTTAAAAAATATGAGAAGACCATAGAGAACTTGCAGGCAGCAAAAACGTCTCTGCAAGGCTGTGTCTAAAACCCAGCAGCTGCAGGACAAGGCCTGAGGCCAGCAGCCTCCCCAGGGCACAGCCAGCCCTTTGAATATGGCCCTTGTTAGGAGCATGTGAGCTTACTCAGGGCTTTAGCAAATCCCTGCCCTGTGCTGTGTTCATTTTAACCATGGAATCACACTGTGTCTGCCAGCATAATAAATGTCATTCTCTGTACCCCAATGGGGTCAGAATTCATGAATGTTGGTTCTGGCAATTGTAGGCACTAAAACACCTGCCCCTGCCCCTCCCCGGAATGCTGGGGGGCTTTGCCTACAGTGCTTTGGGGAGACCCTGGCTCACTCACTATGGTGGCAGCTGCAGGATGCCAGACACTAGAGGCACAAGTATGGCCCTCACTGGCTTCTGGGATCCCTATGCGTGGCTAGATGTAAAAGCTAATGCACTAACTTTAGATAGACCCACAGATKAATGTTTTCTCAGTTTTAAACTTGAAGCAATTCTGACTAAGCAGCAGTAATAGTGAGGTTTTGTGAGGTGCCTGCATCCTCTGGGCAGGAGTTTGGCCACTGGTGGGTTCCAGGGGGAACGCTGCCCTCCACACACTGCTCCTGCCCTCTGCAGCTCTGCTGCTTGGCCAGCTTTATCCTACACCAGTTCGCTTCCCTGTCCTCAAGGCTCCATATTTTTTTTCCAGTCTTTTGTAGCAGTCTGCTCTGCCTTGAGCTTCTCTTGCTCCCTGTCTCCCTCTCCCTCCAACCCCCCTTCCATCATAAAATACTATGGGGAAAAAGACTTGTGAAAATGCTGATTTGTAGAGTCTGACCCTGCTCAGGCCACAGGAGCCAGCAGGACCCACCTGGAGCCAGAGGTAATACAACACTATAGAGAGAAACAGTTAAACTCTGCTTTTGCTTGTTTCTGCATGTGGGCAACAACGTGTAATCTTCCTGTATGTAATAGGTAAAAAATACTATTTTAAACCTATAATTAAAAAAGTGAACGTCTTAACTGTATTGAAATGGCATCTTGTGCTCCTAGCTTCTTCTATGCTTAATGTTTTAAGAACAGAGCCCTGATTCTTTTTTTCAGCATCATATTTCTATTTGAATTTAGTTCCTTGAGTTCTGTCCTTTTGCCCATTTCCACATGAAACACTCTGTAACTAACTGCTGTCAAGAGAGGAGCCCAACACATTAATAATAAAGCCACATTAATTGCGAATGAGAACATCTCCAGTGGTCTCAAACTGTTCTTTCAGTGAGCCCACACTTTAGGCAGGGGCACACAGACATGGCTGCCATGTCACCCTCCCATGCCTCCCAGCTCAGGCGAGCCCCAGATTTTCCACCAACACCCCACCTTCACTGGCAGCTGCTAAACCTTCCTGTGGCTCAGGAACAGAACACGCACATAGGGCCACAGAGCCTGCCTGGGACAGCCAACCCCCCTCCCCTGGCCCCAGCAGGGTGACTGGTGGGTTCCTCCAGGGGAACATCTGGGACTCTGGCACAGCTGGCCAAGAGCTGTAGGGGGGAACGCAGCCCCTGATAAGCCAGCGTGGAGCCTGGCACAGCCTGTCTGTCTTGTGACACCGTCACTCCTCACACTTCCCAAATCATGCTTTCCGTTGCAGCCCTCTGCCGGTCTCTGCACTTCTAGGGAACAGCAGCTCTGCCCAGAGCTGCTGGCACTTTTTGAGCTGGAAAGGACTCTGGCCCTGTGGCAAGCAGCGCACCTGCTGGCTTGGAACCTGGGCCCAGGCATGGCAGGGATCCCATGCTGCCTGTCCCCACTGCAGCAGTTGGGCTTTTGCACCTCTGCAGAAGTCTGACCTGACCTCCAAAAAGGGAACTCACTTTCTTAGGGCTCTTTCAGCTACTCGTCAGAAAACTGGGACAGCTGCCACTCTGCTTGTGCTGGAACACAGTCAGGAGAGGCTAATGCCCAGTTAGTTCTGTTCCTGCCTGGCTGTCCTCAGAAGGAAACAATGGCATAGGTGGATGCCACAGAAAGAGAAAGTAGGTTCTGTGCTACAGTCCTCAGGACAGAGGCCATTGTGGCCCCAGAGCACATTGCAGCTTGTGCAGTGCCTGATGGAGAGCTCAGGGCACCTGGCAAAGCTGGTGCTGATGGGAGAAACCACAAAGTGTTGCCATAAACCAGGAACTATTTCCACACACAACTACTTTTCAGGTATTTATTCAGAGCATCGTCTCTGGCCATGCTCCAGCTAACCAAGGTGCTATGACTGCAATGCATTTCCCAAAGGTGTGCAGTGGCAAGCATCACGCTCTGTTGTGGGCAGCGCCTGAGAGCCAGGCCCCCACCCCACAGGGCCCTGCTCCATGCCCCTCTCAGCAATGACACCCTGCAGCAGGTGCCGCTGGGTCCATCATAGCAACCACCCTGCCCAGGCACTGCCACCTGACAGAAACATGCAGGTCCTGGCAGGAGATGCAGCTGGTGTTGGGCAGGGACCTGGCTGCTGGAGCAGCGCTGGTGGCAGCAGGTGCCACACGCCACTGGCCACGCGAGGGTACAGGGCAAGGGCCGCGGGCAGTGCTCGAGGGGAAATCTGATGCTGCTCAGTCACCTGCGGTCCCTCAGCCAGCGCTGGGGCCAGGGCCAGCTGCAGCCCCATGGCCAAGGTCTCTGTGCAGATCTGTAGCGCAGGGAGAGAAGAGGGCAGGGCAGGCACAGCCTGGTGGGAGGTGGGCTGGGCTGCCCTCCGCCCAGTGCTGCACTCTGAGCAGCTGCATGACTGCTTCATTCCCAGTGCAAGTAAACGTGACCTTTCTTACATGTCCAAACCAGCAGCTCGGGATTATTGGGCATGAGGAAGAGGACATGRCACCCAGGATGTGCTTGAAGTGACAGGAAGGTGTAGACCGAGTGAAAGGAGCTGAACACACCATCCCGGTGTCTTCATTCTACCACAAACCACCCTGGAGCCTGGGAAGCCAGGAGCTCTTCCCCAGTATGACCCATTTTTCCATGTAGGAAAAAAGAGGTACCTGGCCTTGAACCTGTGCACTTACTCCAGGTGTGACTCCAGCCACAGTTGCTCTTCCCAGGACAACAGAGCATGTGCAGGGTTTACTGTTCCAGGCACCTGCAAGATCTGGCACACACACAGTGCTGCCAAGTCAGCATCAGAGACAGAGAGACGCTGGACCCACAGCATAGATTTACTGTGAACACGCATCATCACAACACAGCATAGAGATCTTTGGGCACAGCTTCACAAAAACACAGATCTAGCTACAGACAGACACGCAGACTTGTCCATAAATACAGGAGTGGGAAGCACAGCCCTGGCCAGCACTCAGGATGCGGCAGGGACACCCGTATCAATCTTGCCCTCAGGCTTGTGCTCACAAGGCATTTACATAAATATGCATTAAATACTTTTCATTTTATATATAATAAAGATTTTTCCTTATTGGTTTCTAATAGTCCTGAATTGTTAAAATAGCAGTTTCTTTTAATCCCTGTCACCAAGACTTCAGAGCTGTACCCTGCCTGACCCTTGGGGACAAGAAAAAAAACCCGTGTGTGTCCTCTCTGCACACCTCTCTCAGGCTGGATCCCCAGGCTCCTGCCTACCCCAGACCAGCAGGAAAACATCCAAGGCCAYGCCAAAGAGATGTTTCCTTGCAAGAGGCAGTCGAACCTGATGCCCTCAGTACCCTTCTTTTCCATACTCATTCAGAATGCTTTCTGCTTCTGCTGGTCTTCCTGCCATGGACTCTCTGGACCTGGTTTTGGTGGCCAGCAGTGAGAACTGAGAGAGGAAGAAGGAAGGAACAGAAAGGAGGTTGGTGGTTGTGACGGATCCGATTAATTTGGGCCCAGAATGCCTTTCTCTGAAGACTATGGGCCAAAAAGTCTCAAGGGAGCATCTGTCCCCTTTGGACTTACTGCCCTAAAAGCCTTAGCTGTACCAGTCCTCTAATGCTGCTGTCCCAGTGAGCACAAAGCCCTTGGGACACTAGTGCAGCACCATGTCCCTGCRCCATGGAGGTGCCATGCCAGTACCAAGACTGCATTGTTGTTCATTTAACGAGGCAAACATTCTTGCTGAATGGCAAAGAGCTGGCTTGTGGAGAAGCAAAGCAGACTCTTCCACACCGCAGAGTCCTGTGGGATGTGACTTCTGTGCTACGGACTGCCAGCTGCATGAGGTGCCATGCAGGAAGCTGGGCTGCCTCCAGGCTGGAAGTGCTTACAGTGTGCTGTCCAGTGAGCCACTAATTCTGCTGATCCTCCTGACACAGCAGTTGCAGTTCCTCCACATTTTTCTCAGGAGGCAGTGGCTGCACCTGGCACAGGTGACCAGAGAGAAGCTGGTCTGACTGAGCACTGTTACCCAGCAGCTCCTTGCCTGTATGCTTTGGGTCCAACACCTCTCCCAGCAGCTCCTCTTCACAGGACACCAGGATCTCCTTGGACAGCCCAGACTGATCCAGGCCAGTCATTCCCCTGGTAGACCCCTCACCTGGTTTCACTTTCTCCCCAGCCAGCCTCAAGTCAAGCCCTTCATCACACTTCAGGTTTCCTGTGTTACTTGGCTCTAACATTTCCCCAGATGATTTTTCTTCATCCAGCTCCCCCATGCTCTTCTCTTCTGGGTTAGCATCCTCCCCTTCCAGCTCCTTCTTGCACAGCTCCAGGATCCTGCCTGGCTCTGGGCCCTTATTCCAGATCAGGGTCTCTGGGGCACTTGGCTCTGCCATCAACAACCCAGACATGCCCCCCTCCATGTCAAGCCCTCTGCCTGGAGGCTGCCTCTCTTCCTGCTCAGGGGACTGGCTAGTCAGTTGCTCCTCACTTTTTGGGGGGCTGATGGAAAGTTTCTCAGTGAAGCTGAAACGAGCACAGTTGTCCACGGAAGTTGGGGAGGATGGGCCTGCACTGGAAACAGTGCTGGAGGGGCCACTGCTGTCTGCAAAGAGGAAGAAAAATCTTAAAACATGTAGCTAGTATTTCCCCACTCGAACTGTCACAGTCCCGCAGTTCTACAACCAAGAAGTGAGGGCTGCCTACACGCCATGTGACCTGTCAGGGGCTTGCAGTTGGTCTTGGGCATTTCTGGCAGTTCAGCTCATGAAAACCCAAGAACACAGAGCACAATTCCACCCTGTAACTGAGTGCTATGTTGGCATACAACCAAGAGTGGACTCTGTGGTCACACAGCAAAATGTGAAGTGTGATGTTTGGCTTCAAAATGAAAACCAGTTTTGTTCATTCCCTCACTATTATGGAACAATCCCAGCTTCAGTTTGCTCCTCCTGGTTCCTGACACACACAATCCCTGAGTGTTGAGTGAGAGTCCACACTAGAGAAAGAAATATTGATTTCTACTAATGCTTATTCTTGCCTTATATTGCACAATGAGCAAAACTAGAGAACAGATCTAGATTATATCTAATCCAATAAAGGAGAAGGATTAAACAACTGTTTTCAGCCAGATTGGTTCCCTGATCTTGCTGCCTCCAGAAACTTCCCTCCCTTCCCACCACATTCGCCACTGACCAAGAAGGGAGCACACTCACACCAAGGGGGCTTCTCCGAACGCTGGCGCAACGGCAAGGAGGATGATGACAGGATTCGCTGGGACATAAAGGGGTCTCCCGGTATCTGGCTGCCAATCATTGAATCAAACAAGGCTTCAAGAAAAAAAATACACAGATCAGTAATATTCCAACAGACATACAAGAGTGGCTTGTAGCCCAGCAGYCACGAGCAGGCACAGAGGTAAAAACCGGTGCCAATTCAGAGCCATGCCTGCCCATCAGCTCCTGGGAATCTGAGGCTGAGATTCCCCAAACTGGAGTTTGTATCCACATCACCATACTCATTAGTTACAGACAGACCTAAGTGATTACTTGTCAAGTAACTGGCCTAGGATGGCTCTGAGCTGGGTCCTATGCCTCATTCCTGGGCTACAACACTCTGGGACAGGCTCCAGAGACTGCACTTATCTCCAGCCCTGTCAGGCTTATCTGTTCCAAGAATGTAAAGGACCAGAAGTGCTCCTTGCCTCGCCAGAGACAAGCCCACCTGACCAATACCTGCGGTGGACTGGACATGCGATTCGCTGCAACTCCTGCACACGGCTGTCAGGAACTCGTTCACCTGCCGCAAAGAGAGGGAGTTGTGCAGGGTCTCCAGGGGATAAATGGTGGGAACCATGGAACAGCCTTCAAAACCTGGAAAGAGATCCAATCAGAAAATGAATAGAGGAAACAGCAGGGTAAATCCATGCAGGAGCACTCATGGCTGAAGGAGCTGGGCATTATGGGAATCAAACAACAGGCACACTCAGGCCTCAGGTCATCTCTTCTAGGCCAAGAAAATCACCATGATGCAATCCCATGCAATAACAGATCTGAAAGCAAGCACCCAGGCACACACGGAGGGGAGAGGAGAAAACATATCTGGCAGTTGCCGTTTTTGCTGCTGAGCCTGTGATGCTTCCGCTAAAATACACAGGCATGATGGAGAGCTTGGCACAGAGCTTGGCACAGTGCCCACAGTTACAGAAGCCAAACAGAATCCAAGTGATGCCACCAGAATTTCCATTAAAGGGGTCTCTCACCGCTGGTGACCCCCTGCCTGGCACAGCCACCTCTCCCCACAGCAGGGAGCGCACGCTGCAGCAGCCACAGAACCTCCCTGTCAAAGCTGCACCCTGTGTACCCCTGACAGGCTGTGTCCAAAGGAAGGGCTGGGCAATGATTTGAATTATTTGTCCCCTTAACTAGACTTCACTGCCAGCAAACCCAGATTGAACAGAAATAGGCATCTCCGCATGTAACAGACACTTGCTCAGAGCTAATCTGCATCACAGCCATTCAGAGCAAATCCTTTGCTGCTCAAGCTAGCAGACTATCATGTCAAAGTATCTTCCTCTTCATCCCAGCTTCCTGGAAATGCCTTGTGGAACCAAGCCAACTTGAACTGTCAGAGGAGCAAGGAAGAAACACGAGTCCCTGGGTATATGGAATGAGGCCACCTCCTGCTCTGCATCTCTCGAGTTTAATGGCCTCTCAACTCCTCAGGCTTGGGCTTCCTATTCTGTGACTCCCCAGTCTCCTCCAAGGACCTCAAAAAGACTCTGGGAAGGAATTGGGTTTGTTTCTACAGAGAAGGAAAAATACTTTGAAATGCAAAAAGTAAAAGAGCTCTTGATGCAATCTGTGTCAGGATGGCTGCCCAGCACACTGACAGGATAAAACTGACTCCTGCAGGTTGGCAGCACCTTAGGAGAAGCCCTAGAGCACYCGTTTGTGAAGTGCAGACAATTGTTCCAGTCACCTCCAGGACAGGCTCTGCTCCAATACCCTCACCTAACCCAGTTCTGCAAGAGGCAAGGAGCATGAGTCAGCAAAGGCATCCACTGCAGTAAATAACAGTTGCTGGAGATAAGGAACCCTCAAGAGAGTCCACGAGGTTACCTATGCCACAAAGGGCCTACAAACGTAATTCAAGACAGGAAGGACAACAAATCCTTCGCTAGGATGAAGGAAGATCCATGGATATATGGATGCTGTAAGACACAGCAAAAGGACCACATTCTTCTGTTGGTTGCTGAGAACTCCTGAGAGTGGAAGTGCTGAGTAAGGAAGAATCTATGTTCTTTATTTTCTCATAGGCCTCCTGGCAGACAGAGCTAAAAGAAAAGGGTGAGGGCAAAACTTAAAACAGTCACAGGAGATGGTTGTGGAGCAGCCAAGTATGAGGCTAATGTCATTTCACAACAGAATCTGGTTTGAGAGGGGCCAAAGTTGGCTCAGGTATTGGGGTCTCCAAAGAAAAAAGGAAGTTTAAATACAAGATAGGGCAAAGCAACATTGTTACAAGATACACTGGGGGCACCAAGAGGGATCTGAGTGCTTAGGCCCCCCTCTAATAAGATGAGGAAATCAAAGGTCCAGCATTAGAGGAAACATTAGACGTTGACACACAGCTGATGKGAAATTATATACCCGTATCCCCAAAGTGCCAGGTGCCTGCTCACACAGCTCTGTTCAGTGCTGTGGCACTGCATCTCTCAAGCAAGCACAGAAAAATGACCAAAGTTTCCTCTTTCAAGGTGGAGGACTACTGTGTTCAAGGAATCCCTCTCATTTGTGTATGGGAGCCCACTTCCCTACACACCTCCCTAGACCTGCTGAGCTGCTGAGGAGAGGCCAACAGTGGCTTCATGCCACTACAGCACAGCCAAGGCAGCAGCTGCCACTATGGATTGCAATCCTTACGCGTCTCCAGCAAAGGCTCCAACCACTGCTGCACCACACACAGTTAGCAAAGAACCAACATCCTTGGGAAGGGGCAATAAAAATAAAACATGAAAGTAAGCCACAGGAATCGTCCCAGACTGACAGTCACCCTGTGCTGACTGCGCAGCTACTGCTGATGCTCTCCCAAACTCTTTTCCTGGGGCCTACAGGGCAGGAGTCTGTGATGCAGACAACAGCACAAGAAATTGGACAGAATTCTATCCATTTTGGTCCAATGTCCAACAAGGACAAGCCCAGAGAAGGAAGGTCTGTATGCCGAAGGCCTGCATGCCAGCTCTTCTGGAGTGAAGAAGCGCTTGTCCAGTCTCAGCACAAACAAAAGCACTCACCAGGCTCCTCTCTGACATGCATGATTAGTCCACCCTTATTTTGTTGGGAGAACTCCAACATGCCACATGTATATTGTATATGACAGGTTACAAGTCTAGACAGCACATATGACTGCCTAGTCACATGCCCCAAACACCACTGACCCACAGCTCAGAACTGCTTTGGACATCATGTGTCTCTTCCATATTCTCCAGTCTCCCCTTAAACTCAGTTAAGCTCCCAACATCCCCAGGTACCATGGTAAGAAGCGTGGAAAAAAAACCCACTTCTGTACTAAGTGTCTCAACTCACTCCATTAGAAACCTCCTCACTCCCGGAACTACAKGAAACTGTGGATCCCCACCACTCGCCTCAGACCACTAGGACCCCTATTAAAAACATCCTTCCCAAATTGCAAATTTCTACCTTTTCCACATTGTCCCAAGTGGTATTGGCCAGATCAGAGCCCAACATTTTATATATAAGAGTTTGGGGCTGTTTGCCTTTGTCATTTAAATTTATTTACACTGGACATCACCTGCTATTTTCCTGCCCATCATCACAGGGCCGCTCTCTTGTTTCTCCCCACTTGACCTTTGGCTTCAGCACCAGCGTACTTCCTTACCAACATGAACTTACTTCACACCATTCTTTTTCCCAGCTATGACCACACAGGTTCTCAGAAATTGCTTCAGGGCTCCACTGTTGATCTTTCCAACTACAGCTGCCAACTGCATACTTTTGACTCACTGATTCTATCTTCTAATTCACCTTTCCTTTGTGTGGATAGAAGTGCAGTGGAAAGCCAAGAGAGAACGGAAGAACACAGTTTTCACAAGGAAGAAACCTGGGCTGTCAGCTATGTCTGGTCTGAGAAGAGCCTCAACAGGAATCTCAAACATGCCAAAGAAATGTGGGCTTGCTGATGGGCTGGGAAAACAGCATGAACTCGATGGCAGAGATTTGATTTCCACCCGGGAGGGCTGCTGTGCTAGAGTACATAAGGAGTACCTAACTCCTCTGTTTGGCTGTGTTGGGGCAGGCTGCAGCTCCCAGCACCCTACTGCTGTACAAAGCACTGACCTCATTTCTTCTCCCCACCTGAGCTCATGGCACACGGCCAAGACTTGCAGCAGGGAAAGCTCAGCCCTGGCTCTGGAGCAGTCTGCTGTGAGCCAGCATCTCTTCCCTTGAAGCGGTTCTGCTCCTCTTTAGCATTTGTTGCCAGGAGATCAAGGATTGTCCTAATTACATGTGAAAAGCAACTACTGTCTCCAAATTGCCTGCTTGACTGAAAAGGCCATATCAAGGAAAAACAAACGTAAGAAAAATTCTCATCCTCCAGGCTCTGAAAATGCACGGTCCTGCTGCTTCACTACATGGAAGGCTGTACTGTCTGTGCCCTTTCCACCTGTGGGTCTAAATGGAAAAGGGGGTCCATGCATCACACCACACAGCTCAGCAAGCCACATGCTCTGAGCAGCTTCTACGGTGCAGGTAAACCTCAGCAGCCAGCCCCAGCTCGCTGCCCCACTCAGGGAGCAACAATCCTCCCATCTGTGTGAGAAGCACCAAGGCCCCCATGCACCAGACTTCCTGTCTGTCACAGAGGCTGAAAACCACCAGAGAAACAGCAGCAAGCTTTGATTTGTAACACTGGATTCAATGCTGAAGTCACCTACCTCTTCCCACCAGACACAGGACACGCTGAGAGGCCCTATCAGCAGGACAGATGCCATGCAGTGCAGCCACACAGAAGCTCAGCTCTACCCTGTCTTAACTCAGTCTCTCTAGAAACAACACACCCACAAGCACTCCCCCAAAATTTCCACAGCAAGTTCACGCAATTTGTGACCAGCTGCAGTATCTCCTTAACCTCTTCTTCCCATGCTCTCACTACTCAGTCTGGTTCCTCCATTACTAACGGGACACCCCTTAGCAGCCCATCAAGACCTGCAAAGGGCATGCTGCTGGCAGGGGATCCCATCGATAGGAGCTCAGTACCTATCCTGAAGGGAGCTTAAGGGCTCACCCTGGCTAAAGGAAGGAGGCAACAAACAATTGCCAAAGATGGAAAGAGCAGTTACAGCCACACGGGGAGCACAGGCTCCGTGTGGAAAGGTTCCTGCCTAAGGCTCCAAAACTGCTGGTACAACAGCCCACACAGCTTGCTGCAGCAGCAGCCCAGAGACCTTGGGGATTCGGTGAGGGAACCGCTTTCCTTTTTTAGAAGCAAAGCATACTTTGCATTCTCAAGCAGACAGTGGTCCCTGCTCAGCTACAACAGCACGGGACAGAGGCAGCTGCAGCGTGCAGTACCGTAAAGACACTCCAAGTCATCCTGCCCTGAGATCAGCCAGCTCCTGAAGAGGCGCAGGTGGTAGGAGCACTGCTGCAGGTGATGAGCTAGGGTGGCATCCAGGGAGATGGTCCGGCTCGTGGCACAGTCAGAGGAAAAACGGCGTAGCAACTGGGCAACATGCTGGTGCTCCAACACATCTGGAGGAAACGGGCCATAGAGAGTGAGAGGAGAGGGGCAGGTACAGCTGGCGACAGAGAAACTGTGGAGATGTGGGGATGGAGCTGCCAGCACCAGGGCCACTGTCTGAGAAGGACCCACACCACACACTAAGCCAAATCCCTCCTGCAGCGCGCAGGTCAGGAATGCCCCTCAGAGTTACGTCCCCACAGTGACACCAGGGCAGACCCAACTCCCACCCAGCCCAGTCTTCACCCAGCTGCAGCGCAGGGCAGTGCCTGAGCAGCGAGCGTTCCCCTTTGTGAGTGAGTCTGATAAGTGAATAAATTTTAGGACACATTCCAAATCCAAAGCAGTTCAGATTTGGCTAGATAAGAAGATCAGGCTCAGGGCCATACTCGCCCTCCCGCAGTTGAGACGAGAAATCCAGACTTCCAACAGAGTGTTCAAGTCCTGCATCCAAGTGCAGCCAGGCACATCAGCACGTGGAGAGAGTAAATGGCCCAGCATCAAACGAGCAGAGGCTGTGCAAGGGACTTGGGGGACAGCAGGGTCTGGCTGAGAGCTGAGTGCTGAGAGTGTGGAAGAACAGAGGGAGCACAGAAGCACTGTCTTTCCCTCTCTAGACTCTGAGAACAGCCCTGTGCAATCTTCTGTGATATCCTTGCACGGCAGACAAGACACCAGCACACAGGCATGTCTTGTCCCCATACACAGCCTCAGGACTTATGTCACATGCCCAAGACTCATGTGACCAGAGCATAAACCATCTGGCCTGATGCTGTGCTTGACCAGTGCCCTGGTTCACCCATTCCATTTCACCACACAGAGGCAGCTCTCCAGAAACAAAATCCAGACTTAGAGCCGGGAACAGTTTTTGCATTCCGTTTTTGCGAGTGGTTCATGGGGTAAAAATTCCTCCTGCTTAAAACAGTGCCAAGCCTCCTGATTTTAAGCTCTCACCTGCTGGACCCGTCTTTGTTTTCTTGATTAAAGAGCACTTTTCCATTAGAAATATTAATTGGGTTTTGGGGAGAAACATGATGCCCAGTTTCACCCTTTTGTATTTGGAGCATGGGCAGCTGCTTTACAGCGTGTCTTAGGAAAAGCTGGGACTTGGTACAACCTTTGCAGGCAAGATAGAACAACACACCTTGCTGACATACATCACGTGAGCTCAAGATGGTGTCCAGACATACAGACAAACCACGCAGTTGGCCACTCTGGGAAAAGCAAAACCAAGCAAACAAAGAGAATAGGTTCCCTCCAGCTGTTTGAAACAGTAAAGCCAAGTGAGCTGCCCTTTCCCATTTCAGCCTTCCCAAAACTTTGATTTTCAGAACAGTCTTCTGAATTTCATTCATCTTCCAGATTACACCAAACAGGATGTCTTCAATGCAACAAGATTGCAGAAGCTGCCTCGATCATGTAAGGCAGGAATACTTGGTAGCATTCAGTAATTTCCTTTGGTTCCAACTTGTCTCAGCAGCAGGAGCCATGCAGGGTGAGGGGTGCTTTTTAAAAGTATCTGTGCAAGAGGTGGAGAGTAAACACTGGTTCCAGGCACCTGCTACAACAGTTAGTGGCCTACAACCTTGCAGACCCACACTTCGGGTGTCGGGTTAGTAGCAACACGGAGCAGAGATAGTGAGTCAGCAGAAGCTCTGTCAGACGTCTGTCACCAAGCCTTTCCAGAGCTACAGGCAGGACAGGCTGAAGCAGGTGACACCGCCCCAGGTGACACAACGCCCATCCCCTCCCCCTACACCAGCACTGTTCACCAACAGGAGACAAGTGAGAGCTCTGGAGAGACACCATTCACAGGATAACATCTGCAGAAAAGGTGAGCCTACCTGTACCAACATCACCATGCTTGGAGGAACCACACGACCAGACTAATAGACAGGTTTGACAACAGGAGGCCATGAGGCTACCAGTACTCCTGACATGACACACCACGCGCACCTCCTTCTGTCCCACCATACACTAGGCCCTTCCAGGTGATGTACGGCTGTCCCAGGGTTATCCCTGTCTTCATTCTGCAAATCTGCAGTGTATAAACTGAGGACCTAAGCTGCTGATGCTCCATGATAGGCAGTGGGTATCAGTTCCCAATCCAGCGGTATTCTCCCCCTGACTCCTGCCCTCCTGAAAGGGACCATGACAGAAGGCCTTAACTGCCAGCAGTGGAGTTAAAGGCTGCTTCAGCAGCGCACTCATAGAGCCATGGCTTTTGCCTTTTTGCCTGGGACAAAAACACCTCAGGGGAGAACAGAGGCGCCACTGAGCAGTAACAGGGGATGAGTGAACACATTAGTCACAAGGAGACAATGGAGGAAGGTGAAGCATGTTTGGACATCAGATACACAAACACAAAAAAACCACAAGAAGGCTGAGAGGAGAATATGTGCAGAGAAAATTGAACGTGAGCATGGGGTTAGAAGTGTGAGGGAACATCAAATCAAGGAAGCAAACATACCATTAGTCGGATGCTTTGCAAACGACACAGAAAATCGTTTTACGGCTGGCATAGACAAGAGCTCTGAGGAAATAAAAACAGATCATCTCGGTTAACAGCCTGCTTCAAAGGATCTCCCGACCTCCATATGCTTCATTACCCTTTCAGAGTCACCTTCCTGACCCCCACAACTGCAGTCCTGCTGGCACTGTGGTAGCAACCCAGACACTCTGCCTGTGGGTCTGACTGAACCGCTCGGCCTCCATGCACTCTGCATCTCCCCAGCCCTTGCACCGCCCTGCCAGGCTCTCCCCTGACACTACACAGACTCAGCCACACTCTAAGTCACTCTCAGTCAGCGGCTCACACCTTCCCACCACACAAGGCTCGGTCCAGTGCAGAACGCAGCCAGGCCATGCTCGCAGCCACCAGAGCACACGGTCCAGCAAGCAGCAGCACCACAGGAGGATTGTTCTCAGAATTCACCTCTGCCCAAGGAAAACAAACACTGTTCTGCAGAGGGACTAAAGAGTTCTGGCACAGTGACAGCTCAAAACGACCTCTTAATGCAAGCTATACAGAGCTATTTATGAATTTAAAGGTAAATCATCAGATTAGGGAAGAGGCAGAAGACCCATGAAGACATGCCTCTACAGTTCTTTGCTCAAAAGCATTTCAGTACAGGGGAACCTTTGGGATACATCCATCAGAGTGGTCCTCAGGCTTCTCCTAGCCATGCCCCAGGCCAGGCCAAGCTCTCCCATACAAATCACACATTAGAAAGACAGTGCAAGGACAGACACTGTGCACCTAATGGGGTGCAAACAGATAGSCTTTAAAGGAGATGGATTAGGCTCCATATGTGCACACACACACACAYGCACACATGCACACACCCACACAGAAAAAAAAGGCTGAAAATTTCATTTTTTCCCACACTGGAAACTCCTCAGCTGGATCACACCATCTATATGCAGGATTTGATGTGAGACCCCAGCCAATCATACCTTTTGCTGCTATTTGGGATCTTTTAAAAAATATTAGAAAACCCTTTTATTTCTTTTTCATGTTTCATGCATCCATCCTCCTTAGCCCATAGGGTCTGTGTGCCTATCCCCCTCACCAGTGCACCAATGCATGCTCCACACCCCCACTGTGCTCCTATAGCTACATCCAGTGGCTTGGCCAAATAGTGTATCCAAACCAACTCTCACTGCAATTTCCTCCACTAGTGTAACAGTCCTAAAAATTGTTTTTCTTTCTTTAAACTCAACAAACAGCATGACAATCTTCCCTACACATGCAATCCCTTAGAAGCGTCCAAGCCCTAGTGCTGAAGTCAGCTGGTGACCATCTCCATCCCACCCACAACTCCCCTTGCCCTGAGGGCACATCAACTGAAATGGCACTGACCCACTTTACTGGGTCCCTGGCTTCAGGCAAGCCAACTTCAAATCACAACCATCCACAGACCTCCCCTCAGCTTGAGGTTGGGACAACTTTCTGCTGAAGGGCTCCTTAGCCCTCCTCCAGCTCCAAGCAAAAAAAGACTTCAGAAATAAGGGCCCTTGAAACTTCCCTGGAACAAGGCAAGTTAACATTGGTGAAGTGCTATACGCCACACAGCGCACCTTGAAGCACCACAGCCATGAAAAACTATCAAAGAGTTCATGCAAAGATGTGCTGCTTTTCAACATTATTAGCCCAATGACTGTGGAAAAGGTCTTGAAACAAATGTCCTCCAAGAGTCTGCTCTAGCTGCTGTCACTGACTGCAACCAGCTCTAGCGATGTTTGTTTTAAATTCCATTGTTCAGCATTTCATTGGTGCTCATTTAAGCAGGAACATGCAGATCAAGCTCATTTCACATTCCAAACTACTTTCCCCAGAAGCTAAATGCCCTTCCACCTCCTACTTGTTTTCCCAAGCCCTCAACTCCTTCCCCCTAGTTGCCCTTATTGCAGCAAGGCGCTAGAAGCACAGGGTGCCAGGGCACGCCAAGGAACATGAAAACAGAGGTATAACATCAAGATTAATAATTCTGGGCTGTGTTAGTCACATGCTAGTCAACTAAGTCTGCATTTTAGGTACTCAAGGGTACAACTGCGTCTCAGCACACAGAGACCTTGTCACTGAGTTTAGGCTAATGCAGTAGGACTCCACATGACCTCAAATGCCTGTAGCCAGCTGCAGGCATATYCTGCTACACAACCTACAGAGACAGGCAGCCCAGCACCAGGACTGAGCAGGTCTGTTCCATGCCCAGCTGGGCACAGAGCAGTCTCTGATGCTTTTCCCTGAGAATCAGTGCTGCCTTGAACTCCCACTCCTTGCAGAATCAGGAAAGAAGAGCAGCCAGGGCCCTTGCTGGCCTTTTCAGCAGCTCTGCTGTGACTCACACCCCGGTCTTGTGCCAAACACAATGAGCTTATTCTGCAACCTGTGAGTAGCCAGTACTTGCTACCTGGTACATAGGGGTTGAGAACACTCCCACCTCACCCTCCCTGTCACTGTCACTCACAGCCCACTGTGCGCCAGGGAGTGCTCTGAGGAGGTGAGAACCAGTTCAGTTTTCTCTTACACACATAAAGCAGCACAGGAAGCCAGTGTATGTAATGGCACTTTAGGCATTCCAGCAGGGCTGAGAATTGGATAACATCTTTCCACCCTGATTTGCTAGGCCATTTTCCTTGCCTCAAAACTGGACAAAGATCCAAATGAACCAGCCTCCTGTCTTCCCAAAATTACTGCCTTAATCCTCTTCCCACCTTGAAATCTAGCAGTGTTAGTGTTCATTATGATCCCGATAAAAAGGGCACTCAGATTCTGTATTGACTAAAATAGAAAAAGAAAAGACATCCAAGACAGATGGTCTTACATCCATTCAAATGCTAGGAAACTTCAGTGGTACAACATTAAGTGGATTTCCAAGCTCATCACAGTATGCTGTGCAGACCCTGTCCATGGAGCTCTTCAACTCAGTGTCCCAACAAATGGTGTGTGAATCAGTACTTAAGAGTCCAAGGGTCTTTCCTATTGGGACCACAAAGGACACTTGCACTTGTGCATTACACCCTCCAACTGCTCCAGGACAACTCAGTCTGTCCCTGTGCCCCAACTTCCTTGCAAGTAACAGCCCTCTGTTGCTCCCTGCACATGGCAGCAAGTGCTGCTGGCAGGTCAGGGCGCAGCTGCAGCTTCTGCACCCACAGGCTTCGAGCACCCATCATACCCATGGCCCAAATGCCTTCACCAGATTGTCTTGCTGAGCTTCCTGGGAGTTTCTGCACAACTGCACAGAAATCAGACTTTCCAGTCCTTCTGCAATATTTCATCCAAGCAACCCACTTACCTCAAGCCTTTCAGGCATATTGCCCTTGCTTCCCGAGAGCCACCTCAGACTCTGCTATGTGCTCAGCCTCACTCTAGTGCCCATCTTATCCACGCCCAGGCATATCATTCTGCCTTTGGGATGGCTCCATCTTCCATAGGGCAATGATTATTGTCCCCAGAAGAGCTTCATTTAGCATCAGCAAGATCACCAAGATAAGCAAGAGGATGCAATCTGCTGCATTTCCATACCAGGACAAACCTATTTAATATCTGGACCAATAAATCCCCCTTCACAACAGCAAATAGTATCAAAACATCAGACCAAAATCAGACCCCAGCAATACCACACATCAGCCTAAAACTCCTCTCACAATGTCAGCTCCTTTCTGTCCTAGCAAGGATCATGATTTCTTGGGATACGGCAAAATGGATCACTTTAGATGTGGTGAATACACACATTCAGCTGTCACTGTTTTCAGCAGTCCAAGTCTGTGTGGCAGGCACATCTTGAGACACCAATGTCCACAAAGTACCACCCTGCTGCCAGAGAACACACATACCGTCTTTGTATGTCAGGCTGCTGGCAAACTTTTTGCCATGGCTGCGTGCGTAGTCCTGGAGGTTGGGGGCACTGGAGGAGCCTCCCAGCACAGTGGTGCTAAACAGCCCGGTGCACTGTGACCCTGGAAAGGCAGGGAAGGTGTTAGTATCACATAGCCACTGCATGCAACTACAGAAAAGCAGTGTTAGTCAAAAGATGAAGAATGAACTGGCCACTTCGCAAGCAATCTCAGGAAAAAACACGATGCCAGGAAGCATAGGGAGGCAGTGTTCTCCATTCTAAATTCCACAGTGCCAAATGCACAGCAGGTAGCCCAAACCTCAGCACCAAGAAAGTTCCTAACTCCATCCAGGGGTTTACTTCCATGTGGCTTTCTTGCCCTGACCTAGGAGGGCAAGACACCTTCACCTCCTTCAGTCAGCAGAGCTGATGTCAGAAGAGTCAGGATGCCAAACCACTGATGTTCATGTCACAGAGCTTCATTGCTCTGCTCTTCTGCCCTTTCTCTTTGGAAAGCTCCTTTTTCTGTAGGACACTGAGGAAAGAACTGTCTGATCTGTGGATCAGCCAGAGTTGATTCATCCTCTGTCAAACAACCAAGGAAAGCGCTGTGACCAGAAGGCTTGCTTTCACAAGCTCATACTTCACGGACGTGCTTCAATCGGTCATGTCTCACTGCTCCAGCATAAGTCTAACTGGTCCATGAACGAGCCTTGCAAAGCACCAGATGTGCACACAGCATGGAACTTTGCCTGCCTGGTGTCAAGGAATATGGCATGCAAGATGGAGGGCAACCTAATTCCTGTGGCTTTGGCTTTGCTTCTCCAAGGCACAGTGCTCTGAAGACTGACTTGACTTTGTGTGATATTTAGGGAACAGCAGGCATTTGAAACAGGATTCTTTCAACTGACTGAGGAAAGCAATTGCGAGTTGAGACAAAACCTTATTATGGGCCAGACACAGCCACTGATTGGCTGTAAATTCTCTGCTAAACTGTCTTGCTGCTGCATTCTATACTGAGAATACCGATTGCTAAAACCAACAATACTCCTACATACAAAAGGCTTCCAGAAACAAGCATGTTGATCTGGTTCCACCTTTCCTGCAAGGCAAAAAACCTGTGACGCTGCCTAATAGTATTTATCTGGAACAGTGCAACTTTTACTACTGTGAAAGAGATCCTGCCTACATTAGAAGCAGCTCTTGATTCTAAAATACTGCATCATAGCATGATTTAGGTTGGAAGGAGCCTGAAGCTTCTTTCCCAACACCCGAGAAGGACCAACTCAGATCAGCTTGCTAGGGTTTGTCCAGTCAAGTCAACCAAGGAACATTCGTGATGGGTGAAAAATTTGTTCCTCCTAGCTAATTGGAATTTCTTGCGCTGCAACTTGTGTTCATTGGTTCTCAACCAACCAGCACATGGCTTTGGGGACAGTCTGTCTCCGTCCCCCCTGCAACCTCCCATTTAGGTGGTGAAAGAGCATTAAGGTCTCCAGTCCCCACAAGTTCTAATCTGAACAAGCCCTGCTCTCAGTTTCTCTTTCAATGTTGTGCACTCCAGCCTCAGCCATTTCCACTGCCCCTCAGTGGGTTCACAATCCTGACACATACACACTCCATGCTCCAGGGAGCTCAGGGCAGGACAGCAGAGCTTCAGGCACCGCCTCTCACGAGAGGTGATCAGAGGGAAAGGGCCAAACCCCTCAGCTGTACTCCAGCTCATGCAGCCAAGCATGCCATTGGCGTTCCCTGGTGTGAGGACACATTGCTGCCTCACATCCACTCATTGCTCTTCGGGACCCCAGTTCTGTTTCTGCAAAGATCCTTTAGCTGGAGCTTCTTTGGAGAAAACAGAGATCCTGAGCATTGAGCTGTTCATGAATAAGCTCAGTCTGAGCTGAGGACATCTACATTTGGGGTGACCAAAAGGGTTCTTGCAGCACTGAACTGCAGCTGCTCCCCCACTGTGACACTGCTGGTGGCTTTCCCACAGCACAGACTAGCACACACGTGCCCTTGGACATAAAAGAACTCTTGCCCGCAGGGTCACTGATACACAAGCCTTAGAAAATTTCCTCCTAATGCCTTAAATTGCTGCTGAGTGCTGACTCTGCATGAGCTGGAATCTGTCAGAATGCAAACGAAATTTTGCCATGCAGCAGCCAGGATGATGCTCCTAATTGCTCTTCCATGGTTTAAAAACAAACAATAACAAAAGGCACCCAACAGATTCAACTACTGGCAGATTAAAATGGAACATCAGATTTTTAGGACTTTTTATCTTGAGCAACCTTGAGCCATTAATCATTAAGCTGAGGATACCCCAGTGTTTCTGCTGTCCTGCTGCAGACAGAGGCATTTTGCTAGTGCCCTTAAGCCAGAAGAGATGTTACAAAGGTGACTCTATGGACAACAGCAATCATCTACAGTGAACTCCAGGAGACCACTTTACCCAAAGTAACCACACACACACACACACACACATATCCTAAAGAACACAACGGCCATTTGGATTTAAATGTAGCAACACTTGCTAGAAATTACTGTACGTGCTAGATATTTTCTGTGCATTTAATTTTCAGTTGTTCATTCAATGTGTCAGATGTTTAAAAATAGTCATCCTTGATTTCCCTCTGGGAGTCTCAGCACAAGGCTTCGTGCCACTGGCAATGCACTACCTCTACCGCTCAAATGGCCAGGAGTGACTTTACCCCATTTTGAGGTGTTCTTGCAAGCAAAAAAAGGTACTGAAACTTCCCTAGGTGTCTCAAGCTAGAAGCGCACACACACTATGGCGAACAATCCACAGCAACGCACTTGATGCTGCCCAGAAAAACGCGTCACACTCCAAAGCACAGACAAAGCAAGCTGCAGCCGCCTATTTTCAAAAGAGGTATTTTGTTCTTTAAATGACAGTAGAGGCACCATTCTGGAAGATATGGCAGCAGGGCAGGGCTGTTGCAGGAGCTCTCTCCTGCTCCCCGTTTCTGCATGCCTACACATATGAGGTTACACCTGGACAGACATTCCATTCTCCAGAGATAAGGACAGCCAGGCACTGACAAGGTCAAGGCAACACGAGGTACGCTCAGCCTCAGCAAACTCAGAAACAGCAGGTAGTGCCTGAACGAACCCCCTCAAAACACAGCTGCTGAGACAAGTATTAAAGCCAAATTTCAAGCTTCCATGAGTTCTATATAATCTCTCACAGAGAGAACACCTTTCAAATCCTAAAGAGGAAGAAATCAGATTTCTAAAAAACAAGCAGGAAAGGAATCAGGAAGATTCCTTGAAGAGCTTGACTTGTACAGGTAAAGAGGCATCGTTCTTCATAACAGGCCTGAGGTTAAAAAAAACTCACACAAACACAGATATCCTAATCACCAGGGGTTGTGCAAGCTGGTATGGTACAACAGGTCTCTCCTGCTCAATCCTGTGCCTGCAAGACTCTACGGAGGAGAATGATGGCTGGGCTGAGTGTCCACCTGGAGGTCTATGTCACAGATCAGATCTATCAGTTCCTACTCAAGGTTTTGTCTCTGCAGAGCTTCTCAGTCAGGAGAGTAACCAGCACAGGCTTCCCAGCAAGGCACGTCAGGCAAGATTCTGAAATTACACCCGCCAGGATCACATTTCAAATTTTGTTGTCATGGAAAGGTAGTACTGTACAGAGATGCAGAAATGCAGTGGTCTTCTCTATTGCCAAAACAGACATTCCTCAAAAACCTGGAAAAGGTTGTAGTCCAAGGGCTGTCCAGAGCACAGGCCTTCTGATAGTCACACATCCAAACAGTRAAACCAGTTTGCAGTACCATTTGACGTACTCGGTAATTCTCCAAGCAGATGCACCTCCTTGATTGTGTGTCATCTCAGAAATTGCCATATTCATCCATATGGACTCACAAAATACCAACAGGTTTCTTCAAGCCTAAGTAAGGCAGTTTGTCACAGCTCATTTAATCTTGCTCACTTAATCATTTTCCTGCTGGGAAAGGCAGAGATAAGTGAAATAACACATTTAAAAATCACCATGGCCAAGGCTACTGTCCTCTTATGAAAATAATACGCATTGGCCATTCCTATTTAGATTTTTCCAGCTGGCTGGCAGCACAGCTGGCAGATTCCAGGGATACTTCCTAACCATTCAGAAGAAAATTCCCTTTCCTTGGTAAGAATTAGATTTCAAAGAAGCAACTCATTCAAAAGTGGCAAAGAAATGATCAGGCCTTTCAGAAGCCTCTTGACTGCAGGTTGTCCATGTAACAGAGAGACGAGTCAGAATTGCTGCAAGTCTGCAGCTGTGCCACAAAGCTAAGGTGGTTTTAAAGAAAAGGAAGTGGGCATGACTTGGGCATTATCACCTCCTATCTGCAAGACCCAGGTTGCACAGTCATCTCTGAACCTCATGACAGCAAAGACAGCTTTTTCAGCTTCAAAATAGACCTTGCTTTACCAAAAATATTTCAGGAAGAATATCAACTATTCAGACACAGTTTAGGTTAGGATGACAGGGAATGGAACAATCAAGGACACAGAATATCAAGTGCCCCAAAATATTCTCTTCCACTGGCTACTATAAGAAGAATGGCTGACCAGGGACTTCAGCTCGATGAGAGAGATGTCAAACATTCTGTATGTGACACATCCATTCCAGACAACGAATCTTTATGAAGCCAAGGTAGAAACTAAACAGTCTTACATGAAGAACAGCTTTGCATATAAATTGATGTTTTGCAGAACAGAAAGCAGGCTAGTTCTCACCTAAAATCGTCTCTTCCTACTAAGTTCAGAAATGGTGTAACAAATGAGAGCAACAGAGAAGCAGAAGGACAGCCTGCAGGTAGGCAGGTTGCCCTGTTGCTCCTGTACCATAAAGGATGGAAAGTGCATCTTCTGTTGCTAGCAGCTGAAGGAGAAGTTTGTACACAAAAGCAAACAGACTAAGACAGTCTCTACAATGGTCTCAACAATAACACTGAGAGAAGACATAAAACACACAGAGACACAAYGAACTCAAGCCAGATGTGTATGTGGAGACACAGACAGATGCCCAGAGAAATAGAGAAGTACAACTGAGCAAGCTGGTTACAGGTCAGGTACAGTACCTAAGCCACTTTGCTTCATCTCAGAAGACTGCCTGGAGTAAGTGCTGAAGAGGCGATAACCTCCTGATTTGGAAGAAGATTCAGATAGCACCTGCAAAGACAGACAGTGTAATCAGTGTCGTGCTCCAGGTTACCCACTGCTCTCAAAAGCCTTTATGTATCAATTGAAGGTAAAGTACAGTGTGGGAACGGTGCCAAACACCTGGCATCCTAACCAAGATTAGAACAAGAGAATGTTAACCCTAAAGGCTCTGCTAATTTGTGTTTGCTGATGGCACTGTGGGAAAAGTACTTTGGTGGAAAATCCGCTGTATGAGTGTATAACTTAGTGTGATTGAAAACAATCACATGCATGGAATGATTGAGATATATTCCGTGGGTAAAAAAATTAGCAGAGGCCCTAGGGCCCAATCATAGCCTGGTTGTTCATCTGTAACGGACAGTAATAAAAGGGAGCTTGCATGAGAAAAAAGGGACCAGAGAGAAAAACAACACCTGGCAGAGCTAAAAACTATTACACTGCATCAGTGTGTCTTTTTTCCATTGCTRACACATTTATTTCTTATATTTAGATTTTTTCTTTGCATTTGATTCCATCACCAACAGAACAGTACATCTCTTCCTTAAAATCACCATTTTCAAGAAGCACAAATGTACTCATGCTAAGATTGTGGCAGTGAATGCTCAATTTTAATTTCAAGTTTTTGTTGGATTGGGGAACAGTGGAAATTTGAAAAGTGTGATGGGACTCATGTAGTGAGCATCCTGTCTCCCAAGACTCTTACTGGGATCACTGAGACATAGACTTCCTTCTTTAGCAGCAGGAAATCATATTCGCTATAACTTAGTATGTGCCTGTCAGAAAGAGCCTCTAAGTGCTGCATGCAAAGGTGACATTGCGAGTAACACCCAGTGATGGAAGCCAGCTAACAAATACCTCAAACCTTAACTTTGCTTTCACTGGTTCAGAAAACTGATGGCAAAAATGCCTGTGAAATCCCTCCAAAAGGTAGAGACATTCCAGAATAAGGTAGCAGTCACCTGCTGACTGTGACACCAGCCTTGTGACACAGAACAGCCTGGAAGGGGAGAGGTTAGAACAGTAAAATCGATTTTGTTACTTCATCAGATCAGTGAATGGGACAGTTCTAAACCCTGACAGTTTAAACACCCAGGATGAATCCACCAGTGACCAGGGACCCCCGATCAGCATGAGATCTTAGATGGCASAGACGAATGAGAAATGTGGAGCTGTCTTTGTGCAAGGCAAAGGCTGGAGCCTAAAGGAAGGCAAAGATGTCACCATAGCTAGGTGGTGAGGTTGCATGTAATATTGTAGCTGGCTACACTGCTGCCTCTACAGAGCATGTAATCCAAATAATGCTTGTGTTTCTCAAGCATTTCCTTACTTGCTCTTCCTCATCAGTTCCTCTGGCCTGTGTTGCTGTCCTCTCTCAATAAAGAAGAGTTTCAGAGGTCTGCATTCCACAACATCCCTCTTTACCTTCTGCAGATCCTTCCCCAGAATCAACTCAGACTCTGGCATGTTAAAAGAAATGCCAGGAAATCAAAACCCACCAAAAGGCCTTTGCAAGAACAAGGAAGGGCACCAGTGGCATGGTTACCTCCATGGATCCCGTCTTCCGGTTCCTGATCAGCGGTGACCTTCGCTGGATGCTGACTGGCTCGGAGGGCTGTGGGGACTTCTGCTGAGCGTGGTCTRGCTCATCGCTGCCCTTCTCCTTGGAGAGGTCCTCTAGGCTGCCTTGGTCTGCCTTCTTGTCCTCGTTCTGCCATAAGGAAACACTGATGCCTACAGGCACATGGCCTTTGCCAGCTCTGCCCCACACCAGCTTCAGGCTTGGATCTCCTGCTCTGCCAAGCTCAGGAGGCACCCTCGGTCCCAGGAGCCACCCTGACAAACCCAGATGGGCCAAGGACGTGACCTGCCAGCTGGCCTGTGGGCACAGCCAGCCAGGAATCTTCTGCAGCAGGGCTAGGCAGAGCAGGATGGTGACCGAGTGTCCCCTGGACTGGCGGCTCCTGCCCAGGTGTCTGCTCACCTCTGCTGAGGCTGGCCGAAAGCCAAACCCCGTGGGCACACTCCTGTCCTCCTCGCAGCCTTTGACACCAGGACTGAAATGCAGCTCCACATGGAAACGCTCCTCTGAAGAGGGGTCCTGTGAACACATGTCACAGGGAATAGGTAAAGAACCAAACCCAGTTTATCCTACCATCAGCATAGGCCGAGGTCCCCCCCCCACTGTGCTGGCCAGCACACATTCCAGGCACGTCCTCTGGAGGGAAAGCAGAAGCAACAAGAAACCATGAACAGAATGGCCCCAGGTTTGTCCCATCCAAAAAGACAGCCCTGATCAGCACACAGCTGAGGCATTCTGACTATTGTTATTTTGGGACAACAGCCACAAAGGAGTATAACAGAATCAGGCTCTACGTGTATATATATACACACACCCCTAAACCCCAGCCCCTTCTGGCCCACTCCTGCTGCAAACCCAGCACATGCCGGGACAGGGGGAGACTGGGTCCCACATGGACCTTCAGTCAGGCTGTTCCCAGGTTTAAGTAACTGTATCTAATAAAAATTTTTCATTAAGCAAGGAAGCCAGAGCTTTTGCAGTATCTGCCACTAATTATATAAACCCAGAAGTTTTACCATCTTGACTGACACATCTACACCATTTGTAAGAGCTCTATTCAGACGTTTTTTGACAAGCAGCACTTCTACCATTAGAAGCTCACACCAGCTCTGCGAACACAAGGTTCTAACTCTATAGGGTGTGGGGTAAGGGGCTGTGCCCCTCACCACTACAGCCTCCTGCAGCACAGACCCGAGTCACAAGGTCTGGGGATCAGGACATGCAGTTGACTTATAGTCACCATCGTCAGCTCCAACATTCCAGCTGTTTATTAAATGATTGTCTTTACTTCCTCAAGATACCAGTATACACTTCCCTAACTATATTGGCACACTTTTAGAATAAAAAATAGTTTATGGATGTGGAGTTTCTGGATATTTTCTACAAATATTTCGAAAACAGCCAAATATCACTTGGTTTTATTTATTTTTTTCCACTGTTCATTCGCAATTAATACTTAAAAACAGCAAATAATTTTGCACTAGGAAATGCTTTAAAATAGTATTGATTACATAAGTTTGGTATTACTGCTCAGGGTGACATTCTCCTTACATGTAACAAGTACTAACTGGGTCACTGCCTCCCACTTAAACCAAAAACTAGCAGTTGTGTTAATGATCTGTCTTTGTTCACAAGCAGCGAGAGCTCAGGTTACAGACTTCCAACYGAACCCATCTCTGAGGACTGTGCCTTGCAACGCGGCAGGAAGCATTGTATCCTCCTAGAGCTCTATCCCTCACCTTGTTGTTGTCCTCGTAGAGCATGATAACAATCTGGGTCATGTAGTTCAGCTCTGAGATAGCACTCAAATAGTCCATGGCTCTCTTCCACTGCTGGTCTTTGTTTTCCTGATATATACACATAAACAGTCGCACGGGATAAGCAACAGCAGACACTTTGCAGCATTCCGTGAAATGGGACTGAGAGAGCTCCACTCTCCACAAGGTAACATTGTCAGAACAAAACCACCTTGCTTAACTTGCATGAAGAGATGACCTTGCAATGTGGTGAGAGGCTTGGAGAGAGGAGCAGGTGCACAGAGGGACACTACAGCTGCCCACACCACCCATGTGCAGATCTGACCTGCAAGCCCTTGTGCCATGGTGACTGGAGACAAGCAGAGCCGACAGCAGGTTCCCAACACAGCCATTCTCAAACTACAGAATGGAGCACACGGGATGAACTTGTGCTAAATAAGGGACCAAGTGAAATGCTTTTACCTGATGCCAAATGAAAAATCTAGAGACACGCTGGACCGTTGAGCTCTGCACACCAGGGCAACCCACCCTTCGCTGCCTCCCAACACTGCCAGGAAGTGGCGACGCCTGAAGTGCCACTCATGATGCTGTAGAGCATATCACCACATTGATGGACATGAACTGAACCCCCAATACAAATGAACCCAGATGCAGCCCAATATCCCTGTGCTGGCAACACAGAATCCTTGGGCACTTGAGTCAGGGAATAAAGGAGCATCTTATTCACTGAGTGATTCAGAGGTATTTTTCTGATCATTGTCTACAGATATGCTAAGCTGCCATGGACACCAGAAATCATGCCTGCTAAGCAAGCCCGAACTCTCAAGGCATTTCAGACCATGCTTAAAAGTGGGAAGAAAAATCAGAGAGCTTCTCAAGAAGACTAAAGCAGAGCTTTTCTCAGGGTCTGCGTGCCAATTCATTCAGGAAGCAGGTGAAGAGAGAGCAAGTGAAGGGTGAGTTGGATGACTTAGTCCCCTAAAAATGTGTCATCTGTCTCTCTAGTAGAGAGCACATCCTGTGCATTTGCAACCTCAAGTCACTTTCTCTGTAAGCAAACTGATTTTATTGACTTAGAATTGATATAAAGACAATAAATAAAAGGACCAAGCTCTTGAAATAAAGGGTTGGAGGAAGCAGGAAGTAAGAAATTCACTCATCCCCATTGCCTCATACTGCTATTCTCCTGGACAGGTAAGTGGTCTGCTCACCTGAAACTAGCAGGACAGCTCTTGGAGAAAATATGTCTCTGTGCAAGCAAGGCAGGGCACTGAGGAAGAACAATCCTCCTACATGCCAAAAAGGCAGGAAGCTGCAGCATGCAAACACAGCTGAGATGGAGCTGGCCAGAGGTCACTGATGCACAGCGCTACTGGGAGAGCTGGCTCAAGAAGCAACCTACAAACATACACTGTCCACCTTGGAAAAGGCTACTGGAAAAAAAGCAGTGAGGCTTACTCTGTGAGCATTGCTGGGACACTTACATCCAGTAGCCCTCCATAACGGAAGACACTAAGCAGGGAGTGCACATGGCTCTCACTGGTGAAGTACAGCCGTGTTCGAACATGGCGACCTGGTGACAGAACTCCTCTGGAGTACCTAAACCAAAATCAACCCACAGTTACTCAGTCTGCCCATGCATTGCCATCTATCACATATCAGCACTTCTGTACACTTAATGGAATGATGTAACCCCACACTGAAAAATGTCAGAGTCAGGTGGTCGGAACAAACAGTGAGAGCACTGGGCACAGCAGCAACAAATTTCATGGAATCCTAATGGAGACACATAGTAGGGCAGAGCCTCATCACTCTATACTGGCCCTGTGTAGGGAAGGGGATGAGGCATCCCCATCCAGCTACAATGGGTAGAAGCCTTTGTGGCCCTGTGCTTTGGTCAGCAGTCTAACGGGSCTTTTCCATTTGCCTTCCAGTTCTAAGAGCACCAACATGCCTTCCCCCTGGAGGGTCCTTCAGTGTATGCTCTGTACCTCCTTCCACTATAGTACACTCTTCCAGCATGGGAACCACCCACTGCTCCATAGCTGCCCTCCCCACTGCCAGCAGCATGTAGCACAAGCCTTACAAGGGATGTAATTTGTTGACAGACTCATCTTCATGGGTTCTCTGTAGGTCCAGCTGGATCTTTTTAATGAGAGGAAGACAAAAGCCAATAGCGATCTCCAATTTCTCCTCCTTATTAATCCCATATTCCTGCAGGAACAAAACAACAGATACCCTGAGCCCTGGTTCTTTGCCATATCCTCACATGAAAGGCCATTTGACCTCAACAGTCCAGTCCACAGCACCATTGGTTAAGCAAGGACAAGAAGAGAGATGTCACTCAACACCTTTCGCTTTTTTCTTTCCACATATTGCAGAGGGTAACAGAGGACAGAGACTCTTCCAAGAACCCCAGTTATGTCCAGACATGACTGTCAATATCCTTCCAACAGCTGAGAGGCGCAAGTACCACGAGCAAATCTCTGATCTCATGGCATGCAAACTTATACTGTGACCTACCATGAGCATTAAAGCAACAACAGCTACTGGCAAAGATAAAAACTGCAGTGCTATGCTGAAAACAGCCAGACTGCATCTCACCAGCAACACTGAAAAAATTTAGAAGACCACTTCTGCCCCAAAGGGGCACAAGTGCAGCTGGACCTTGCTGGTCCAGCTCATACCATATAAATGAAACTTTGCCAGAAGCAAATCAACTTTGCAAATTCAGCAAGTCCTAGTTTGACAATAACAACAAACTTGTCAGAACTTTAACACAGAAATCTCCCTTCACTTCTACAACCCTGCATGTGGAGGATGGAAAGTTGCTGTAGCACACACACAGCTCGGAGCTGCGCTGTGATGCACTACAACTAACATGGAAAAGCTGCTGCATCAGCTGCTCATTACTCTGACCCTGCCAGAATCCTCAACCAGGAGCCCAGCCCTGCCACATTCTAAGTCATAGCTGGTTTTGGCCTTACACAAACACTAAGACAGATCTGACAAACACCCTACTGCGATATGCTGCCTTAGGAGTTAATGTGCAAGAGAACTGAGAAAAAAAACACAGAGGGAAAGGGTCAGAAATGGGTGCCACAGGCACTGTCATACAGGCTATACCTGGGGTATGATCACATCTGCCAGGGCTTTGGAGAGCTTGAAGAGTTCAGTTGTGCCTTCCAGTTTCAGTGCACAGTTGTGCTGTACATCATACTTGATGCAGTCATAGATATCAGGGATCTTGCTGATGTCATAGCGTCCATTCTTCATGCGAAAATCTCTCTCCAGCTTACTCCAGCGTTGCAGCATTAGTTCCAAAGTCTCACTGTGGTACAGCTGCAGATCTAAACAGCAGAGAACACCACATTCACACCCTAGAACCACAGAATCACAGAACTGTGCTGTACAGCACAAAAGGGCTCCGATTACTGTGTCACAGGAATCCTAGTYTGGAAAAGCCACTGGATCTGTTGCATGGAGTTTTAACCTGTAGCAAAAGGCTACTTCTGAAGCGCTTGAGAAAAGTGAAACTGTTTGCCTGTTTGTTTAGGTCTGCCATAAATCCCGTGGAATGTCCCCAGGATGCCTTTATAAAACCTCTGCATTCTTATTAGAGAAGTTCTTAGAGATGAGCAAATCATGACTGAAAAACTTGCTGGTTACAGTATCCAGAAAATGCCTGAAAAAAACAGGCATACCCCTCCAGGCTATACTGCTGCTTTCTACATTCACTCTAAACCAAAACGCACATAACATTTCCTTTACATTACAGCTCTCCTTAACAGTAGTTGAAAGTGGAACAGGAGCCTTCCACATCAATAACATACAGAATTACACTCTACAATTTCTTTGCTACAGACAAACATAAGCCCTAGTGGTCTTTGGGGGCTCTGAAGATGTAACAATAAACGAATCTCCTCCAGACCCTTTCCAGTTCTGTTGCTCACCTGCAGATTTTGGGTCTTCCAGACGTTTTCGTATCTGGAAGGTGAGATTCTCAATCAGGGTGAACACCTGGTTGCAGACCTCAACCGGGTTCTGGATAAAGGTCATGGAGTTGAGCAGAGAAGCACTGCCCGTAGGTGCTAGCTGAAAGAAGATTCCAGCAGAGATTAGTCAGTCTTCACAAACTGGGAACACAAAATGTCTGCTTTTACAGCTGTACTGCTTTCTGACTCAGGACAAAAACTGTGCTCCCAGCTGAGCATAATAAGCTGGTCTATGCCTAGGAGTAGTCAGGCATGTCTTAAAAACTTCCTCAGGATCAAACTCAGAGGGAGCAAACAACTGCTTCCATCAGATCAGACCCCCCTCCACCTACAATATCCACTCTTGTCTCACTTTGCTTCTGTTCTTGAGCAGAAGGGCTTCATAGACATTTTAAGTAGTTCTCTGAGGTGATAGATATATTCCTTAATGGATTTCAGTCCAGTAATCACATCTCGGAGCCTGGGAAAAACAGTATTTTGGGGACTTGCTGGAGAAGCAGCGATAGTGTTTTCACTGGTTGCTGTGCTGGATGCAGCCCATGCTCTCTACTCTGCAGCTGTCAGACCCTGACAGGACACACAAGGATTTGTAACCAACGTGTCTGTTCACACGTGCACAGAGCATGGATATAGAACCCTGTGAGGCAGACTCCCTGCCCCAGCAGCTGGGATTGATCTGGGCAGCATGCAGGAAACCACAAGAGCTCTTTTAGCATGCTCACAAGAACAAAATGCACTGGGAATTCTAAAGGGAGAGGAAGACACCATGATCAATCTTGAAGGGGACAGCAGAGCAACACTGAGGACTGTCTCAAAGAAGGGCAGGGGCTATTAACCTGCACACTTCTGTACATATCCTTTCATTCTGACTGGAACTGATCTCAAACTAACCAAACTACTCTTCACATACCACAGGCTTCACATCAAGCACTGCAGCAATGCTATTCTCCTTCCAGGTACCAGGGAGCAATGAAGCCACACCGGTGTTTTACCTTTTCATAATCCTCTTCACAGAACTCAGCATCCTTCTGCATGATTTCATGCAGTCGTGCCTTCACTCTGTGCTGACAGCTGCTAAGGGAATCACTGTCACTGTCCAGCAGGCCATTCATGTTGGCACTTTTCACCATTTGCACCAGGATGGGGGTCAGCTCTCCTTCCAGGGCCAGCAGACCCTAAAGCCACACAGGACAAGATTTCAGGTCTGTGCAACACAAGCAACAAACATTTCTGGTAGTTTCATGGCTAGAATTCAGCCAACTTGAGTGAAATCTCAACTGTCCTCAAAGAGCAGTTTTACAGCAATATCCCCTCCAGCCAGAGGTGACTGTGGCATGCTTCTAGAGCTGTTCAAGCAAAGGACAGCTCTGCCTGCAGCAACCCCAGATTTGTCCAGGCAATTGTTGAGCAGGCAGCTCAGTTTGCTTGAAGATGTTGATACAGCGAAGGCTCTGAAGATCAGCTAAGGCCACCACAGGATTCCTCTTGGCTTTAGCTGCAGATGAGCCTGTTTTCTCCCCAGTCCCCATCCCCCACTGCACTTTCACTCCCCTTTTAAATCCAGCAGGCAAGGAATAACCCCTCTGGCTGGGCAGCCATTCCAGAAACATTCATTCTGTAGGCAATTCATACTCAGCAACACGTTTGGTGTATTCTAACATCAAGCACTAGCAATAGTCCACACATAACTCCTCGAGTCAGAGTCCTGTCCTGGACAGGACACTAAAGGTGACAGATGTGTGCAGATACACCAGACGTTCAGTACTGCCCCATACACCTGCTAACAGCACAGTGTACCCCAGTCCATTCAACAAAGAGTGGGGAAGATCCTAGGAAAGCTCCTTCCTCATCACCAGAGGTTTTCCTTTAGAACCGGCATATCTTAAGAGTAAGGTAGCAAAACAAACGGATGCCCAAAAGAGAAGCAGGACCTTTGCAAAAGCTGCTGCTGTCATCTGAACTCTTCCCTCATCTGAGGCGTAGATCTTGAGATCATGGCGGTAAGTGCTGTGCAGCCTGAGCAAGCCACAGCCAGGGAAACCAGCATAATCACCTGGAACAGAGGAAAACTCAAAATTCATATTCCGACACCTGCAAAACTATGAGGTTTAGACAAACAAACTTTATTGTAGTAACAAAGTTATGTAGAGAATTATTCACTTGCATAGGCWGCATTTAGACTGCTCCAAAATAGACAGTTCTAGCTAACATGAGGACTAGAAATGTAACAAAGGCTTTGCTTAATTTGGGAAAATTCATTTTGAGGGAAAAAGTGAGCATTCACCAGTCTGATGCTGCCCAAATTCTGCAGCAAACTCCACTGAACAGCCTGTAGTAGTTCTGCTAGCCTGAATACCATGATGCAGAATCAAGATGTACAAAAAAATCACTTCCTTCTGCTTGTTTTCTGCATGAGAGCAAGTCCTGCAGCCCTCAGAACTGCAGGGAGGGCTGTTCAGCAGGGAACAGTTTCCAAAGCAGATCCTGTACAGCTACAGCTACCTTATGGCACAAATTGCCAGTTTATTTCTGATGGCTGAGTCAACCACAGGAGTCAGATCAGTAACGGAGGAAAGTAATTCATGCAGATCTCGTCTGACCTCCAAAGACAATGCAGTGGTGACTATTTGCTGCTACCTGGAATCCCAGGGCAATTCTGCACAGCATCTAGTCACACTGCATGACAAGGCAGGAACAGTACCCCCAGCTCTGAGCTTACAAGTCAGAGAAACACCCTGACAGACAAGAACAGGCACCAGCCAGAAGTCAGATGTATGTCTTGGGCAAGCTGCCAGGCACCAAATGCTACCTAGGAACACAGCACCTCCCTGCAAAACAAGATCTCTCCCTCTCCATGAATGACCATATGGAGCAGAAGTCTACAAAGCCGTTGTTCAGAATGACTCTCATCTAAGCAAGGCAGTCACTTCCCTCTAGGAGGTTATCAGGTCAGTTAAGCACGACTTCTCTTTGTGAATCCATGCTGACTACTCACAGTCACCTGCCTATCCTTCATGCACCCAGGAACGGTCTCCAGGATTAGCTGCTCCACCACCATCCCAGGGACCATGCTGAGGCTGACCTGGCTGTAGTTTCCTGGGCCCTCCTTCTTGTCAGTTTTGAAGCTGGAAGTGACACTTCCTCTCCTCCAGTCCTCAGGCACCTCCCCCAACCCCCAGAGCCTTTCAAAGAGAATCTCCAGCAACCCTGCATGGACACCTGATCACTCCCTTGGCACCATGGGTGCAGCCCACCAGGGCCCTTGGGCTCACATATGTCCAGCTTGTTTAAGTATCCCCTGACTTGATCCTCTTCCACCAAGGGTAACTCTTCCTTATTCCAGAAGGAAATCTTCTCCAATCCAATTTAAATTTGCTTAATTAATTTGAAATGTAATTAACTAAATTGAATTAATTAAACATACAAGTCAAAGACAAGCAGTATCCAATACTGGGTTCACTAGATCAATCCAGTAGCAGTGTATTACTCCTGACTCGAAGGCAATCTTTCAGACCTTTTTTTCCCCTTTTGGCTCTTGTTGATTTGTGTGCATACTAGATGCTTTTCAGCACCACAGAATTACGGCAGAGAAAATATGGAAAAGTTACCTTCCTATTCTCCTGTCTGAGGGCAGAATTATCTGTGTTCCAAGACAGATCTCCTCTCTTCTCCACATTTGACCTAAATTCCTTGTCAACCATCCATAAATTTTGTATTTGCTGTGTCAGAATGTATCTTATTAGAACAGCCTGTCTTTTTTGAATCCTGGCACATCATTTAAAGAAAGCTGTTGCGCTCCAAGACACCCTGAAGTTTAACCACTGCAGCAGACCTCTCTGGTCAGCTTAGGGATCTTTGGGTGCAAAACCCACCTGAATTATTTATCCCTACATTGCCAACTCAAAAGAACAAAAACTAATCCCAGAGGCTGCACACAGCCACAGATGCCTGAGCAACCCTCACCAGTGTGGCTGGGCAGGCTGACAGCCACAGGGCAGGACCGAAGGTACCTGGACAAAGCTCACCTTGGCCTCCAGGATACATGCAGCGAAAGGCTCGCCCCAGCTCCTCCGCCTGGACTCTTCCTGCCGGGGTCAGCTCTCCACCCCACTTAAGCACTAGGAGAAGGGAGGGGGAGGACTCTCGGCGAGCTTCTAGGAGACAAACAGGTACTCACTACATCAGATCTCATAGCTGAGCTTGCAGAGGGAGAGGAGGGGAGGAAGAAGAGGTTGTCATCAGCACCTTGCAGTGTTCTCAACACAAGCCTGACCCAAAATCCCCAGGAAACAAATCAGCAGGTAGGAAATTCATAGTCACTAGTTTTGGAAGGTATAGGCTGACATTCACAAAATTAGAGGCGCAAGCCCTGTAGAACCAACCCGGGTGTACTGGTAACCATATTATGCATCACTCCAACCCTCCCTATGATGTGAGCAAAGATAAGATATGGGTCACCAATTCTGCTTGCAGGTCCAGAGGTCTATACAGGTAGGATAGCTGCACTCACACCTGAATTCTGAGCTTAAAGACCAGGGTAGCAACATCAGGTTTCTTTACCTTCATCTTCACTTGTAGCTTTTGGATGTCCATGAGGCAGATAGGTCAACTGAACCTTACGGTTAATGCCAGAAAAATGTCCATACCTGTCACGAGGGAAGGAGGAAAAAAAAGTGAAACAAGTCAACTCCACCCAGCCTTTACCCAGAGGCCCCCAGGCAGTACACAGCAAAAGTACAGCACGTGCAAGAGACTTTCCACTGCAGCACCCACAGACATGGAACATGATTTCTGTCACCTGCTTATGACCCAGCACACATCCCCAGAAAAAGCCAAACAGCTCCCTCAAACAAAATTTGAAGATCCATTCCCTTGCTCTTCCACCAAGAGCACTTTGTGCTCTCATTCCTCACTAGGGCTTTAATCTCTATCTACATCTTTAACAAGTGAATTAATGAGATCACAGAAAAAAAAACACTGCCAGATGCTTTGAAGGATAACCACATCTCCAATGAGTAGAAGAGGAGAGGAGGAAATCACAGGAAAAATTCCTCCTCTGTCCTCCACAGACATGGCCTGAACATAGATGCTGGCTGTGTGTGCCACAGCAAGCTGCGGTCCTGAGAGGAACCCTGGTTTTGTTTCAAAGATGCCAATACCACCATATTGTCTTTTATTTTGACTGTACAAAATCTCAGAGGACAAACATCTTTACATATTTTCTGAGCTCCTTTTTGCTAAACCTTTGGCATCAGGACAACTTTATTTAAAACAAGTTTTGTTCCAAATATATAAAAATGCTTCATATCAACATGGTCCCTACAGGACCCCAGTTCCTCTCCTGCAGCAAAGAAAGCTCAATTTTGTCTCAAGTTGTTTAGCCAAACACCAGACACACTAGGGACAAAGATCAGCAGGGTCTTGATGTCAAGGAGAAAAGGTTGGGAGCATGGCACCTTTCATGTACAGTTACTAATGGGACAGAGGAGACCCCAATCTCTGGGCAACAGCTGGCCAGGACACCAGCAGCACAGCTTGTTTCCATATCACATGCTCTGAGGCAAACCCATGGGGCCCCAAGGTAGGAATGCTTACATCTCCAAGACACTCTTCAGCTGTTCCAGTTTGGATTTTCTCTCCTCAATTTCACAATCACTGTGGGTTCCCAGCTCCACCACAAGCTGCCGTGCAATGTCCAGGACTTCCTGTTGGAAAGCAGACAGCAATTCTGCCTCAGACTCACCACTGTACTCCTGCAAGGCCTCCTGACAGCTTCACTCAGCATCAAGCCCATGCAGACACTCCTCAGAGGCAAGTCATTTCATAAGACACAGCTCAGGCAGGACAAACCTTCACACTGCAGTTTGCTTCATCCCCATGCTGGGCTACAGTCCTGTTGAGAACCAAGCAGGTACCTCCAATTGCCCCACTCCATAGCCTGGACCCATATGTCACCAGAGGCAACCACAGCTGGTGAGCAAGCTGCACCAGGTCACCTCCATCCTAGAGTGTGCGCATCAGCCAGCAGAAGTTTTTGTTCTGCTCTCCTGCTGCCACACAGCTGAGTGTGCACGGGGTGCAGAATGAGAAAGGGAGCATCTGTGTGAAAGACTGTTGCCCTTTTGGAGGTTTTCACTCTCCCAAAGAATTGCCTCACACCAGGATCTGTATTACCTGCATGTCCCACACAGTAACCCCAGAATGTACTTCCTCACCTGTAGCTGCTCTGGTTTCTTCAGCTTCAACTTCCCTGTCTTGTAACCATCATATTTCTCAAATAATTCAAAGAACCTGAACAGACAACAAAGAATGCTGATCCATTTTCTGCTGTTTCAGTAATACAAGGAGAGTCATCCCTACATGTGCATTCAATCTCTGTTCTTCAGGGAGAACCAGGAGCCTGCTGGCTCCTCCCCATGCTTCAGAAGTTCTGAAACAAGTGTTTTTCAATTTACAACCAGGAAGCTTCCCATTTAGCGGGGCACTTTCCTTTTCAGCACCTAGCACACCTTCACTCTCCCTTCCAGTGTTCACACAGAAGGTGCCAGGATCCTTGTGGGGAAAGGGGGCTTTCTCAACTGTCAGAAAGCATTTGCTCGGAAAAAGCACTGCTTCCTATGCACTCAGCCCTCTGCTCCTGCTCTTGGTTTAGAGAATAAGCCCTCATCCCCTCTCAGCAGCACAGCACCTCCTTGCCTTGGCTCTTACCGGGGATGTTTCACTTCCATCTTCATCTTCTGCTTCGGGGTGCGATCTCCATGACGGATGACTGCAATAACACAGCGAAGCTCCATCCTGGGGAAACACAAGATAAAGCTAACAAATGTGCCCCTACGCTCCAGAATTGCCACCAGGAACTAGCTTCCCATTGTTCTTTCAGTTCCATTCTTCTGACAGCTGCTTTCATCAGCAGGAGCAGAATTTCTCCCAGACTAAACCAGGCACAAGTGCCAAGGCTGCAGAAGCAGTCAAAGCTCTGCAGACACTACCAAGTTGTCTGATTTCATACCTACCAGTGTATGAACCATGTACAAGTATACAGAGGACTACAAAGAAACTTCTGCATTTGGTCTTTTAACTTTATGTGGTAGAAAACTATTAAAGCCAAAGGTACCAAATGAGGGGCTGCCAAGCATATGGGTAATGTGAACAGTTCAGCTAATTGCTTCCACCCATTTCACTGGTAGCTCAACACGCACTTTCTCCATGTAGCAGCCAGCTACAGCATCTGTCCTGATCTGTTTCCTGTCCTGATGAAGAATTTGGGCCCTCTGAAAACCATGTGAGCAGTTTCTGTAACTTCTTCAATGACTKCTCATCTGCATTCATCAAAGCTACAGCTAATCACCAACCTGTCACACCTTCCATGTGCATGGCTAAGCCTTTCCACAGACATTTCAGGGTTGCAAGCAGCACAGTAGCTGGACGATGCCATGCTGCTAGTGGTGTCAGGCCTCTGGACAGGGTTTTTTGCACTCTGTCCCCCATGTAGCCATCACTGGCATTCTTTTGAGAAGATGGCAAGTACTCACATGGTGCCTGAAGTTGTGGGGACAATGGGGATGTCTTCTGCCTCTGTTGGGATGGACCAGGGTATATGAAATTGGGGAGCCAATTCCCGCATAATTATATTTCTGGAAGAAATCAAAATACAACATTCACAAGAAAATCCATTCCCTTGGTTCTCCACATCTTCCTTAGCAGTCCTGCTAAAAGATGTGAAGAGAGCCACAGAATTTCCTCTCACTTTCATTGCAGAGACACCTATCACACCATGGGCTAGTTAGGGCAATCCAAAGGGGTACCAGTTTCCCTCACATCACCAATACTGCAACTGGGCTTAGCATGGAATGAAAGTCCTGGAAGATACATCTAGCTGTAGACAAAGACAACCAATATCAATGCAGGCAAGAGCTCCAAGGGTTGAAAATAATTAACCCATTCCTCACAGAGCCAAGCTTTCACCTGCTGAACAAATGACCCACATGAACCACCTGCAGACTTCTCCAACGTACTGACCAGGACTCCACATTCATTTTACCTTGCTGTGAGTTACCTTACTGCCTTATCAAAACTTGAATCATACATACCCAAGGATTTTGGCACAGTCATCATAATACTTCATGGAGTTCTTCACAAAGCTGAAGCCGTTCACGTCACAAACAAAAGAGTGGCCATTGGCCCGCAGCAGGTCGAACCCACACACGGTTTGCTGCAGGAGGAAGCAGAGGACACGGGACTTGGACACACAGTAAGGAAGCAGTGGGGGACAGCAGCTGCCCTGCCAGCAGGGCATACATAGACCCAGCCAATGCTGCCCAGTTCAGCCCTGCGGATACTACAGCTGTCCTCCACTCCATGCCCACCTCACGAGCCTTGAACAAGTGCAAAAACATGCCATTAGCCAGGCCTTTACCTTGTACACTGCTGTMCCAAAGGCCCTACCCACAAGCCCCCAGATGAAGCTGTCAGGACCAACCCCCAGCTTCCCAGAGCTCTAAAGGCCTAAAACAGAGCAGCTCCTGGATATTCTGTTCTTCCTTCCAAATCCAACCATTTTGAACCAGATTGACAAGCACAGACAAGAAGTCCTGCAGACAAAGACACCGATCACTACATGGAAAAGGCTACAAGGTAGAAAAGAGCCCAAATATCCATCAGCCCAACTGCATGTGGTGCCAGTTGCAGTGGGGCAGGAACAAGGTGCCCAATGCTGCTTCTGCTAACACTGCTGAGCATGTCATGGAACCATACCTAGACTCAAACACTCACACTACCCAACTGTAAGATAAAACACAAAATTTGCACCAGAGCCATATTTAAAAAAACACAAAAACCAAAAAAACAAAAACCCAAAACAAGTACCAAAATGCAAGAAAAAAAAAAAACACACAAGAAAATAAGACCAAATTTTCCTCAAAGACAAAAGCAGGAAACAGTCAAGACAGGATGAGCACAGGTCAGACAGAGAGCATCCTCAGGATCCAATATTAAATGCTCAGATGTATGTGGGACACCAGGCACCTGCCAGCACAGAGGGCATTTGCTGCAGGCCCTCTTGCCTTCCCAGTCATCTCTGCTCAGCAAACTGCCACAGCCAGCAGGACTAACAACTGGCATCAGAAATGGAGGATCACCACACCTGAGACATGCCAGGATGACAAGCTTTAACACTGACCCAGATATGGGTCAGACATTCGTGGAGTCCTCCTTGCACAGGAAAGAAAATACATACCTTAAAGGCTACACAGACTTTACGGGCAACAAGTTTCTCCATGGCAGTCAGCATGACTGGGTAACGAATTTCCTTCCCTTCACTGTCCCGTTCCACTTTTCCATCCAAAGCAGGGGATTTGCGAGCCTCTGCATGGGCATAGTCCGGCCCAACAGTGTACACCTGGAAATAGAGTGAGTTACACATGACATAGCCACCAAGACTAACTGCAGCTTCCAGAAGGTATTTCTGCTGCAAACACAGAGAAGGAGATCAGATGGTCTCACACATTCCTCCTGGTGTGATCTACAGAGCACCCATTCCCCACTTTGGGGCCCAAGCTGCACAGTCAGCACCTCACAGCTTAAACACACATTCCAGAGCCTCAGCAGGACCAAGCAGAACTGTCCAACCTTCAGCTCTCCCAGGCCTGGAGAAGGAAGGCACTGTTCCAGGCTTTTCCTTACCTTTACATCAGTGCCATCCGTAGGCATGAACTCCTCATAAATGTAGGAGCCTGTCTTCCTCACACTGCTCTCTGGGGAGTACACGCTGCTCCGGCTGCCAATCTGAGAGGACAGAATAAACACCTCAGGGAAGAGCACGGGGATCCTTTTCTTAGATGGAAGCAGAAAACCAGAAGTTTCATCCCATATGTAGAGAATTTAGCAGAATTAGTGGATTAGCCCCTCAGGATCCCCAGCTGTTACAGCACACTTATTTATGGAGGACAAAAGAGACTGTAAAATGTGGGCAGCAGGTCTGTCATTTTCCAGGCTTTAAAGAGGAGAAAAGTTATTATAGACCATTAGTTTGCCTCTAATCACTTCAAGGATATGGAACGAGAAAAAAGTGAACAAAGACCTACAAAGTAAGGAGCCTAACTAATATGCAAATGAAAATAAATGATGACAGGTGATAATCCAACCAATTTAACTTCCTTCTAGGACCATAACTGATCTTACCAACATCGAGGATGATGTTGTGTTCATTTTTAGTAAGGCTTTGGATACAATGTCAAGTGGCATGCCGAGGGAACAATCATTTTAGGATTACTAATGGCAGATGTGTAACTGACTGGAAAAAAGTTACATCACAGCTATAACTGTTCACCAGCAAAGTGGGAGAAGTGAGTAAGGGCAGATTTCCTCTAGAATCTATACAGAACAAATACTGTCTTCATCACATGTGCAAGCTACACTAAGCTGGGAAGGGCAAGAATGATGCTAAAGGACAGGAACACAATTTTTTTTAAAAATTCATCTTGATAAACCCAGGAGATGATCTGGAAAAAGCAGCATGCAATTTAGAAAAGGACACAGTGCTCCACGACTACTCAACAGGACACAGATCACCCAAAGGATGGGGAAGGTGAAGTCAGCACTACCACTAAAATATGTCCTTCTGTGATTCCCAGGTAGATGGGGTTGAACTAAAAGTTCTAAGAAGGTCTAAACTTCCCCAACACAAAACCTTCCTTTCCCCTTCACCTGTCTCAACGTTCCTTCCTGAAGCCACATGGGTCTCAGACCCATAGATCTGTTGGTTCCAACACCAGCTCTGGAGACCCCTCCTCACCTTACGGAAGAGCCGCTGGCTGCCCCCACCTGCTGACGTCGGGTAGTAAATATACACATTGTGGTCTTCAGCACTGACTGGCTTCTCTACAAATGGCTTTGGGAAAACAGTTCCGTTTACCTCCACATGGTCCTCTCCTTCCACCAAGTTGCACTCTGAAGACAGAGCACAGCAGCAGCACATCAGGAAAGGTGAGACATCCCTAGTGCAGAGCCATAGCCCCTTCCAGGCCCATCAGCCACTTTTGCTGTTGGGACCTTTTTCCACAAAAAAACCCAACAGACTTATGAGTTAGGCCTCTTTGAGGTGACTGCCAGTATGTGTTCTCTGCAGAGTATCTTAAATACCGCAGCCTGGGGAAATGGCTTTCAGTAAAGCTTGGACACTGACCTTCTGGTCTGTCAGGGTCTCGATTGAGCACAGCATAGCGGGGCAGGTCTATTCCCTCTTCTTGAAGGATCCGATATACTTCACGCCTGTAGAGGACAGAAGCAGTGTCAGAGGAGTCTATAAGGTCCTCAGTACACGTCAAGAGAAAGACTTCACTCCCACTGATGAAGAACAAAGTCAAAAAAGCATCAAGACAGACAGYAGATACTTCTCAGCATATGCTCTTTGGACGAGTCCTACAAGCTATGAGGTTTGTCTCAGTCCTACTCTGGACACAGATGCCCCAGAGTAAATCTATACCTGGCCTAAACATAGATGCTCAATTACTAGCATGGGCCCAAAGCACAGCAGTGCACCCAGCCACCTGCCCAGATTTGCCCTCTTGGAGAGTGCCCTGTCATGCCAAGCTGCCCAGTGCACAGGCCAGGCAGAGGCAGCAGAGCCTTCCTTCATCCTGTGTAAGGGGGCAAACCCCAATTTTTTCACTAGTTACACCTTGCAATGCCTGCCAGCACCCACATAACACTGCTCACCACCCCAAAGACAGGGCAGGAGGTTTGGGATCTGCTAGGAGCCCTACTCACACCCAGCCAAACCAGCCTGGGTATAAGAGCTGAAATATGTGGCTGCTGGTGGCCTCTACCAACAGATGACTGAGAAACCTCACGTGTCCGACCAACACACGCTCCACAGAATCTGACCCAGCCTTGCTCCCAATTTCTGACCCAGAGCCCCATCTCACCACATGGCTCTGCTGCTCAAATACTAGTGTTTTTGCTTTAGTCATGACAGCCTTGTTCTGAGAGAAGTCTTCCTACTTCCCAGCTATTCCTTACAAGGCATTTGCACCAGAAAACAAAACATGGTTTTACATAGTCGCAATGGTTTTACCCCCAAAGCTATTCTCCTCCATGCTTCAGAGAAACCTCAAAAAGCCACTGCTAAGGTCCCCTTCCTCCTCACCTCACTCATGTGCTTCTGGTCAGAAAGATAAAATTTGCACAGCATGCTGAGAAGAATCAGACAGAGGAAGAGCGACGAGGCTTTAGTGGTTCACAGACACCCACCTGTCCTGGATGTAATACTGCATATCAAGGTCATTGATCAGAAATGGCTTGCACAGCTTGGCATAAGCAACCGCCTTATCCAGGGGGAATCCTGAAATACAGGGCAAGGACAGAGGGGAAGGCTGAAAGGAAGCTCCCTTGCCCACAGCTCAAGCAGGCTAAGGCCTGCTACAGATGCGTTACCTTTGGAGTGGAAGGATATCAGGCAGTCACAAGAGGGCCAGTTCTCCACCGGTTCGTTCAGAATAACATCCTCCCCCATGATCACCACTGTGATGTACTCGAACTTGCACAGACGTTCCAGAATCTGTGTCATGGGCTTTGACTTGGACTTTTTCGTCATGGCACAGATTCCCACCACGATCTGCCGTTCTGGTGGCTGAGGGAAGACAGAGATCAGTTTAGTAGCATTTAATATAACACTGAATAGGGGCCAAAAGCAGTCAGGAGCTGGAGATCATTATTTCTGCATCCTCYTTCTGGAGGTTACAGAAAAGAATCAATGTTTTCTTTCTGCACAGACACCTTTGCCATTTTTACAGGTGCCAGAGTTTTCCTCAAAAATTTCCCTGGTGAAAGAGAAAGGTTTACAGGAGTGTCAGGTTAAGTTTCTAGAACAAAGAAATCCACTACTGTCCTCAAATCAGACCTGCAGGCAAAAAGGCTGGATTTTCTGACGCAGTGAGCACAGCAGCATGATGTAATGTGTCCTGTCAGAAATGCCACTACCATGTCCCGTGACTGTGCCACACAGCCAGGTGCTGTCCCCTGCAGTCCCAACTGCCTGCTGCCTCAGCAGTAACTATGCAAAACCTGGTTGAGGCCCAGGGATTCCGCACAGGTGCTCCAGCTCAGAATGCTGGGACCTCCTTACCGACTCCTCCTCTTCATCATCTTCAAAGAAATCGGTTTCGTCTGTCTTCATGTTTGATCCCAGAAATTCTGTCTCATCATCTCTGGAACCGACAACAAACCTGGGAGTGGAGTTCTCTCCCTCACTGGAGGTCGTCAGGGACGACATTGTATCTTCGGTGGCCGACCATCCCGCTCTGGAATCACGGCATGCAAAAAGAAGAGAGAGATCAGATGCAGGGCAATCCCAGAGCCAGCTGAACGATGGAAGCAAGTGACAGTGGGGAGGGCAGGGACTGATCTGGCATGAGGGAGCCCAGGGGTGGTGTTGTCCAGCACAAAAGAAGGGAGCAGGAAGAGACTCTCAGGGCGGGAGAGGATCTGGAATTCTGGATCATTTTAGATAAGCAGCTCCATTTTGCAATTTACCCCCTTGCACCGGGACAGTGTCATCACCAGCACTGAAATCATGTAACCCTTACAGTGATGCATGCTCCAGCCGCTGTCTAAATCATGGACAAGGACAAGGGACAATCTTGCAGGCTCATATGCCCAACAACATCAAGTGGGAGTCCAGAAGTCAGGATAAGGCCCAGGACAGTGACAGTAACCTTCCAATCGCCAATTTTCATCCTTTCAGCTCAAGAAGACCTACAATAACAGAGAGAACAGTTTGAGAGGTGCTGGAGTTTGCAGGGAGGAGAGAAAAGGAGTAAGTGACAACTCCATGGCAGGGAAAGAGGACACAGAGGGAGCATCAGCAACAATCTGGGCTGCAGGTCAGGGCATCTGGGTTTGCAAGCTGTCACAGAATCATAGAACATGTTGAATTGGAAGGGACCCATCAAGATCGAGTCCAACTCCTGGCTCTGCACAGACACCCCAAGAATCTCACCATGTGCCAGAGAGTGTTGTCCAATGACTTCTTGAACTCAGACAGTCTTGGTGCTGTGACCACTTCCGTGGGGAGCCTGTTCTGGTGCTCAGCCACCCTCTGGGGGAAAAACCCTTTTCCTGATACCCAACTTAAACCTCCCCCAATTCAGCTCCAGCTGTTTCCTCAGGTCCTGTCGCTGGTCACAGAGAGCAGAGATAGGAGCTGCCCTTCGGCTGCCACTCAGAAGGATGTTGAAGACTGCAATGAAGTCTCTCCTCACTCTCCTCCAGGCTGAGTGCCTTCTGCCGCTCCTCATAAGGCCCCTCCAGACCCCTTCCCATCCTCGTGGCCCTCCTTTGGAAGCTCTTTAATGGCTTAATGTGTTTTTTATATTGTAGTGCCCAAAACCGCCCCCAGAACTCAAGGTGAGGTGGCACCAGTGCAGAGTAGAGTGGAACAACCACCTCCTTTGACCAGCTGGTAAATACATGCTATGAATTAGAAATGCCAGGAAAGGAGTGCGTCCTCCACTGTCACCTACAAGAGCAGCACTGCCTGCCTCAGAAGGGACAGAGTCAGAACACACCATTCAACTGACCTGTACACACCAAGGACACGGCTGTTCAGCACTGACCAGAGCTGCACCCACACAAGTGTCAAGCAGGTGTCTTTCACTGTGCTTTTCCTAACTATAAAGTGGTCAAAAGCATTTCTTCTGCATAAGTAAAGACAGCGTTGAGGAGAGGACATTGTGAACCTCATGTTATTAAGTACTTCCTAAAACTGGACATGAGACACTCTGCTGTTGTTTCTCAGGTTCTCACATGATTTCCAGCATTCCCCAGACTACGAGTTACCGAATTTCCTTCTCCTTTGTAATGCTTTCCCTTACAGCCAGGACACAGCAGGAGACTGCACTGCCACATACAACTGTCAGTTCCCAGTCCTCTGGCAGCAACAGGAGGCACACCCCAAAGCCATCAGCCTGCTGCCAGCACAGCATCCGGGCAGGTGAGAATGCCCTCACTGGGAACAACAGCAGAAGATTGCCTTAATCCATCTAAGCAGAAGTGCAAAAGACACAGAGTAATACAGCTGCTTGTGAAGTCTCCTTGGAAGTAAGGGTACAATAATGCAGGCTTCCAGGCAGAAAGGCAGCGTGCTCCCAGAAAGGGCAGGAAATGTAACAGGTAGGAGTTCAGAGAAAGCACTGAAGCAGAAGTACATCAAACAAGGACCCGCAGCCGTGCTACCAGGCACCAGTGGTAGACAAGCCCATCAGCTGTCACACCAGATCCACCGGGGGAGCAGACACTGACCCAACAGAAACCAGAGAGGGGACAGCAAGCCTGGACTTTGTACATACCGCACCAAGGATGATCTCCTCCACCTTACTCCCAGCTTGCACCAGGCTGACACCCATGCACCGAGCCCAGTGCTGCTGCTGCTCCCACAAAATCCTTGAAGCACAACACACATCTGGCACTGAATCGTCTCGATCAGCAAGAGTCAGAGCTGTAACTCACCATCAGTGCTCGTGGCTAGTGGAAGGAACAGCGTTGGCAGACCAAGCTATAGAGGCATTTGCTGTGCACTCCATACAGCCCTACTATCTTCAGAGGACAAGAATAGGATTCCCAACATGCTCAGGAACCATTTTCATGCCTATGTCCTGCTGCCCCAGCACACCAGTGTAGAACGAGCCCTTAGCTAGTACACTATCAGCTTGATGGCTGATGATTTAATGAAGTGAAGCAAACCATGCAAGAGGAGGAGAAGGGTTATTTTCTCCAATCCCTTACTCTCTCCTCCCTCTTGGAAAAAAACAGATCAACCAGCAGGAAAACCTTTGCCCTAAAAACTATGAAAGCAACAACTTCTCTATATTCCTGCTCCTATCCCAGAGAAAAAGCCTCTTCCTTGCTCTGTCTCAAGACCATAACACACCATACTCAAACCAGGTAAAAACTCAGAGCCTCACTGAAGCTGACAGCCACTGATGGATCAGGCATGCCCATGGTGTTAATAAGGAAAGCCTCATGATTTCAGCTGTGGGGAGAGGAAGAGGGTTAACCAAAACCTTTTTCTAGTTTTTCTTAAAAGGTCTCTTACCTTAAACTTATACTAAGTGACTACAGACTCTTGATGAAACAGAACTTTTAGCTACAGGCATAACTAAGGCATCGAAAACTCAGACTGTTGCTCTTAAATGGCAAGTGGACACTGGCAAGTGGAACTCTATTCTGGTATCTAAGGACAGCGACAGGAGGTTTGCCCACCACACCCGAGGCAGCTCTAGTGCTGAACTGTCACGGGGCTCATTCACCAGGAGGGTGACAACTGTCATTACAGAACCCTTACAGGTTCCTGTACAGTGCCCAGCCCACACCTTGCCACACCAACCACACCGTGCTGGTGGTTTTGTCCCTGTTGATTGCTGAGCTAACTGCTCATGGAGGCCACACATTCAGTCCAGTTCCCAGTTTGCTGAGAGTGCTACGGGCCTCACCTCTCACTAATCACAGCAAGAAAATCCAGTGTTAATGCTGCAGGCTGTGTTGTTCAAGGGAGACAAGAGCATTAATGCGGCTCTGCAACATGCACACAAAAGGTGAAGATGATTCCGGCTTTGAGTCAGAATATTCAGGCTTGGTAGTCCTGTCACAGACACAGGAGGAAGTACATGCCAGCTGCTGCAGCTAAAGACTTTCCTGCTGCACTTTCCAAGAAGGGTAGCTATGATCTGCTGCACAATCATACCAAAGGTTACTGTAAGCACCCAGTAGCAACCAGAATCTGCTGACACACAACCCTAAATGGAGCCATAGACCTTGCCTCTGATGTCCTTGGACTAATTCAGCTCCCTAGGCTGCCCTGTATTAGTGATAAGAAATGAGACAGTAAATTGTTTTCCGGTTCCCCAGCAGATCATTCTGGTGCTGTTCAGGTAAGGGTGCTCACAAAGTAAAGAGATTCCTTGTGCCCTGCTTCTGAGGTACCTGACATTTAAGAGAGAAGGTGCGATTAGGTCTTGTATTAACCTTGTATTCAGTGTGGCATTAACCAACAAGAGTGGGTTTGGGTGTTGAGGTTTTGTTTCATTTTGGTTTTTAAACAAAAGGTGCAGATGCAGGTGCAGTCTCTGTAGTGCCAGGCTGACAGACAGGAACATGGTTCATCATATTGCCAGTGGCAGGAATTCGGGTTTCCTCGGCATGGAGACAGCCTGCAAGGATGATTCAGCTTAGAGACCGACAGCCTAGCCATGCCAGCTCAAGTACCTGCAGAATCATTACCTTTAAGAATACATGTAGCTGGCATTTTAAAACACTAACGCTGGCAATGTCTTGTAGAACTACCTGAAACTACTGATGGCACTACAACCAATCAACCAACTAGTCCAAAATACCCAATCCTGAAAGCTTAGACCCTGACCAGTGAAGTACCTTTGCATGCGTGACCAGTGACACACCTTTGTCCAGAGAGTTACTTCCATTGTCACAAGGGCTGTTTGCATTAAGGTTAATTCCATACTTTAAAAAGGTGAAAGCTGTGCTCTTATCATGGGCACTTAATTGCTTCAGACAGAAAGAAGACTTACTCTAAGGTTAATAATTAAAGCTATTTGGACGTGGCGTATCACAGAAATCCCTCTGTTCTGGTAACACAGCCGTTCAAGGTGTTCACAGCCAGGAAGCTGAAGTCGAGTTCAGCCTATTCAAGCAGCACTTTCAGTGAGGCCGAACACACCAACAGCTGCAAACCCGGAGCGCTGAGCAGCGGGGAGAATTCAGCAGCTTTGCAGAGCTCCTGCTCAGCTCCTCCTGAAGATCTCACGCAGCCTTTCGGTTTACCCCGCACATCGAGCAGTGCCGTGCCGCGCACAGCGGCGAAACCCGTCCRTATCTTACATTGCTCATAACCAAACGTTTAATGAGATTCGTGAGATTATAAAGCGTGAAACTCCTCAGCACCGGAATTCCCCCGCCACGGTCGCTGTCCGTGAAGGTTTACTGCAGGGGGGCTGCTGCCGCTCTACCCCGCGCACATCGCGGGGGCTTCAGGGCCCCCGGTCCCCTTGGCTCGGGGGAGACAGCGGCCCCGGAGAGCGGAGCAGGGGCCGGGGCCGGTCCAGTAAAGCGGCGCGACCGCAAGCAGCCACGCACACGGCGGGCCGCCGCTGCCCGGGGAGCGGGCAGGCACCGGCACCGGCACCGCGCCGGCACATACAGGCCGAGCGCGGCGGACCCGAGCGGCCTGGACGAGCCTCGCCCACCGCTGCGCCCGTGTCGGGCGGAGCTCCCGCGCTGTGGGGGGGCCGGAGCCCCGGGCCCGGCAGACAGAGGCGGGTGGCGACGGCGGGCCGCGGGGGCGGCAGAGCACCGGGCCGCGCTTCGCCGTGGCGCCGCCGCTGCCGCCCACCCGGCGCTCCCCGACAGCCGCCGACAAACGGGGCCCAGCGGCGGCGCGACCGGCCGCCCTACCCGCCCCCCACCTTCACTTCGCTKCGCTTCCCTTCCCGACGCGGCCCCGGCCCCGGCCCTACCCCCGGCCCCCAGGCCTCCCTTGCCCCCACCGGCAGCAGCAGGGGGCGCCACTCCGGGCGCCGCCATTTCCCTCCGCTCACCTGCGGCCTCCAAGCGCACCCTGCGCTGCAGGCGCTGTCGCCGGCCAATCACCGCCTGCTGACGGCCGCGGGCAGCCAATCGGGGAGCAGGAGGCGGGCCGGCCGGGACGCGGGAGGGCGAGGCGTGGCGGCCCCTGGCGGCGGCGGCGGGAGCTGCTGCGCTGCCGGGCGTGCCGCGCGCACGTGGGCGCGGGCCCCGCGCCGGGTCCGTGCTGTAACGGCAAGCGTGCGGCTGCACCGGGCGGGACACGCGGCCGTACTGGCTGTACCGGGCTGGGCGCGCGGTTCTACCGGGCGGCCAGTTCCCGTGTGCCGGAGCAACCCGGCGATGCGCCAGCCCCTCCCGTCCCGCGGGGTCTGCGGTGGCGAACGCGGCGCGCCCCCTGCCCCGCCGGTGCGGCTGGCACGGAGCACCGCGGGAGGGCTGGTGACCACCGAGAACCGGCTCCTGATCCCGCGACCCATCGCGGGCCGCATCCCGTCGAGGAACCGCGGCCGCCGCTCCAGGCGTCAGGTGCACGAACTTTGACCCGGCCGCGCCCGCCCGCCCCGGGGCGCGGCGAGGGGCTCTTGGGTCTGGGTCCCGGTGCGGAGCCGGCCCGTCTGGGCGCAGCCGCCCCTCCGGCGCTGTCCGGCGAGCGGTGCTGAAAGCGGCGGGGGCCCCGGTGGGGCGGGGCGGGGCGGGGCAGCCAAGCAGGTGGCGGTGCCGCCCGGCCCCCCCGTGCCCCGCCGGCTCCCCGCCCCCCGCGCGCCCCGCCGCCGTTCCCGTTCCCATTCCCGTTCCCGTTCCCATTCCCCTCACGTCCGCTGCCCGCCCCGGCGCCCTCGCTCCGCCGCTTCACCATGGCCAGCACCTTCGCCCGCGCTCTCTCCGCTCGCCGCTCCGCCGGCCTCCTGGCCATGGTGGGCGCCGGCTCTCTCGCCGCCGGCTTCCTACTCGCTCGGGACTCGGTCAGCGCGGGCGACCGTCAGCGTCGGCGATACCCGCCCAGGTAATGTGCGCGGGCGGCGGGGGTGCACGGGCTGGGGGCGGCGGGCGGGGGACGGTCCCTGCGGCACCGGCACTGGGGGAGGGCGCGGGGGCCGCCCCTCGGCTCCAGCCGGGGCGGCGGGTCCCGGAGCAGCTCATGGGGGCGGCGCGGTGGACGCTGCTCGTCCACGGCTGGGAGAACCGGGAGGCCCGTGAATCAAGCCGTGTCGGCCCCGGGGCCCTGGGCGACGAGGGAGACGGGGCGGACGCAGGGGTTCGGCCGCGTTGGACGGAGCCTCTCCGCCTCGGGCTGCTGGTCACCGGCTCCTCGGACTCCGCCGTTCCCGCGCACAAGGACACCGGCACAGCCGCGCCCCTGGCGCGGACCCGCGGGGGCCGGGGAGCGCGGGTCCCGGCTCTCCCGGGTTCGTCCGGGTTGCCGCGGGCCTCCTTCGCGGGACCCGCGCGGACAGGGTCCGTAAGGGCTGCAGGGGCCGCCTCGGGCACATTCCCGTGTGCGGCGGCTGGCTCTGGGCGCGGTGGTCCAGGCTGGGAGCCCCGGAGCTGCCAGCTGCCCTGGATGATCCCAGAGCACCTGGACAAGCCGCTGCAGCGCCGGGGCATGTGAGAGCGGAAGGGGGACAAATACTTGGCAGTTGGACTGGGATCCCGGGGGACTTCCCGGGATGACCCGGAGGGCAGAGATGGGGGCTGTTGGGAAGGCGGGCCAGTCTGGGAGGCAGCAGTACTGGGACAGCCAGCACGGGTGGGACATACCCCAGGCTCGGCCCAAGAGAAGGCAGCGAGACTTTGCCAATGTCCTGGTAGAAACAGGATGGAGGAAAGGGTCCATTTTGTCCTCCTGGCGGAACACCCAGGATCTCTGACTGTGAGAGCTGATGTCAGAGCAGCCCCTGGCCCGACCTCATCTGGCTGTACCAACCTTCCCACGCGCCTGCCTCTGGGACAGGGACTCCTCTATTGAAAAGAAAAGCTTTGCTGGCAGGTCCTGGCTCTTTTCTCTCTAGGCCAGTTTTTAAAGGAAGAACTGGAGGGGCCCATGGGTGCTGAGCAGGCAGCCCCAGCCTGTGGGCAGATTTTGGATGACAATGAGATGTTCAATCAGGACTTCTGGGAGGTGGGCACAGAGTCGACCTGGGCCAAGTGGGCGCATACATCGCCACAGCCTGGCTTAAGGGTGCTTTTGAGGTAATGCTGGCTCTGCAAGAGCCCTGGCCCTATTTGCACACCCAATGCCTGATCCCTTAAGCCAGATAAGTGTCATAGCTGCAGTACAATGCTAAGGTTCAAGCTGCAGACCAGAAGGTCTCATGTCACTACTCTCCAGACTGCTCTTTGCTGCCCCAGGGAGCCCAGCAGGGCCGGGAGGGCCAGGTGCTCCAACTTCCCATGGTTCTGCACACCATCACTTGCCATGGCAATAAGGAAGTGGGGCTGGGAGAGATGGAGGCTGGTCCAGCCCAGTGCTTGTGCTGCTAGCCCCGAGGAGCATAGAGGGCCATGGGACCAGACAGGACTGGGTGCAGTAGCTGCATGTGTCTCACAAGGGCTAGGCAGGGTAGGAATGGGGCCAGGGCCAGGAGGGAAGATGGACTGTGTGGCCACCAGCCAGTCCTTCTGCCTTACACTGGCAACAGCTGCTTGGCCTAGCACATCCCAGAGGCAGGCCAGGGAAATGAGGACTGGGTTTTCCTCCCCATCCCAGTGCCAGCAAAGACTGTGCACAGGGAAGGAGCAGGGTGGGAAGGAGGCAGCATGTTGCTGCTCCAAACACCAGCAGCTGCTGCCATCCCTGCACCAAATGCCGACAGTCAGAGCAGCGTGTCGCGGCGCTGCATTGCAGGCTGGGAGCCCTGTGCGTGTGGAGGGCTGGCAGGGAGCCGGCACCGGGGCTCTGGCAAGCTGTGTTGGGCTACAGAAACCCGGGGACAGAAATGGAGCGAGTTCAAAGAATGACAAAGGCTGGATGTTATTGATTATTTACCTCCCAAGAGGGGTGTGTTTTCCAGCTTTCTGAACAACTGCAGAGATGCAGACATCAGGTCAGGAGGGGATTAAATCAAGGTGGGGCTGTGGCTGAGAAGCTCTAAAATTAGCCTGCTGAGGGGTTCTGTTCAGCTGAGAATGGTTTTGTGACAGTGCTGACACTTGAAAAGAACCTGGACAGAGCCCTAGGGGTGAGCCACAGCACCTCACTCTGCAGCCAACTCACCCAAGGATTTTGTCCCTCTAGTCTTTTAAGTTAAAAAATGAGAGAGACATTGGCAGCAGCCCTGCAGGGTCTGAGCGACATTCCACAGCCTCCTGTCAGAGGCACCATAGTATGAAAGGCCATGCTGGGAAGGCATAGGCAGTCCCACCTCGAGGAGATATGCACACCGTGTGCCTGCTGCCAGGTGGGTCCTATGACAGGCATGGCAACACACTTCAGCCACCACGTTGGGGCTGCCCGCCAAAGAGTCTCCACACAAAGCCTCCTCCCTGTGTAAGCAAGCCTCATGCTCAGCTGCCTGCAGCAAGCTGCCACCTCCCAGTTCCATGCTGCCACACAGGGTCTGCTGCTCACCCCGCACACCCCCACGCCTCTCCAGAGGACATGTGCAGCTGGGACTGCCTGGGCACCGCACGCCAGTGATGCCAGGAAGGGCACTGGAGGCTGCCAGATTAGAGGTGAAGAGCTCTGGGGAGATGCAGGTAGCTGTGGCTTCCAGAGAAGCTGCCCAGTCAGTAGACGCGCTAATAATCCCTGCTGGCTGCTGAGCAGGTCTGCTCCGGGGTGAGGCACCTGCTCACACAAGGGCAGAGAGGGCAGCTTCTGTGGGCAGCTGCACCCCGAGGTCGTGGGCAGGACGGCAGTGCTGAGGTGAGCGCAGGACAGCGTGGGCGGCAGCACTGAGTCGTGCTCCTGGCAGACATCCACACTTCCAGCCTCTGCAACCGGGGAGGAGCCCACTATACCAAAGAACCGTGGAATCATGGAATCATTGAGGTTGGGAAAGACCTTTAAGATATCACTCGGTGCTGTGGCACAAAACAAAAATTTTGTTTGTAGGAACAAAATATGGTGCTAAAAGGGTCATAATTTTAAAACCAGTCTTGGGGACCAAAGCCAAAGGGTCAAGGCAGCCCAAGCAAGGCAATGTGCAGCATCACCTTAACACTATGATAGAGAACCCATGGACACTCTGAGCACCTGGTGGGAGTGTGGTTGCCACTGCCAGAGCCCTCCAGTGTCAGTCTGGCACAGCCTGGGCTCAGGGACTGGCATCCTCCCCCACTGGCTCTGTGGCACCACAGTGATCACAGCACCAGGAGCTCAGGAACTTCACCCCAGCATTACCCAGCTGGTCCTGGCACCATCCAGCTGAGTTTGAGTGCTCTAGAAAGGCTGAAGAGAGGTTGCCCTGAATTGCTGGCTGTAGTCTAGGGCTGTTCAGAGGACGGTGCACTCCAACGAGGCATTCAGTCAGCACTGCAGCAAGCACAGCACCTGCAGGCAGAGCCTTGAGTCTCAGGGTTTGGATGCTGAACACCTCAGGGAAGATGTAGACAGCCATGCGAGACAGCATGCTTCAACCCATAGCAGTATCCTGCCTACTGGGAATAAGCTGGCTTTCCTTAGGAACCTGTACGGCTCCTGGGCATCCTCTGTTACATGGAAAGCCCAGGAAGTGGTCCTGGCATGCCCAGCAGCATGAGCTGCACTGGAGGAGTGGAGGAACCTGTTCAAGTGTCCCATTCTGATCAGCAAATGCTTTTTACAAGTGTGTCACCCTGGGGAGACAGTGGCCAGCAGATGACAGGGGCAGGAGCAGTGGAGGAGGCCAGGGCAGGCTGTGTCCCATGCATGCCACATCAGCCTCTTAGCTTGGTCATCTCACCAGGGCACAGGTCTGTGTGTGGGCTGGGAGCAGCCCTCAGCCCCCTTAGCCCTGGGACGAGTTATTGTCTGGAGCAAATACCTCCTTGTGCTGGTCCAGGCAGGAGCTGCCAGTGCTTCCCCACACAATGCAAAGTGAACCCTACCTCCCTTTCTTTCTGCACAGTGCAGGAAGCCATGAGCAGTAGCCAAGCCGTGGGCGAAGGGCCAATGCACATTCCTTGGCCTGCAGACACAGAGGAGGAGGCAGTGGCAGCCACAGGGCTCTGCATTGCAGCACGGGGCTGGTGCTGGCAGCCAGACCTGGTGCCCAGTGTGAGCACTCAGCCCAGGAGCAGGAGCTGGGCACAGCGGGGTGCCAGAATTTGCTGCTAGTGCTGATGTCCGACTGTTGCTCCCAACAATCTGGACCTCTGCTAGCCCAGGCACCTTTTCTCCCACATGGATCCTCCCCCAAGCTACATTACCCCCAAAGCAGGCCCCTCTCAGAAAGGGACACAGGGGATGCAGGGATGCAGGACCCCTTCCAGCCACCAGCCAGGTCTCCTGGGCTGACAAGGGCCAGTCCTGTCCCACTAAGGTGAGTGGAGGCACCAGGCCCCGCAAAAGAGATTTGGCCAAGGCAAGTGCTGGCAGGGTCCTGCCCTGCCAAGCTCTCTGTGAGCGCAGAACAAGTACAAAGCCTGTCTAAAGTGGGAATGAGGTCAAGGGACAGCCTCCCACTAAGCTGATTAGAGGAAAGCATCCCCCTAATACAATAAACTGCACTGGGGCTGTGCGGTTCCCACTGGCTGCAGATCAGGGTCAGCCAATCTCCTGCCCACAGCATCCGGGGGGTGGAGGGACGGGGCTCCAGGGGTCAAGCAAGCCAGGGCCCCGCAGACTGCATGCCCTGCCTCCCCTACCCACTGCACCAGCAGATAGGGAGCAGCCCCCCTCCATTTGGGCTGGCATCAGAGCAGCCGCAGGGAGGACGAGGGGACTGGGACCCCCACTCTGCAGCCTGGCTGCCCTGGCAGCTTAGCACAGGGCTGGGCTGACATGGCCCCACTGCTCACCTGGCAGGTTCTCCCACCCTGGGGCCCTGCTGTGGGGCTGATAAGGAGCCACTCCCTAAGGACTGGTCCAGATTTGCTTGTGGACTCTTGGTTCAGTGCCAATCCTCAGCTTGAGCTGCTCCGTCCCCTTGCCCTGCAATGCCTGTAACTGCTTGCCTGTTCCCTGCAGCTGTGGACAGGCAGAGAAGCTTGACCCCTCCCCGAGGTCCCCTGCCCATACCTGCACCAAAGGTCTCTGTGGGGCACAGACACAAGTGCTGGGGTCCCCTGGCCCCAAAGGACTTATCGGTCTCTCCTCCCACAGCGCTGAGTACCCTGACCTGCGGAAGCACAACAACTGCATGGCCAGCAACCTGACACCAGCCATCTACGCCAGGCTCTGTGACAAGGCAACCCCAAATGGCTGGACCTTGGACCAGTGCATTCAGACTGGTGTCGACAACCCTGGCCACCCCTTCATCAAGACTGTGGGCATCGTAGCTGGCGATGAAGAGACCTATGAGGTGAGTGGCAGCCAGAGCCTTGCCTGCAGCAGCAGAGGAGTCCCAGTACCCATGGTACAACTAGCAGCCTGGGGCATTACTGCCCACCTCCTCCTACCCAGCCTGAGCAGCTGGAGAGGCCCTTGGAAAGCCCCCACATGCCTCTGCAGGACACAGGGCTCCTTCGGAGCAGCTGTTCCTGGAGCCCTGCAGCCTCCTGCCTCACTTGCCCTGTGGATTGCTTTTGCACTGCAGGATGCACTGTCCCCCACACTGGCAGTGGGGCCCTGCCGGGATTGTGGCAGGGGCTTCATGAAGCACTGGGTCTGCTGTACATTGTCCCACTTGCTTCCAGGTGTTTGCCGACCTGTTTGACCCTGTGATTCAGGAGCGGCACAATGGATACAACCCCCGCACCATGAAGCACACCACAGACCTGGACGCCACAAAGGTGTGGGAGCTGGACAGTGGTTCTGTGCACAGGTGTCCTTCCCTGGGCCTTACCGGTAGGGCCCTGCCAGCAGCAGGGCCACCCTATAAACATCCTGTGGCTCCTGTCTATTCCAGATAAAGTTTGGCCAGTTTGATGAGCGCTATGTACTCTCGTCCCGGGTCCGGACTGGGCGCAGCATCCGTGGGCTGAGCCTGCCGCCAGCCTGCACCCGCGCCGAGCGACGAGAGGTGGAGAAAGTGACCGTGGAGGCACTGAGCGGCCTCACCGGGGACCTGGCGGGACGGTACTACCGCCTCAGCGAGATGACCGAGAAGGAGCAACAGCAGCTCATTGACGTGAGTCAGTGCAGCTCCCAACCAGCCCCCCGCACTGGGTGCATGCAAAGCAGGACCCCTTCCCAGCACTGCCTCTCTGGGAGGTTGTATCCTCCTTCCACAGCTCCACTGTCTTCTGTAACCAGGACCCTGCCCTAGCGAGGTAGCCCAAGAGCACAACAGGTGCTCACGGTGCTGCTCAGCCCTCACAAGCCAGGAGCTCTCTTAACTCAGCCCCAGCAGCTCATGGCCACCTCTGACTTTTGCCCCCATGTCCCTGCCCATGCCCAGAGGAAGGCAGGCTTGCGGCACACAGCTGGTGCCCCACCAGCCCCTGGCACAGGGTGGGCTGTGCACCAGCAACCTTCTGCCTCCCAGGCCAGGAAAGCAAGGGCTCCTGCCCACAGGTGCCCTGCCTGGGAAAGCCACGGTGAATCACCTGCATAGCAGCTGGGAACAGTGAGACAGGGAGTACTGGGACCAGTGAAGGCACCCTGGCTCCAGCCATGCAGCCTGGGTGAGCCCATGCACTCTGCCTCCCTCCAGGACCACTTCCTCTTCGACAAGCCGGTGTCCCCACTCCTGACAGCAGCAGGAATGGCTCGGGACTGGCCTGACGCCCGAGGGATCTGGTGAGGAACTGCCCTGGCACTGGGTAGCAGGGCAGAGATGGGGGGGATGCTACTGCTCCATCCGTCTCAGCCCCACCACCCGCATTTCTCATGTTGGCAGCACCACAGACCCCAGCACATGGCACCAGTGCCCCTGGGCTGTGCTCACTGTGGGTTTTGTGGCCTCACTTGGGAGCTCCTTGTGCACCACAGTCAGAAGCTAACTGCTCCCTACACAAACCCCAGCATTGTACTGGGAAGGGGGACTGTGGAGCCAGTCCCTGCTGTCAATCCTGCCCGCTCTCACCATCCTGCAGCACCTTGCACTCTAAGGCTGCCAAAAACCTGTAATTGCCTTCTGCTCCCCGGGCAATCCCCAGTGCTCCTCCTGGCTTCTGCACACTCTATGTGACACCAAACCTACCCTGCTACAATCACATCTTGCTGCTCTCTTCCAGCATCTTTGCACAGCCATGCAACATTCCACGCTCTCACAGAGAGACAGCCGGCACGCAATTCCACCCATGCCACCCTCACTGACACTGTGCCTGTATATGGAAAACACCTCCACAGCACGTGTGGTCCCCAGCTCTAGCTGCACCTAACCCAGCCCTCCAGTGCACACCCCATGCCTCACAGCCCCCTCCCATTGCTTGCATGGTGCAGGAGCCACGCTCCTGTTCCCAGTCTGGGCTGAGTCACCACCACGCTGGTGCCCACTTGCGCCCAAGGTGCYGGAGACAGCTCCCATCACTGACAGTGATGCATACGGATGGGCACTGGCCCATCTCCAGGAGCATCTCCTGGCTGGCCACCCTGCTGCAGGCAGCACACTGGAACCAAGGGCAGCACTGATAACATGGTGGCAGGGGCAGAAGGGGCATGGTTGAGGGGGCACGGGGTCTCTGCAACCTGCCAACACAGCCAAACACTGCCCTGTCCCTAGGCACAACCACCAGAAGACCTTCTTGATCTGGATCAACGAGGAGGACCACACACGTGTGATCTCCATGGAGAAGGGGGGCAACATGAAGCGCGTCTTTGAGCGGTTCTGCCGGGGCCTGAAGGAGGTGAGTGTCCGCTGTGCCAGCCCCATGGACAGGCAGAGAGGGGCAGGCAGGGCTCCTGTGGTGCTGGCCCTCTGCACTCAGCCAGGACTGGGCATCCCATGGTCAAGGCTGAACAACTGCTTGTGCCTCTAACTCAGGTGGAGCGGCTAATCCAGGAGCGAGGCTGGGAGTTCATGTGGAATGAGCGGCTGGGTTACATCCTGACCTGCCCCTCTAACCTGGGCACAGGGCTGCGAGCAGGTGTCCACATCAAGCTGCCACTGCTCAGCAAGGTATTACCATGGCCAGTTTTGTGGGGAGCCAGGCTAAGGCTGTGAGGAGCTCAGCCACGTAGGTGCAGGACTGCATGGGACCAAGCCCTGAACCTCGCTCAGGTTCCCCTCTGGAGGCATAGGGTCCAGCCCCTGCCTGCAATCCTGGCTGGAGAGGCCCAGGTCCCAGGTGTCAGCCTGGGTCTGCTCAGGGCAGGGCTCTGGGTGGGGTTGGTGACACACTGACAGGATCCTGTGAGCAGCAGGGGGCTGCCCCAGGGAATATTCAGCTGCAGAGCTCTGACTCCCTTGTTGTTGGTCCTGCTGAGCACAAACACTTTCTCTGGGCACCAGGACAGCCGCTTCCCTAAGATCCTAGAGAACCTCCGGCTACAGAAGCGTGGGACAGGTGGTGTGGACACTGCAGCCACAGGCAGCATCTTTGACATCTCCAACCTGGACCGTCTGGGGAAGTCAGAGGTGGGTGCCAGACAGACCTGGGGAGGGAGGTTTTGGAGTGTGTTTGCGTGACAGGCCCACGGCACCTATGCAGCCCCAGGGCTGTTTGCTGGGGCCAGCACGTGGGTGCTGGGAGTGGCAGTGCCTGCCCTGCGTGCAGCAGGACTGGCCAAGTGCCTTGCTGGTGTGGCTCCCAGGACAGTCCCTGAAACACCACATCTGTGCTCCTGGTGCAGGTGGAGCTGGTGCAGCTGGTGATAGATGGTGTGAACTACCTGATCGACTGTGAGCGGCGGCTGGAGAAGGGCCAGGACATCCGCATCCCCTCGCCGCTGCCACAGTTCCGGCACTGAGTGGGACCATGGCAGCGCCAGCCCTGCGGGACCCAGGTCCCCCTGTAGCTTGTGCGATCTCTGTGCCCAGCATGTCGCTGCATTCTGTTACCCACAATGCGCCAGGTCAGACCCCATAAACATGCGCTGCTGTAGCCATGGCTCAGGCCTCTTCTTACCCCAGTACTTACCATGCCACTGACCTCTCAGCACCCCATCCCCCTGCAGAGGCACCACTCAGATTTTCCCCCATCACAAGGCTCCACAACCACCCCATATGGGCTCTGCACCCCCTGTCCCATCCCAACCATCCTGACCACCTCCCCATGCAGCCGGTGCCAGGAGCAGTGCAGCAGGGCCAAGAAGCACCTCATGGCCTCGGGCCCCATGCTGAGCAGCAGACCCTGGAAGGTCTTCTCTGGCATCTGCAGGCAGTCCTGCAGGGAATGCATCTCAGCACCCAGGCAGTGGGAGCACAGGGGCTAGTGGGCCCCATGCTCCTCAGGATCCTCTACGGACTGTAGCCAACCTATTCAGGATGGGCAGTGCCTGCACCAGAATCTCAAAGGCAGGAGCACCCTTGCTGTCCTGGAGCAGGTCCCAGAGCACAGGCTGCAGGAGAGAGCAAGACCGCATTGCCTGTGCAATCCACACATTCCCTCAGAGCTCCTTGACCAATGTCCCACAGTGGGTCTGCGGCAGTCTTGCTACAAGAATAACAGCCCAGGGACAAAGGGGAGTCTTTGCCCTGAGCCACAGCCCTGACACCCAGCCTGGAACTGGCTGCTTCCAACCACTGGTGGCTGAACTGAGCACATGCACCAGTCCTGCTCCCACCATGGCTGCCACTGGACAAGAACCCACAGACTGTGGCCGGCACCCCGGCCCAACCCGGCAGCCAGCATGAGGGCTCCCTGGATCTGTCACCCCAACCGCTGTCCCACACCCGGGGAGGCCCTTGCTTGCTGCCCCAGCACTGCCCCACTCACTGGGAGGAGCTCAGCAGCTACCTCTCGACCGAGGCCCTGTGCTCCCACCTCAGGTACTGGCCCACAGCTCACAGGATGCCTGTGGATGTTCAGCAAGTCCCAGAAGGAAGGGTTATCCAGGAGGCTGGAAAGGAGGATGGCCTCGCTCAGCTGCTCCCTGGCCACCTATCCAGCCTCCTCTTGTTTGGACAGGACCAGGCTGTGGTCAAGCAGGCACAGGAGGTAGCCTGGGTTGGGGGGCCCAACCTGGAGCCTCCTCCCGGCACCGTGGGAGCTGCAAGGACAGCTCCAACAGGCAGGCAGCTGGGGCTGGGCAGAGCTCCACAGTGTCCAGCCTTGGGGACAAGGGCAGGAGCACCAGGAGCTGCTGCAGCAGGCAGCATCTCCCAGGCAGGGCACCCTGGCAGTGCGCCCTGGCCATGGGCTGGGGGTGCCCCAGCAGCTGCAGGAGAGAGGCGTTAGTGTACACCAGCTGCTGGAAGCAGTTGGGACACATAGGCCTGCACAGCTCCCAGAGATCAGCGTTCCCCCAGACCCACAGACTCCAGTCCTCAGAGAAGCCAGGGGGTCTGTGCTCCTATGCTCTGAGATGGTGGGCGTCTGTGCCCGGGGCTGGGGACCACTGCACAGCTGAGAGAGCCACGCTCGGAGGTTGGTGGGCAGCACCTCGCGGCTCCTGCACCCCCGAGCTGGGTGCCCAAAGTACGCAGCTTCCCAGAAAGCATCTCCAGCCGCCCTCCCAGCGTGCACCCAGTGGGCAGGCGCTGCGGCCGGGGTGCCGGGCCCCCAGCGGACCCCGGGCGGAGTGGGCACAGAGCCGTTCCAGTACGGCTTGCTGGGGCCCGGGGTTCTCCCTCAGGGACGTGTTGCTGCAGACCGTGGCACCGAACAGGGCAGGGCCACGCCCATGCCGAGCCCCCCTCACCCGCAGAGAGGTACGAGGCCGCGTGTACTCAGGCGGCCGCCGGGTCCCCCGGGCGCTGGCCGGAGCCCTGGAAGCTGTTGAACAGGTTGCAGTAGAGCTAGATGGTGAAGTTGGGGACGCCCGGCAGCCCCGGGACGCTGTCGTTGCACACAGATTCCAGTGCAGGCGGCAGGAGCGAGGGCTGGCCCCAGGACACACCGCTGCTTCCCGGGGAACGGGCTGGAGGCAGCCGGGGAAAGGCGGCGGGGCCGGGAGCACCCCGGCAGCGAAGCCCGGGCTCCAGGCGTCCCAGCTGAGATTGTGGTGGAAGCCCCTGAAAGGCAGAGAGCACCCGATCAGCAGCCGCTGCTCCGGTGCAGCCTTGTGGCCCGGAGAAGCCGGTGTCTGCGGCCCGGGGCCCGCCGCCCACGGCCCGGGAATCCGGCATGGCTCATTGCCTATCCCGTCCCGTTCTGTCAGGGAACCCAGCACGGCTCACGGCCGATCCCAATCCGCCCCCGAGAGCGGCCGCTTCCGCCGCGATGTCGGAGCCGCCCCGCCGCAGCAGCTCCGCGCTCTCGGGCCGCGGCCGGAAGAGTCCACCGCCCCCTTCCCCCGCCCGAGCGGGACGGGGACCGGGCTCCCGGTGAAAGGCGTGGCCGTGCGACGGTCCGACTCACCGGAGCAGCAACTGTGGCAGCATCCCTGCGGGCGATGGGGGCCGTCAGACGGCAGTGGGCACCGGGAGCGGGCGCGGGGGCCGGCGGCGCCGCTCACCTGAGCAGCACCCGTCGCTATCGGTGCGCGGGGCCCCCAATGCCCGCGCCGCTGCCCGCAGCAGCGCCTTCCGCAGCCTCGGGACGCCGCTCTTAGGGGACCCGCACGGTCCGGGACCCGTGTCCTGCTCCTGCATCCCAGCCCGCCCAGCTCGAAGCTCCCAGTGCGGCCGGGGCGACGGGAGCGGCCGTCCGCGGGAGAAGCCGAGGAATGGGAGCGGGCAGCCGCACCAGTCCCCGCTGCTCGTCCGCCAGCCCCGGGCTGGGCGAGGGGCCGGAAAGCTGTTCCGCTTGGCCCCGGGAGCCCTTCCAGGTCAAGGCGGTCTTGCTCGCCGGCGGGGTCCCCGCAGGCTCCAGCTCCTTAGGAGKGCTCTGCCTGGGAGCCGGGAGCCCACCGCGCCGTCGGGCCCTGGCCTGTGTTACAGACGGAACGTCGCTGCTCAGTAGCGGTCTAGCCCGTGACGCGGGGACGGGCACGAGGTGTCGGGGCGCAGCACCGGTCGCTCCCTAGTCAGTTCCTGCGGGAAGAAGCCATCTTATCGGGAGTGCGGAGCAGCCCCCGCCCCCGGGAGCGGGTGTCTGCCCCGAGAATCTTTTTCTTGGCCCGCGCAGTAGAAGGGAACGGCTCTAGAGTAGGCCAGGGATGAGGGAACGGAACCGGCCTTCGAGCATGGGTCTATCCGCGGTGTCTGCGCTCCGGCAGGGTTGGAGTCCCGCAGCACCAGCAGAAGCAGCATCCCCAGGCTGGGAAGGGAAGTAGCCATTCCTGTATCCTGCGGGCAGCGGGAGCGAGCGAGAGGGAGATAGACGAGGTCCCGCAGAGCTCACTCCGGCAGCTCCCACAGAACGGCCTCGGACCCCGGCTCCAGCCCCCGCCGCTCCCGCATTTGCTGCGGCTCCCGGCCTTCCTCCGACAGTGGGAGTCCCAGAACCCCCTGTCCCACGAACCGCCAAGACGGAGTTGTGACACACCTGATGCTTCCCCGGCACGGCACCCAGCCCGGTCCCTGCCTGCTCACCTCGCTCCTGCCTCCGGGGGTGGATGCTCCGGGCGCGGCGGAGCTGACTCCCGCTGTCCTCGGCTCTGGGCTCTAACCCGAGGCCGGCGCCGGCCTCACCGCCGCAAACGGTGCCGAGCTCGTTCATTATTTATTGCGGGAACCCGGCAGGGGCGGAGGCAGCCRGGCGGCGGGTCACTGTCCCGGGCTGTGGACACCGCCCGGCCCGGGGGCCCTGCCCACCTGAGGCCGCTGGCCGGAGAAGAACGTCCCGGCCCCGGCGGCGCTCCCGGGGCGGTGGGCAGCGCCCCCTGCCGGCCCCGCGGCGCGCAGTACCGAGACGAGTGGCGAGGCGGCCCCGGACCGCCGGGGCACGTTTGACGGGAGTCGGCGGGCGGGGGACGGGCGGTCGCACAGCGCTTCCCGGGAGGCGTTCCTGGTCCAAGGCTCTTTGCCGCAATGGCGACGATGAAGTCGGAGACGTCACACGAGTTCTTCCCGCTGCCCTGGGGCCGACCTGCGGGTGCAGCTCAATATTGATGACAAAAATGCCAGAAACGGCACAGCTGGCTGCCCCCGCGCCGGCGGTGAGCACCTGACGACGGCTGGCCCCAATCATCAGCTCTGGGGATAGTGAGGACAGTTGCTGAAACTCAGCGGTCAGCGAGAGGGACCTGATGACAGGGCGAGGGCAAGAACATGTGGGCTCTAAGGAGAAACAGATGGTGAGGTGGAATCTGGGGTACCGAGCACGATTCCCCGACTGATGCACTGTCCTTCAAGGCCCACCTGAGCTGCCCGGCGCGCTGCAAAGGGAGGTGGTGCTGGAAGGGTGAGATTCGGGGTTTTGTGCGGGGAGACCCCGGGCCCTGGCTGTACCAGGGCACGCTGGCGCGAGGTGGGAGCGGGCTGTGCCTGCTCAAAGCTGGGGGCGAGCCGAGCACCCCGGCAGGGATGGCACAGCCGAGGGTCCTTCCGACCGCAGGCCCAAGTGGAAGGTGAAAATTCCGACGGATGAGGTTACTGGGAAAATACCTGCTCCCAGGTTTGGCCCGGGGCCAAGGGAGCGCCAGGCTGCCCCGGGACTGCAGCGTAGGGGGCAATGGGCGACAATGCGGGGCTGCGATGAATCCGCAGCCTCACCGGTAGCGATGCGGCACGTGCTGGGCATGTGTCACTGCCGGGCCGGTGCTGCGCGACACCGACACGGTGGCCACAGCAGGGTTAACGCACATGCATCAGGTCAGCGAAGCCCCCGGAGACCGACAGCGGACTCGGCAGCGCGCGGCCCCGGGGAGCCTCCGCGGCACCCGATCCCGGCAGGGGCAGACGCTGCGCTCAGCGGGGCACAGCGGGCCGGGATGGTGGGAGGGAGCGAGCCCGAGACTGCACGGTGGATCAAGGACCAGACTCAGCCCTAAGCTCAGACCCGCGCGGCGCCGAGACCCGGCGAGGATGAAAAGGAGGGGCGGGACAGGCCGCGGAGACCGAGACCCCGCCCCCGCTGCCGGCCCATTGGCCGGGGCCCGCGTGACGAGCCGCCCAATCGGGAGCTGCCACACGGCAGATCCGGATGCGGGGGCGGGACTTCCGGCTGCGGCCCCGGCGCCTGTTCAGCTCCGCTCGCGGACCCTCCGCTCCCGCATTCGTCGGACCCGCTGTCCCCGCCGCCATGTCCGGGCCCCTGCCCCCACCACAGGCCCTGCCCGCCGCGCTGCTGCTGTTCCTGCTGCTCGCCCTCGGCGCTCGTGCCTCCGACGTGGTAGAGCTCAGTGATGCCGATTTCGAGAGTGGCCTGGCCGAGCGCCCGGGGCTGGTGCTCGTGGAGTTCTTCGCGCCCTGGTGAGGGGCCGTTCGGGGCGGGCGGGGGCGCCGGGCGAGCGGGGGGCCGAGGTGGGCCGAGCCAGGTACTTGGCCGGCCTGACTCCCTTCCCTGCCCCCAGGTGCGGGCACTGCAAGCGGCTGGCGCCGGAGTACGAGTCGGCCGCGACCCGGCTGAAGGGAATCGTGCCTCTCGTGAAGGTGAGACGGGCGGACCGGGCGGCGGCCAGCGACCGGGCTCTGATGGGCGTCATCTCTTTGAAGCCTTGGAGCCCTGAAATAACCTAGAAGCCGAGCCTTGCAGGGCCGCAGCTGTGCAGCTGGTGTGCAGAGGGTGTGCCGTGTGTGCGAGGGCTCGCTGCAGCCGGGAGAATAAACCTGCTCTAAGCTCTGTGATGAGACAGAGCGAGCACCGTGCTGCACATACCCAGTGAGGATTGCTGACCAGGAGCTTTCTTTTCTGCCACAAAACTTGCAGAATTTTCTCAAATCAGAATCTCTCTCTTCCGTTATGGGAAGTGGCATGGACTCTTGGCACCATGGCCTCCTGGTCAGGTCAACCTGCTTTCTTCAGGTGTTATATGAACTTTAGGACTGACGAGGTGTTGAAAAATTCCTTATCATTGATTGCAAGAAACTATCCTTTCTASTGTTTTTTTTTGTGTGTAGTCTGGCCAAACTTGCAACTATTTAGTCTTTCCTGTATTTTCTCAAATATTTTTCTGGGCCTCTCATTATACCTGTGCTACCTCTTTCCCGGTCTGGGCTGTCCAGCACCAGGCACTGTGACAGATTCCTCGAGTCCCTTGGCTGGGTTGGGTGTGTTAGCGCTGGATCTCAATCTGAGTAGCAAGGTTTCTTTTTCTTTAGGTTGACTGTACAGCAAACTCAAACACCTGTAACAAGTATGGAGTCAGTGGGTATCCCACCTTGAAAATTTTTCGAGATGGAGAAGAGGCAGGAACCTATGATGGGCCTAGGACAGCAGGTAAGAGCTGGTTGGCAGTGTCTGGCTTGCTGAACTGTTGCGAGAGGCAGGCCCACAATGTAATAGCCTAGTGTCCAGGGATGCAGAGAAGGTTTCCACCTACACATACACCCCACCACYGCTTGCCCCTTCCAGAGCTCTTTGTGCTGGCAAAGCCCTGGATACTTATTTTCCCTTAAAGCTCTCCTTTAAAAGTGAAGGCTTCTACATTAACTCTTAGCTCCCAGGATGCTAGAAAGTTCCTGTGTGAAGGTGGTGGGAGCACTCCTTCAGTTCACATATTTATTGTATGGGAGATGTGTATGGATTCTGCAGAAACAATTTTTGGTTTAGGAAGCTTGAAAAATGTCTTGTGGAACTTGGTATTGATCCCTTTAATTGTTCTAATCTTTCAAGATGGGATTGTCAGCCATCTCAAGAAACAGGCGGGACCTGCTTCGGTGGCTCTCAGTTCTGTGGCTGAGTTTGAGAAGTTCGTTGGCGATAAAGATGCTGCTGTGGTGGGTGAGTAGAGGTAGTGCATCGTGAAATGGGCAGGTGCTGTGCTCTGGGAGCTCGTGTGGAAAGATCAGAGGGAGTACCACAGGCTGTAGCAAAAGAAATTCCAGATGGACATGAGCAAAAACACTCCTGGTAATGAGAATGGTAAAGTCCTAGAAGATGTTTCCAGAGGGATTTTAAAATGTTCCGTCTGGGAGATTTTCACAACTTAGTTGGACAAAGCTCTGAGCTGGTCCCTCTTCAAGTGGGAGATTGGACTCTCAAAGACCCCTGGGGATTCCTTCCAAACTTTTTTTTTCCCCCTGGCCATCCGGCTTTGTTGGCTGCCCTGGCACCATAGTATATGTTCTTCAAAGGTTGTTGCTCTCTGGGCTGGCTGACAACAGGTAGCCTTAGGTAAATTTGGCGCTCTGTGGGCACTAGACGGCTGTTGGCATCAGATGATGTGGCTGTGGTTACGTGTAGCAACAGCAGATTGTGCAGATCAGGTGCCATCTTGTAGGTATAACAACATGGGTATTAATCAGCATTCTTAAACTTACTGTTACTAACAGTACTAATAGCCAGTGGCTGTTGTTACACAGTCACCAGTGGATGTCTGGGTGCTCAGCACAATTGGCTGAATGACCAAGTCGGGCAGCTCCTGAGTAACTTTCTGCTGCTGGAAAGGAAGGAGTGCAAGGAGGTTCCAAAAAATGGGTGAGAAGCTGTTGAAGATAAAGGCCTGGGCATGCAGTGGAGAACTGGATTCAGGAGTGATCTTCCAGTGCATTGTAGAGAAAAATGTGAGAGCTGCAGAGGGACCGCAGCTGGGTTGGTTTGGGGGTCACAGCCTGCCTTTCTGTTGCAGGCTTCTTTGGTGATACATCTGGGGATGCTTATTTGGAGTTCATGAAAGCAGCCAACAGCCTCAGGGATAACTACCGCTTTGCGCACACCACTGAGGAGCAGCTGGTGCAGAAGTACAAGCAAGATGGAGAGTAAGTTACTTAACACAACAATTTCTTGTTATTGAGGCATTTGGAACAAATTCATGGATTCCAGTTGTTAACTAGTTTCACTTTCTAAACGTAGCTCACGGTCTGGTTTCTTCCCCAGCTGACAGTGGTGTTTCTTTTGAATTGTGTAAATTCAAAGGTGTAAATGCTTGCAGGCTCTGAAGCGTTAGTGTCTGCCTCTGGGTGGAAAGTATCTCAACAGAAGCGTTTTGCTTCCCTGTTCCTTGTAATGGTGGGAGTTTTGTTTCCCATTGTGGCCTGTTTGGATCATGGAGAAGGCTCTGACAGGTACATCTAATGCACTAGTGCCACCAAGAAACTACACAGTGTTGTTTGAGCTATGAATGGTAAGTGGGGATGGTCACTGGAGATGGGGTTCTTGGCTCATCTGGCTGGTGTCCTTGGACTCCCAGGAACACTTTGAACTAATTCACAATACCTGCTTCCCTGCAGAGGTATAGTCTTATTCCGTCCTCCACGGCTGACCAACAAATTTGAGGAGAGCTCCATCAAGTATCCAGAAGACAAAATTACCAGTGGAAAGATCAAGAAATTCATCCAGGAGAACATGTGAGTGATTCCTCACCAGCAAATGTGACAGACTGGCCCCAGTTGGCTTTATCCCTGTCAGAGCTTGTTTTCCCAGCTGGCGTTGCTGCCACTTCCTGCAGCATGTCTTGGCACTGCTTCCCTTTAGGAACACCTTCCTGAAATCCTGGCTTGACTGTTGGCATACAGTGTCCRTATTGTAACCATGAATCTGTTTAAAAACGGAACCTGTGAGAAGTGTGCCAGCTTTGGCCTTACTTGGGTCAGCTCTAGCCACTAATCTGGCTGGAGATGGAGAGTTGACTGAGAATAACCTGGTACAGGAATGAGAAAAGTGTTTCTTCCTGAGGCCTGATTGATCACTGGCATTTAACACTCCCAGGTGGGAAGCAAGTGTGCTGTGTCAAGCCCATTCTGAGGTCGTGGGCTCTGCTAATACCTCTCTCATTGACAGCTTTGGCATCTGCCCACACATGACTGAAGACAACAAAGACCTGATCCAGGGCAAAGACTTGCTGGTGGCATACTACGACRTTGACTATGAGAAGAATGCGAAGGGATCTAACTACTGGCGCAACAGGTGGGGGTAGTGGGGGGTAAATCAGCCTCGCACTGTTCCTGCCTTGCTGTGGGTCCATAGCTTGGGTGACAATCCTCTGAAACCCTGCCTGATTGCTCTTGGATCCCTGGTCTTTAGGGACTTAGACCTTACCCACAAACTGCCTCACTGCCATGGGGTGCAATTCTGCCCTTCATGCCTGAGACCCTGGGGTCACGTGGGTGGAGAATGGAAACACACAACACTTGCCTCAGTCACCATAGACACAAGCTTACTGCTCTGCTTCTCAGCACCATTTCTACAGGACTTGGCTCTGAAGAGCACATTGTGCCACTGAATTCCTCATCCAGTGTGCACATCAGTTTGAAGGGTGTTACATCACGTGGAAGAAAATGTTCAAAAAAATAATACTTTGTGGTTTTGTTTGTTATTTTTTTCCCTCAGAGTTATGATGATTGCAAAGAAGTTCTTGGATGCTGGCCACAAACTGTCTTATGCTGTTGCTAGTCGGAAAACCTTTGGCCACGAACTTTCTGAGTTCGGTCTGGACAGCAGCGTGGGTGAGGCCCCAGTCGTTGCCATCAGAACTGCCAAAGGAGATAAATATGTCATGCAAGAAGAATTCTCGTGAGTTCTTGAACTTGGTGGTAGTGGGTTTCACTTGATGGACTCTGGTCTGGAGGTCTCTGACCAGATGATACTTCGTTAGCTTTGAGGAAACAGGAAAGCTGGATGTTCCAGTTGGAAGGAATAATTGCTGGGTCAAAATGGCCCCTGCTCGTGTGTTTTCCTCCTCTCTAGAAAGCTTGCAGCCCCTCCTGTTATCCAAAGGGGGAGAATTTAATTCAAGATACTGAGATGTCTGGTTAGGAATTAGGGTGCAATAAAGGGCAGAGGAAATAGTTGTGCCTTTCGTTTTGAAAAAAAAAAAGTATGCTGGAAGGCCTTAAACTTTGAATGGAGTGTGCATCCAGCCATCTGTCAGAGCCCTTAAGGACGTCCTTGCACTTGTTCTGGGGTCTGCTAAGCCATCCCCAGACTGGTGCTGTCAGAGATGCAGGTAGCATCTGTTGTGTGGGTGGCAGGAGCTTAAATAAGCCTTGAAAGTTTCCCCCTCTCATCCTCTGTGCGTGATGATGGCTATAACATCACTTTTCTTTCAGCCGTGATGGAAAGGCTCTGGAGAGATTCCTGCAAGATTACTTTGATGGAAACTTGAAAAAGTACCTGAAATCAGAGCCTGTCCCTGAAAGCAACGACGGCCCTGTAAAGGTTAGTGCTGCTTGTGGCTGCAGAAACACTGCTCAGCAGCAGCTTCCTGTGCCAGTGTGAAGTGCTGTGAGTACGGCATGGTGGCAGCTTGAAAGGCCTCTGTGGTGATAGATGGAGGCATTACTCACTCTGTTGTTCCACTGCAGCTGTCTGAGGAAAGGGAGACATGCAGCTTGCAGTTTGGGTTCCATTTTGTTCTCTCAGCATGGTAGCTGCTGCTCCAGTGCGGCAGTTATGTGCTTCATGAGTGCAGGAGCATCCAGATTTCCAGGGACTATGCAGAGGCCTGCTCTCTTGGCTTGTACTCCCTCCCTCATGGCATGGTTTTCCTGTTGGTCGTGACTGCACTATTTTAGGGATCTCCTCATTCATCTCATCACTGAGGTCTGCTATAACTCCTGCCTTTCATCCTCCCAGGCAATTCTGCCCTGAGTAAGAGCATTCCCTGGCCTGGCTTTTTGACGAGTGTCTTGTACAGGAGTGGGACTCATGGGATTCACTGATGTTTTTGTGGGGATGAGGATGGCCTCAGCCAGACCTGCTAGGCTGATTCCTTGCTGGGATTAAAAAGAAATAGTTTTGTCTTCCTGCGAGACCATATGCAGACCTCGCTTGTAGGTAGTGCTGGTAACTTACGGCAGGTTTTTACCTGTGTGGTGAAAGTGAGGAGTACTGTGTTTGGTTGTTTTGCTGCTCGCTGTGCAGGTGTGGGAGACCCAAGCATGGGTGGAGTGTGTGGAGTACGTCATGTCACAGCCTCATCTCTGACTTGAAAGGAACTGACTGGTGTGATCAAACCTTACAGGTGGTGGTGGCTGAGAACTTTGATGAAATCGTTAATGCACAAGACAAAGATGTCCTGATAGAGTTCTATGCACCGTGGTGTGGCCACTGCAAGAATCTGGAGCCCAAATACAAAGAATTGGGGGAGAAGGTAAGTCTGGAACTCTTGCAAATGTAAGCCAGAATTTTGCAGCACTAAATGATCCTGCAGGTTGTTTCTAGCCTCTGTGATAATGGGGCATAATTGTGCCTTCCCGAGGACAACAAGTTTTGGCATCTTCAGGGAGTGCAGCTATCTCTCAGCAGGATCTGTGGTAGCAACCATACTGGTATGGTTAGTCTGTGCCCTTGGCTAGGGCACAGGAATATTCTCTAATTCAGTGACTGGCCTCAATTGCCTGAGTTTCTTCTTGGGTCTTTTCCCTCCGCATGATGATAGTTTCCCATCTAGTGAGGGACGGCGAGGTGGCATCCCCTGTGCACTGTCCTCTGACACTGCTATCCCAAGCGGTGCTGACTGCTGGGTTCCTGGATTTTGGAATCAGTTAATGATGGGCTCTTTCTTCCTACAGCTCAGCAAAGATCCCAATATCATCATTGCCAAAATGGATGCTACAGCCAATGATGTGCCTTCTCCGTATGAAGTCCGAGGGTACGTCTGACTGCTGTTACACCACATGTCAGTGCATGGGTCTGTCTCTGTCTGACCTCGGCCACAGCACTGAAGAGCTGAAAGAGCCTCACAGGGAAGGGTGTGGGGATGGCCAGACAACAGCTAGGTGGCTGCTGGGCAATGGCTTGATAGGAGAAATTAAGAGTGAAGACAAAGGACTTTGATCTGCCTGGCCTCTCCAGGACTGTAGTGTCCTGGCTCTGCCCGGAGGTCTGTCCTCCTGCTTTGAAATCTGCTGTGATTCTGTTCCTGGCAGTGTGAAAACAAATCTGAGCTCGCTGTTCCAAAAGCAGTTCAGCTAGCAAACTTGAACTTGTTAGCTCAGGCAGATCTGCGGATGTGCCCGGCCCTTGGAGGCCACACCTGGTGCCTCAGAGCCACTGAAGCTGTGCCGTGTTAAACCAGGGCAGTGTGGGGTGTGAGTCCCTTCAGTGGGAGCTGGTCTGACAGAAATCAGAGCATGTCAGGAGCTCATGTCTTTCTTCTCTTTCTCCAGCTTCCCCACCATCTATTTTGCTCCAGCTGGCAAGAAGCAGAGTCCAAAGAAGTATGAGGTGAGTATTTCGCTGTTCTTGTTGCTTTGTAAAGAAGTGAAGAGCATCCAGGTGTTCAAATCATACTCAAGCCTTTTTGGAGTTGAGGGTGGCACTGTGTCCTGTTACCCTGGGAACACACCTGGCAGTACCTGCTGGGAGCATTGTACTGTGTGCTGCAGGCCCTGGGGAGAACTCTGCTGGCAATCACCGGGGTCTCCTGCGTGGCACCTGAACCCCCCTCAGCAGAGGGGAAGCCCATGGCAGGTACAGGCCCTGCCTCACTGTTGTCTGCTTTCTGCAGGGGGGCAGAGAAGTGAGTGACTTCATCAGCTACCTGAAGCGGGAGGCAACCAACACTCCTGTGCTGCAGGAAGAAGAGAAATCTAAGAAATCCAAAAAGAAGGTGAAGGAGGATTTGTAAAGTACCTACTTGCCACCTTGTCAGAATGAGCTCTGTGTGAATTGGGGAAGCACTGGGCAGACTGGGGCCAGTTCTGGGCTGTGGAGAGCCAGTGGCCACATGGGCCAAGGGGCCCCAGCTGCTGTATCTAGTAATGTTTAATTTCCTGCCGTCTCTTAACTGCACTGTTGTGGGGCTCCCCAGGCTGGTTTTGTTTTGTGATTTGGGAGGGGGTGGGGGGTACAGTTATTTTCTAATTTTTTTTGTACATTTGGAGAAGTGAAACAATAAAATTACCCCCTTAAGACCAAGTGTCCCTGTCCTGGAGCAACCCATCAGACCTTTGAAGCTGGTGCAGAAGTAGTCAGGGGTAGGGGAGGAGTGTTACTACCTACAGCCTCTCCCCAAACACAGGTAGGGTCAGGGCCAAGTGTTGTCGTAGACTGGTGCTTGGCTGTGGTGAGGGCAGATAAGACCAGTTAATTATTCCTTCTTGTAGTAAGAAACAGGCTGGTAGCTGTGGGTTTTGCTTCAGGAGGGGGAGAAGTAGACCCTGTGGCGTGGGCTGTGACTGGCCACTGTCTGGGGCTACAGGGTGTCCTACTTTGCTTTGGGAAAGGCAGGAGTGAGATGGGCTGACAAGGTAGGGGCTGTTGCTCTGCCTCTGGATTGCTGGACTGCATGTAAGTTGAAGTGAGGCTCAGCAGACTCGGAGTATTGCTGCATGGCAGCAGTTACCATGGCAAAAGCCAGAGCTTGCTTTCTCTGTGGACTCTTCCCCCACAGCTCAAAGCCTGTATAACTTATTTATTGCTGCTGGAATTCTCCAGGTACAGTAGCTCATACAAGGCTTAGCAGGCACTTCTGTGGCTACAGTAGCTGTGCAGTACAACAATTTCTTTCCCAGCTACATTAGTATCTCCAACCACATCTACCTTCCGTGCTCTGCTGCTGCGGCAGGTGCTCTATGTCCCAACGCATGCACCTGTTGAGACACCTTGGGAGGAGCATGTGCTGTCCAGTGGTCGCTGCACACCCTGGCAGGAGCCTTGCACCTGGCTATGGGCTCCAGGCACTGCTGCAAGGTAAAGGCATACAACAGGCTCCACTGACAGCTGACAATTACCCATCTAACACCAAACTGGAGTGCTGCTTCCTTGGTGAGCAGGGCAGTGCCTTCCATCAAGCCAAGGATGCCAAGGAGAGCCAGGGAAGCAGTTCTGATCCTGGCTTTGCTCCCTGGTCTGTGAGTCTACACCTGATGGCAGCTGGGGCACTGAGCACAGGTGAAGCTCTTCAGTGTGTTTGGCCCACAGCACCATTGGTGGTGCTCAGAGCAGCCTGGACCTGGGTGAAGTTAGCACAGGCCTGGGGAAGCTTTTTGGCAGGAGGGACAAAGAATGAGCAAGGGCTGTGCTGGTGGCTGCCCAGCTGTCCATCACTGTGCTGCAACAGCACTGAAGGTACTGAGGTTCAATCGAGGAGAAACTGGCATCTGAGGAAACAGTTGTAGATTAACTTGGCAAACAGGATGGCTACAGACGTAGCTTTCAATGGGACCTGCATGGAGAGCTGGTCCCGTGTAAAAGGGAAGCCACCAAGCAAAGTAACACATTCYGCCAAGCTGGCTCAGGCCTCAGGAAAACATCTCCGGCTGCCTCGCTCTGCCTCTCCCCCTGCAGCCATGGCCCTGCAGGGAGCAGGGAATGAGCTGGCCCCAGGTGCTTCAGGGCAGCTGGAGCAGCCAGCACTGCTGCAGAGACAGGTCCAGATTAACAAGGAAAAAACAGCAGCAGTTTGCCTAGGAGCTCCCGCTGCTTTCAAACTGCAGAATCAGGCTTTTGAGGCGAGATAGCTTCAGATGGAGATATTCACAGTGATTCTTCTCCTGCTGATAGCTGGGATAAGTCTGGAGGGGAGAAAAAATATGTATGGATCATCTCTAGGAAGGAACCTGGAGATGCCCTGCATCCAGCCTCACCTTCTTGAGGTGTACTGGTGCACAACTGTAGCTTCAAGTGCCTGAAACCCAAAGACAGGGTGGGCAGGACTAGAGCACAGCTCTATCATGCCGTCATGCCCAGGTCTGCTGCTTGCCCTGCGTTCCTCTGTTCAGCTTCTTCATCTTGCCTCCCACTTGCACCGCTGTCCAGTTCATGCTGCCCATGAGCTCGTGCAGGTCATGGCACGCGGTGTAATCTGCACTGCACGCTGCTGCACAGGCTCTGCACTGCTCTGCGGAGCAGATGGTGCAGCGCCGCCTGCCCCAACTGGGAGACACCCGTTTTCCCTGGGCCCACAAGGACTGTGTGGCAGAACAGGGCCCATGTTCTTGCCAACACCTGAGGTCTGAGGCACAGTGAGCAGGCAGGGCTGTGCCCTGGCTGTGCCCAAACCTACCTTGCAGCCATGGCCAATGAGGCAGGAGCTCATCTCAGCCCCTCAGTGCTTTGGAGCTGGGCCAAATTACACTAATAAACAGGGAGCCTTGTGGCAGTGGGTGCCAAGCTCTCTTACTGCAAGTACTAACGGGATTTCTGCTGAGATGCTGCTCCCCTGGGACCTGGCATCTGGTAAAGAGCAGATTATCATTAGGGTTATAGCTCTCTGGAGCCCCAATCCTCCACCTCGGCTAGCACTCTGAGCTCACTGGAAAGGCCCTGCTCCAAAGCTAAGCTTGCACTTGCACAGCAGTGGTGGGCTTAGATCCCAAGGGCCTTTTGGGGGGCCTCTGGGGATGGGGTACAAGTTACAGGGGCTGCCCTGCTCAGCCCTGCAACTGCAATAGAGATGGCCTGAGGCCATGAGGCTGTGGGCTTCACCGAGGCTTGYACTGTCCATGTGTTTGCCCTGGCCTCCTGGCCAAAGCTCTCTGCTTGCCAGGAGTCCTGTTTTGGGACATCTGTCTCCTCCCAGGGTACCCTGAGGGCTGTTCTGGCCTCTGCTGCATGAGCTGGCAACCCTAACACTGTGTCTCCAACTGCCTGCTCTCGAGCAGCCCCTCACCTCTACAGGTGGAGAGGTGCTGCTCCAGGCATAGGGCTCTCTCCCAGCCATCACCTGCCTTCTCACTCTCCTGGCTCTCCAGCTCCCCAGCATGGCTGCTGGGGGGACAGGGGCCCAGCTGGCAGCTGGCCGCATGCCCCCGGGTGCTGCATTCTGAGCTTGTGTGGGCAGCCCTAGTGCCACTCTAGTGAGCCACATCCAGAACCTCTTGTTGGCTCTCAGATCTGAGAAATCCAGCAGTGCCAGGTGCTTCTGAAAGACAAACTTGCTCTGCACTAGTCTGTCCCAGGCTCCCAAGGCAGGACCCAGTGCTGCAGGGTTCCCTGCCAGCTCCGGCCAAGCAGCCCAGGGCTACCCCACCCCTCGGCTTGCATCAGTGATCAGGCGTGCCCCGTCCTTGGGTCTGCACTCCCGCCACTGCTGCATCATGCACTGGGATGGCCAGGACATGAGCCAGTGGCAGAGTCCGGAGCCAGGGAGGGTGTGGGATGGAGGGCTTTCCTGGAAGGGGGACACAGACTGGGAGAAGCCTGATGCCTTCGGGAAGGAGCTACACTGAACTGGGCTCTCTCTGCACACAGCTCCGGGGCTCCTACTCTTCCCAGGAGCACTCATCATCCCCAGAGGGTTTGTGCTGGTGGCCTGAGGCGGAGCCGTGCTCCCGAGACTGCTGCGGAGGCACCAGGGAGGACGGGGCCAAGGGTCTGCAGTCCGGGCTCCGGGGGTGTAAGAGATAGCAGAGACCAGAGACCAAAGCTGGGGAAACGTCCCCAAGCACCGGGATACCCGGGCAGCAGAGGGTGGGTCCAATCCTGCTCCAAAGGCACTGAGCATACGGAAGTGAATCCATCGTGCCCATGGCCAGACCCCAGCAGCAACTGAGCTCCCCCAGACTCCAGTGCTCTCCCTGCAGCTTGCCTCAGGGCCCTGCTGTACCTGTGATGCTGCAGGGCAGCCTGTCGCTATCCTTGGGCCTCCTCCCCGGTCCCCACTGGAGTCCTTCCGCACCCCACCAGAGCTGCCCACCGGCGTCCCCTCCCACCCCCGCGGGGGCTCGTGCAGGCCGCTGGGAGTTGTCACCCGGGGCAGCGAGTCTGTGCCCGACCGTGCCCACGGCCCCACTGATGTGCACAGGCCTGTGTGACCACAGGCTCACTGGGGCACTGTAAGCCGCGTGCACTCGAAGCTGTCTCCGGCTTCGTCCCAGCTGCAGCGGGAGCGGGCGAAAGTGAAGAGCCGAGGGGGAGGGCCGAACTCTCTCGGCACCGTCAGGCACTGCCGGAGGGACGGGTCGTCAGGGTCGTGGTCCCCTCGAGCCCTCCCGTCCCCCGAGGCGCAGCGGACCCACCCTGCGAGGCCGCCCGCCGCGGCTTGCTCCCACCGTCAGGAGCACCGACGACACTGGCCCGCGGGAACCAGGACGTTCCTCCCATTTCCCCGGTCCCATAATGCACTCATCCCCGCCCTGGCTTCCTCGGCCGTCCCTTCGATCCCTCAACCCCTGACCGCCCAGGGGACCTCGATCCCCCCAGTTCCCACTGGCCCCCCGACGCCGTGGCCGCCCTGGGCTCCCCGGTCCCCCCTGCACCCCTCATCCGTGCCGCCCTAAGCTCTGCAGTTCTCTAATTCACTCCCCAGCTGCCTTGGAAGCCGATCACGGGCTCCGGCGCCCCCTGCAACAACGGCGGCTGGGACGGCCGGTGCCGCCGGTGCCCGATTCCTCCCGCCAGGCTCGGTCCCACCTGCCGCCGCCTGCAGCCCCGCGCCGCCGAAAGCCGCACGTGCAGAAGACTGAGCCAGAGAGCCGGCCCACACAGCTCCGCCTGCGGCCACGGCATTGCCCGGAGCGCGCGACGGCGGCGGGCGGGCGGTCCCGGGGGGCAGCAGCAGGCGGGGCGGGCGGCCGGAGCTCCGTGGCAGGGCTCGTCCTGAGCCGGCTATTTTTGCCGACGGCCCGAGCTAATCCCTGAGCCGCTTCCCGGCATTAGGTAACGGCGCGGCGGAATGCGCTCCGCGGTGGCCTCCGCCCGTCAGTCTGGACTGCCGACCCCCGGCAGTCGCGGCGCGGCGGGACCGGCGGCGACACGCCCGGTGAGGGCTGTGGGCTGTGGGCACCCGCCGCCGAGCCCCGGGTGGCCCCGAACCGAGGCCGGCTGGTAGGGGCGGGCGGCGAGAAGGGCCGGGGGCGGGCATGCCGGGCCCGTCGCCCGGCGGCTCCCCGGAGAGGGAGACAGGGGCCAGCGGGCGGCCGCGGGGGGCCGGCCGGGACCGGCGGGTACGGTTCCGGCTGCCCCACACCGCCATCGCGCTGCCGTCGGTACGCGAGGAGGAGCGGCTCTTCTACCGGCGGCTGGAGGCGCTGGCGGTGCCGGGGCCCGGAGGCTTCGAGCCGCTCTTCGCTGCCGACGGGTGGATCGATTTGACGGGTGAGCGCCGGCCGGCGGCCCCGGGGCGAGCCGGGCCGGGAGCTCAGGCTGAGACGGCCGGTACCGGGGAGAGCAGGGCAAGGAGTTTCGGGGCTCCCACCTTGGCTCTCAGCGCCTCCTGCCCCGCAGAGGACCGGCTGCTGCGGAAGCGCGTGGTGCGGGCCGGGCCGGGCGGGCCGCGGCCGCTGCCGGGCCAGGAGGTGTCGGTGAAGGTCCTGGGCGCCCTGGAGGACGGCGGGTTGGTGGAGCGGGACCCGCGGCTCATCTTCGTGCCGGGTCACGGGGACGTCGTGCAGGTGAGCCCGAACCGGTGGGCGGTTCAGTGCCGTGCGGGCGCAGCGCCTCCGGGAACTGCCCCCCGCCAGCCCCGCCGTGCCCGTCCACAGGCTCTGGAGCTGGGCGTCCCCACCATGCAGCCCGGGGAGGTCTCCTTCTTCCTCGCCGCCTTCCCCTACGCCTATGGCCGCCCGGGCAGGTAGGGCGGTGGGGGGGACCGAACAGGCGGGGACTGGAGCGGGCAGGGGCCGGGAGGGCAGATGGACTGGGACGGGCAGACGACAGGGACAGGCAAGGACAGGAGGGCCTGGGCCGGTGGGGCTGGGGACCGGGGCGGGCAGAGCACACGGGCAGGGGTCGGGGGCAGCCGGCGCTGTACCAGCAGGGAGCCCGACGTGCCGCCCGAGGCACCGCTGCTGTTCGAGGTGACGCTGTTAGAGGTGCGGGACGGCCCCGACCCGCAGCCGCTGCCGCCCGCCGTCCGCCTGCGCCTAGGCTCGCAGCGCCGGGAGAGAGGCAACTTCCACTTCGCGCGGGGCGACTTCGCGGCGGCGCTCCGTTCGTACCGGCTGTCCCTGCGCGCCCTGGACGGCCCCGCCACCGGTGAGACAGGTCGGGAGGGAGGGCGCGGGGCTACGGGGCCGGGGCCCTGAGGCCGCTGCTCCCCCCGCAGCTCCGCCCGGGCCCGAGGAGGAAGAGGAGCTGCGGGAGCAGCGCGTGAAGTGCCTCAACAACTGCGCGGCCGCCGAGCTGAAGCTGGGGCGGGCGGAGGAGGCGCTGGCGGCCTGCGAGGCGGCCCTGCGGATCAGCCCCGACAACGGTCGGGCGCTGCTCCGGCGCGGGCAGGTGGGACCCGCATCACCCCACATCACCCCGCTCCCCTCGGCCYGGCCGTCCGCTACCGTCCGCTCCTCTGCCCGCAGCTGCTAGCAGAGCAGGGCCGGGACGCAGAGGCCGCGCTCGTCCTGAGGAGAGCCCTGGAGCTGGATCCGGCAAGCAAGGTGTGAGAGGCGGGGGTCCCGCAGGACCTGGTGGTACCAGGAGCGACGGGGAGGGAAGGAATCCCGCAGGAGTCGGTGCTGGGATCGTCGAGGATCCCACTGCATCCCTGCCCGCCGCAGCCGTCCCTTCGCCCGCAGGTGATCCACACCGAGCTCTCACGGCTGGCGAAGCGCCAGAGCCCCCCATCCAGCACCGCCCCGCAGAATCCCCGCCACGACCCGATGCCGCCGCCGAACCCCGAGTGCGTAGGTGAATCGGGCTGTGCGGAGACGGATGCCCGTCCCGCACCCTCTTGACGCGGATGGCGCCCATAGCCGTCCCTCCCCGTAGATCCTTCGCACCGCCCGCGGCGGAAGGAACGGTCTGAGCGGCCTCGCGGCTCCCCAGGGCCTGACCAAGGAGATGGAAAAGCTCTCATCCCATCCTCCCCGCATTGCCCCACCCTCCGTGGGGCGGAGAGGAACGCTGCAGGGGGGAGGGCTGAGGGGAGGAGAGCTGCGGGGGGAGCGGGCGGATCGGGACGGTCCCCGCCCCGCACCTCTCGTGTCGCTCCCCCGGCCCCGCAGAGCTCCCCGCACAACTCATGACGTCACGGAGGGGTGTGGTCCCCCCACGCCACACATCCTGTCGCGCGGAGGCGGCTGCGGCGCTTGCGCCCAATCTTCCGGCTTTTTCACCGCCGCCGGCAGAACGGCGGCCGTAGCCCGCGGCCAATCAGGCGGGGTTCTGACGTAGAGACGCGCCAATGGGAGTGCAGCGGGGGATGGATCGGCGCGATGATTGGCTGTGGCGTCCCTTAAAGCACGGCGCGGGGCGGGGCGTGGGGGGGGGTCAGTGCGGGACGTGGCGGCGGAGTGGAGGTGGGAGGGAGCGGCGCCATGACCCGTGAGTGGGGGGCGGGGGGCGGGTGGCGAAAGGGGGTTCGTGCCGGGGCCGACGAATGTGGTGGGCCGGGGTGGGGGGACCGTTCCGGGAGCCAGGAGTGCGGTGGAGCCGGGGCTTGGGGCCCGTGCCACGACTCGCCGCCGCGCCAGGACGCGCTCTACGGGCAGTGGTCGGCTCGGGGTGGGGGGATGGCGCCGCGGACCGTAAACGGGGCCGGGGCCAGGGCCAGGGCCAGGGCCGGGCCGCGCTGAGGCAGCCGCGCCGTGGCAGGCGGGAACCAGCGCGAACTGGCGCGGCAGAAGAATCTGAAGAAGCAGAGCGACTCGGGCAAGGGCAAGCGGCGGGACGACGGACTCTCGGCTGCCGCCCGTAAGCAGAGGTGAGCGCCGGGCCGGCCTCGCCGGCTTCCCCCGCCCCGCTCCCCGCTCCCACCCCGCGGCGGTGCCGGCCCTCCCGCCAGCCCCGCCGCGCTCTCTGCAGGGACTCGGAGATCATGCAGCAGAAGCAGAAGAAGGCGGACGAGAAGAAGGAGGGCAACAAGTAGCGGGCGGCCGCGCCGGGCCGCCGCTCCAGGGCCGGTCCCGCCGGCAGGATGCCCCGTGCCGCCCCAGGCCGGGTCCCGTCGGGACTCTCGGCATCGCCCCGCGCCCTGCGGCGCCGTCCCCTATTAAAGTAGCTGTGGAGCCCTGCACGCCGCGTCTGCTCGTCTGTGCGCCGGGCGGGGGGTGGGGGAGCATGGGTACCGCCGTCGGAGCAATCGCGTCCGCGGAGAGAAGGACCGAGCGCGGCGGTGGCAGAGTCGAACGGCGGCATCTTGACGGTGAGGAACAAAGGTGGGGTCGGGCCTGGGAGGTCCTTGGGGCAGCACCCGCGGGTCAGCACGGGAGCTGAGGGCCGAACGGTGCGGGGCGGGTGGGAGAGCCGGGAGCTTCGAGGAAGGAAGCTGGACGGCATGGCGCCGGGGCGCAGCCGGGGCTCTAGCCGGTCGGAGGGCGGCGGTGGAGAGATGGCGGCCGGGCCTGCGCACCGGGGGAGAACTGCGCTGCGGCACGGCCGGGGCGGGCCCAGCTGTAGTTGTCGGTGCCCCGCGCTATGTCCGGCAGCAGCGCGGAGCCGTCCGCGTGGCGATGCTGAGGTCCAGCCCCGGGCCGAGGCCGGTGCCCATCGTCCTCTTCACCTCCCTGCAGGGCTAGAACGGTGGCGTCAGCCCGACCAGGCAGCACGGGGACAGGTCCTGGGGACGGGCCCCGCGKCAGCCTGGGTTCCTCACCGGGCCAGGTGCAGCACCGCCTCCACCACGTTGGTGCCGTCCTTGGCGCTGGTCTCGCAAACAGGAAGCCATGGGCCTGGGGGCGTCAGTGGGGCCCTGGCTACTCCGAGGGCCCCGAGGAGCTGCTGCTCACCATGGCCAGCTGCTGCCCATGGGCTGTGTGGACCCTGTCTGCCAGGCCAGGCCGCAGGTCCACCTTGTTCCCCAGCAGCATCAGTGGCTGTGACTGCTCAGTGTCCTGCAGGAGGCTCCCTGGGGCTGGCAGCCTATGGCCACATTGGCTGCCTCCCATCACACCTGTGGTGAACCCGAGAGCCAGAAGTGGTAGCAGACCCGATACACCAGCAAAAGAGAAAACTTTGGGGAAAGCACTCCCACTTTTCTTGGGGGTCTCCCTTGCCTGGCAGTAGCCCAGCTCCTGCCTGCCTCGTTCCTGTTCCCCAGGATAGGTTGAGACACAGCACATCCCACCTCCCTGAAGCCTCAAGGTTCCTGCCCCTCTCCTGGGGGCTGGGTGCCTCTTGGACCCTTCCCACCTTGATGTCCTTGATCCACTGGCAGATGCTGAGGAAGCTGCTTGGAGAGCTGATGTCATAGAGGAGCAGCATGCCATGGGCTTTGCGGAAGTAGGACTGGGCGATGCTCCAGTACTTGAGGCTAGGGGTGTCACCACTGCTGGTGCAGTGACTGGCTGCTGTGGAGCTGCTGCTGGAACCCTGGCACAGTCCCAGGACTCTCTGCCCCATGCTCTCACCTCTCCTGCCCAGCTGTGTCCCAGATCTGTAATGTGGTTTGCTCCCGATCCACCAGCAGCTGGTTAATCTGGAAGGCCACCCCTGCCAGGAGGGAGAGTCAGGCCCTGCTCCTGTGCATCTGCCCTGGCTGTGGGGTCAGGGGTGCTGGGGATGTCTCCTCAGAACTTGTTCATGCAGAGGTGCAGCAGGAAGCTGGACTTGCCTGTGCCCCTGTCCCCTGCCAACACCAGCTGGTACATGGGGCAGGGGGGTGTGGGTCCCTCCCTCTCACACACCTCCTGAGACAAGGGCAGTGGGTGCCAGCACAGGGATGTGCTCAGCTCCCCCAGCCTGGCCCTTCACACCACATGGGTTACCTCTGGGATTAAGGCAGGAAGCTTCCTCTTGCCAAAGCACCTGGCAGTACTGCAGGGTCCCTCTGCCTCACCCCTTTGGGGGCTGGGGGCCTGCTGGGTGACAGGTATCATGGTGAGGGACCCAAGCCTAGGAGCTGCAGGTTAGCAGACCTGTGTCCCTCTCTGGGCCAGGGGGAGGTCCCTCACCTCGATGCTGTGGTGGGAGCTGGGGGAAAGCCCATACACTGAGCTGTGGCTGCCCATGCTGCTAAGTGAGGAGGCTGTGTCTGTGCTGGAGGCTGAACACAGCTGCCCAAGGGCAGTTCTGCTGCAACACAGCTCCCTCTCTGCCTGGGAGGCTGCACTAGGGAGTCAGCAATGTGGGGAGCTGTCCCCCCTGGTCCTGTATGGAAAGCAGTGCTCAGGGAGGGGGCCTCAGCATTGCTGTCCCTCTGCATTCCATTGCTCACCTGGCACGTTCCTCTGCAGATCAGAGGGTGTTCAGCACTGCTGTACTCTGGAGAGGGGCTCATGTGGGTCCCCATGTGCTGTGAGCCAGGATGCCAGTGGGGCGAGTGAGGGCAGCTGAGGCAACTTGTGTATGCCTTGTGGGCCGTGGCAGCACCCAGCACCCCTCCTGTCCTCTACTCCTGTGATGCATGCTGGTCCCTGCCCTCCCTCCCCTCCTGTGTGGATGACGGGTCCAGTACCCTGGTGCTCCAGGGCTTGCTGCTGGCAGGCCTGGGTGTGCGCTGAGCTGTGGCTGCTGCTCTCCTAGAGGCTCCTGCTCACCATCCTGGTGTGAGGGAGCAGCTGGGCTCAGCCCAGGGTGAGCTGTACCAGCAGCACTGGCATCCCTGGTCAGGGGCACATTCTTGGTTGTACCGGTGGCTGTTCCTCTGCTACTGCGTGGCTGTGCTGTGCCATGTTGCAGCATCCTGATGTACCTTGCAAATACCCCATTCTCCTCCACCATCTCCTGCAGGTTTCCAGTAGGGACCTGGCATCCTCCTAGCAGGGCCCCACGGGTCCTGCCTGTGGCTAATACAGGGGCTATGTGAGGCTGGGACATCTGGGGAGCCCCAAGGACACCTAGTGTTGCAGCAATTGCCAGCGAAGGGCCCAGAGGGACATGCCAGTGGCTGTGGGCAGGCTGCCCAGTGACCTGTGCTTGCAGCAGGGATGAGCAGGGCGTTTCTTCCCCAGAGGATATCTGGCACTGCCTGCAGCACAGGGGTCTTGCCCCCTGCTCAGGCCAGGCTCTGCGGGTGCCTGCAGCAGTGCTGCTGGGACAGCCCCACCATTCCCTCCCCACAGTGCCACCTTTTGTGCTGCTGCACCCGTTCAAAATCCCCTCCCTAGCTGTTCCAGCTCTGTGGGAGATGCTGCTCTCAGCTCAGTCTTCTGGGTCGAGTGAGACAGGTCCCCACTGGGGTACAGCCCAGGGCACTGGGGAGCTCTCAGTGGTGGGGGCTGCAGGGAACCCCCACCCCAGTCTTACCTGGCTGATGTCTCCAAGATGGTGCCACACTCCCCAAGCCCCCCATGTGTCCCTGTATCTCCCGGGAAGGGAGGAGTGCGAGGGGCAGCCCCAAGGCACTGGGCACTGCAGTCGTTCATCTCTGCTGCTCCCATCAGAGACCCTGCAACTGCTGCACTGGGACCAGTTGGACCCCAACGGCACTCACCCTGCGGTGCTGCCCTTACCTCACCTCCCGCCGCACTGTATCCCCAGGCTGTGCCAGGCTAATGGTGGTGATGCGTGTCAAGTCCCTGTGCTGCACGCACTGCCGCCGCCACCACCACAGTGTGGGGCCCCTTGGGTGCAGCCCGGGCTGCAGCTCCACGGTGCTGTGGCCCCCGGGGAGCCGCCCTGCTGTGTTTGCTCTGTGGGTGGGGGCCCAGGGGCCCAGGGTGTCCTGTAGCGGCACTGACACCTTGCCCTCCCTAGGGGCAGCAACCATGGGCTGCACACCATCCTGCAACCCTGGGCCCCAGGGCACTGTTGCCTGCTGTGCACCCCTTGCTTGTCCCTCCTCTTCAGCAGAGCCACCCTTGAAGGTGTCCTCAGCTGTGGCTGTTGAGTGACCAGCGCTGAGATGCTGCAGGCACCCTCTCCCCCCATCTCCACGGCAGGGGCCCGYGCAGGGCAATGGCACACACTCAGTTCAGAGTTTTATATAAAAATGTATTGAAGGAGGTATTTACAGTGAATGCATCACGGCAGGGGCAGCCAGGGCAGAGCCTAGCTCCGCCAGTACACCCTGCAGGGGCCAGGGCGGCTGGGCTGTGGGCTGAGCACCTGCCACCAGCTTGCTCCAGTGCTTTGGGTGGCCCTGACTCAGCACAGGGCTGGTGTCCCTGGGAGTATCCACCTCCCATGTTCCCCTCAGGCTCTCAGATGCTGCCGTCTCCTGGGACAGGGGATCAGGGAAGGCCAGGAGGGCCAAGCAGGGCCAGGGCACAGGCACAGGGCACAGCTTCGGGCACAGTTTGTCCCAGCAGGGGCTATGTGGAGACATTGATGCGCTGTGGGGCACGTCGGCGCCGCACGATGCGTGGCCCTGTGCTGCTGCACCGGTGCTGTGGGGAGCTATGGAGGCAGAGGGGGCTCAGCAGCAGCCACAGGTAGAGCAGGACACAGGCCCAGCACGAGGACGCCTTCACCCAGAAGGTTGACCAGCTGCCATGTGTGAAGGTGGTCTCCAACACCGCATTCTCGTAGCTGGTGGGAGAGGGCAGGCATTGGGTGCCGAAGGGATGCCAGCACAGGGTTCCGCTGCCAGCTGCAGCCACCTGGTCACACTGTGTCCCAGTGACCACATGTCCCTGGGCATGTCCCTCGTGCCCTGGACCCTCCAGCTCATCTCATTGCACCGCACAGCTGCCATTGGAGCGGTGCAGGTCCATGGGCACAGAGCCCTGAGTGTCCCCAGAAGGTGCCAGCTCAGTGATACCATCACAGCCCGGTGCAGAGGGTCAGAGTGAGAGCAGGGAGCACTGGGCAGCAGCACAGGGCCCTACCTGAACCAGTTGGTGAGTGTCATCATAACGTAGAGCGAAGCAAGGAAGAAGACAAAGTGGAAGGCTGAGTAGCTGTAGACTACCCGGTCCTGCTCATCCTGGATGATGAACTGTCCCCTGGCATTCTCCTCCACTTGCTCACATGTCTGCTCAGTGCCTGGGAGAATGCAGGGGCATGGCAGCTCCTGCACCTCTCCCTTGCTGACGCTCCCACGCTGGGACACAGGCTCTGCCCACTCTCCCACACTGACCCTGCACCCACCTCTCAGCTCCTCCTCCATCTTCTCAGGGCAGCAGAAGCAACAGGAGGGTTTCTGCAGGGAGAGCAGAGTGGTGGCTGCCCAGCCCTGTGGCCACCGCGGCTGGGTTAAGCCCTACCTCGTGCCGGGGCAGGTGAGGTGTGCCGTGGGCAGCCCTCCATGCTTGGCTAGACAGATCTGCCCCTCTCTGGGGCTGGGACAGGGGCTTGAGGTAGTGGGTCTGGGGTGCCCATAGCAGGAGGACACAGGGCACAGCTGCATCCATACTCACTTTAAACTCAAAGCTGTAGACTTTGACCATCCAGAGGGGCCCAAAGACCTCGGCGAGATAGGAGGCTTCATTGCTGTGCCCAGGAGAGAGGCAGAAATCATAACATGGGCACCCATCACCCTGTGCCAGGCTCCCAGCCTGCCCCATGGATTCCCCACAGCCACAGGAGCTCTGCTGTGCTGCCCCTGCCCACCCACCAATGTCCCACACACTCTTGTTCTGCCACCCCTTGGGACATCCCTCACTCTGCTGGCCATGGGCATGGGGTCCCCATATGGTGCCGGTTGGGCTGGCTGTGCCCAGCAGGGTACACGCACCATGCAAAGAGCACGCAGGCATACATGATAGCAGCACCCAGCACAGCGACGGTGGTGTCCTCGGTCTGCAGCTCATCCTGATGGACCCCCGGGAAGCAGACAGTGAGGTTCTGCCCCTTGTAGAGCACTGCAGGGAAGTGGAGGTGAGATGGGCATGCATCATGGCAGGAATTGCTTGTGGTGGGCAGGGACACCCACCTCTCTCCGGTGGACGGCTGGACAGGGCAGAGAAGGTGAGGTACATCACGTAGCAGCTGATGATCGAGGACTGCAGCAGCCCTGACCGCGGCTGCTCTGCAAGAGTGGGGACAGAGGTGTTACTGGAGTCTCTGGAGTGCCATGAGCCAGCGTGTGGGCCCTGGGCAGTCCCCTCCTGCCACTCTCCCATCCAATGCCTTGCACCGAGGTATGGGAGGGGCCAGTGGGAGCCCTGGGGAGCTGGGTTCTCCTCCAGTGCCCAAGTGCCGGTCCTGAGTTGGGGCCCACACTCACTCCCAGCCCAGGACACAGGTGGCCATGCAGTGTGGCAGTCCCTGCCATGCTGTGCTGTGTGATACTCACTGAGCCGCACACACGGTGTGATGGAGATGAAGGACATGATGCCACAGAGGCTACCATTGATGGCGAGCAGTGCCTTGTTGAGGTGGCAGGCGGCTGGGTGGGTGTAGAACTTGTAGAGGAAAGAGAAGGCGGCGGAAGCAAGGGTGTAGAAGGCAGCTGTGGCCAGCAGCACGGCCAGGTACCAGCGCTTGTCCTGTGCAGCACCTGTCAGCCTGCAGGAGAGTGGGTGAGTGGTGGCAGTCGGCAAGTACCCACCCGGCACCCCAGCACTCACCAGTTCTTGTTCCAGGTGTGTGCAAAGGCTGTGATCAGCACCAGTTGGATGAGGATGAAGGCGAAGCCCCCGCAGACACCCGTGTAGTGCCAGGCTGGGGCGAGAAGGCAGAGGTGGAGATGGCACAGGGCAGGTGGGGGCCACAGAGGGTGCCCAGGGTGCCAGGTCAGGGTGGGGGACACACCTTGAATGAAGTTGTCCTCAGGGATGAAGAAGCTGGCAGCCCAGAGGCCCACCAGCACCAGCAGCTTCAAGAGCCAGAACCTGCAGGGCAGTTAACGTCAGGACAGAGCCTCTGACAACCCCACCCAGGGGCAGCCCCATCCCGGGACACCCCGTCCCAGCCCCACGGCCCATCCTTACCCATTGTGGAGCTGCGCGCGGCAGTCGGAGCTGGAGCGCACGTTGAGCAGCAGGGCAGCCTGTGCCAGGTGGAAGCAGGCAGTGCCAAAACAGACCCGGTACACAGCAGAGGAGCCCACCAGCCGCTCGCAGTCTGTGCCCCCGGGCAGGTGTTGGCACAGCACCACCGAGAAGGGCACCTGGAGGCACGGTGGTTGAGGGGACAGGGCTGCTGGTGTGTCCACCCAGCACCCCACAGTGCCCACGGCATCCAGCACATCCAAACATTCAATATTCCCATCATTCCCAATACCTTCCCCAGTACCCCTGGGACCCCCAGCACCCCAGGCAAGTCCTGCATCTTTGGTACCCCTGGCATCCCTTACCCCTTGGCAGCCCAGCACCTTTGGCACTCCCAGCAGCCCTGTTACTATCCCAACATCCATGTATCCCCAGATTCCCAGTACTCCTGACTCCCCTGGCAATTCTGGCATACTCAGTGCTCCCTTGCATGCCCCTGGGTGCCCCGAGGTGCCTGGCACCCCAGTATCCCCAGAAGTCATGGTACCCTTGAGACCCCCAGCACCCCTGGGACCCCCAACACTCCCAGTACCCTGGGTATCCCAGCTCCGTCACCTTCTCAGTGATAGCCTGGGCCACAGTGCGGGACAGCATGAGGCAGCACACGGCAGAGGCTAGGACATGCAGGAGCGTGTAGAGGATACGTGTGCTCGTGGACACGCGGAGCCCATGACAACCGCAGCACAGCTGGGGAGGGGCACAGTCAGTGGGGATCCCAAAGGGCCAGCACTGCCCCCCAGACTGGCCCAGCACCCCCTCCCCACCCAGCCTCACTCCGAGCCATGCTCCCAGTCCTCCCAGGCCCCAAGTCCCACCTGGAAGAGCAGTGGGTGCAGGAAGTGGCCGTGTGCCCGTGTGCCCGCCATGGCCCAGCTCGGCTCTGCTCAGCCCCCGCGGTGCTGATGGGATTAGGGGATTGTCAGCTCGGCCCGCCCTGCCATCTGCTCGCTGCTCCCTCCTGACAGCCACCCCTGGGGTGCTCCATGGGCACTGTCCAGTGACTCTCAGCATGGGCATCTCTGCCTGGCCCCCGGCCCCTCACTGGGGAGGGCGAGGCCGTGGCAGGTGGCCTGGACATGAGCTGGCATGAGGGGCATGTGGGGTCTGCAGATGATGTCTCCCTGATCCCAAAACAGTGCCATAGAGCTAGCTGTGCGGAGGGGCTGGGGGGTGTGGGATTTACTGAAGGGCTGGAGCATCTCCAGACACAGAGGCACCCAAGGGACAAAGGTACCCCACAGGGTAGYGGGAGGGCATGAGACACATACAGTGGGTAGCAGGATCGCCCAGGGTCGGCAGGAGCTGGGGATGAGCAAGGGTATGCAGGGGGCTCTGTGCTGGGGCTGGCGTCACCTTTCTTCAGCTGCTCCACAGCTGTTCGGGCTTTGTGCTGTCAGAGCCCTGACACGGAGGATGCCTGACACCACCGATGCAGCTGCAGCGGTGGTGATGCGTGGTTCCCCGTGCTCCGCGATGCCACACACAGCGCGAGGCACAGCCCGGCCCGACGAACGCGGTGTCCTCACCGGGGGGGTGGGTGACACGTGTGCGGGAAGGGAGCGGCGGGGGCCGACTCGCCTGTGCCCGCGTTGTCAGGGCCACGTTGCCGGCACGGCCTCCGCCGGCCCAGCATCAGGGCTCGGGGAGGCACGGCCACGGCCCAGACGCCTCTGGCCTCCGGCAGCGCGCCGGGACCCGGCGAGGGCCCCGCTGCGGCCTGGCTCGTCCGACCATCCGTGTGGCAGCGGTGGGAGCCATTTCGGGGTCGCTGACCCGGCAATCCCGATTTACCGCCAGCTGGGACTCACGGGCAGCGGCGGGGCTGCGCCCGCCTGGCCTGACTCGGCGCCTCGGCAGCGCCGGGGGCCGCCGCTATCGAACTACCCGATGACCTGGGAGTGCCGGGACTCCCAGCTCCGACCTGCCCGGAGTCCCGGGAGCGCCGGGGAGCACTGAATGTGACGGCTCGGCGGGGCCAGGCCAGGGGCGGGCCCGGGCTGAGGGGCGGACCTGACCCCGCCCCCGCTCGGTTCTGGCGGCGCGCGCCGCTCGCTGGCTCGGCCGGCGGCGCACGTGACCGGAAGCGGGCCGCAGCGGCGGCGGGATGGCGGCGGAGGGCGATGTGGAGCTGGAACTGGAGACGGAGCCGAACGGCTCCGGCGGCGGCAGCGATGGGGCCGGCGGTCGTGCGGCCGAGAAACCGCGGAAGCACGATAGCGGCGCGGCGGACCTGGAGCGCGTCACAGACTACGCGGAGGAGAAGGAGATCCAGAGTTCCAACCTGGAGACGGTGCGGCGGCGGGATGGGACTGGGCCAGGGTGGGAGGCTGGGCGCTGTTTGCAGCGGGGCCGAGCCGGGCGCTGACCACCGCACCTGCACGCCCGTCCCCGTGCCGTTGCCGCTGCCGGTGCCCGTGCCACCGGCGTGGCGCTGACCCGCCCGGTGCCGCGCAGCGGGATGACCGCGCTCGTTCTGGCAGGCCATGTCGGTGATCGGAGATCGGAGGTCCCGGGAGCAGAAAGCGAAGCAGGAGAGGTAACCGTCCGCGCTCGCTCCGGGGCAGTGCTTGTTTTGCAACTTGTAACCACTCGGGACACGGCCCGGGCATCTGCTTCCCGGTCAGACATCCCGGCCGTTCCCTAGCCCCCTCGCAGCACACATCCCGCACTGCTGCGAGGGGTCGCTCTTGCCCGCCGCACGGCCGAGGGAGCGCCGGGGCAGTGGCTAGCAGGGGCTGTCGGTCACCGGAGTTTTGTCGGTCTCCTGTCGTAGAGAGAAAGAACTGGCAAAAGTGACCATCAAGAAGGAGGACCTAGAGCTGATTGTGAGTAGGGGCGGGACCCCCCAGGCAGGCCGTGACGTGTCCCAAATCCCGGGTGCGAAACTGCACCCATGGAGGAGACCGGTGCATGTCTGCCCTGAGGCCGGTCAGGTGTCCCCATGGGCAGGTCTCCCCCACTGCGCCCCGCCTGGCCTGTGGAGCCCTGCGGCTGCTGTATGGGGCTGTGGCTGTTTCCCTGCAGATGACGGAGATGGAAATCTCACGGGCCGCAGCGGAGCGTAGCCTGCGCGAGCACATGGGCAACGTGGTGGAGGCTCTCATCACCCTCACCAACTGAGCCGGGTGGCCATGGGCTGCCAGGCACGGGGCTCTTGCCATACAAATAAAGGCACTGGAGGGACTGGGCTGTCTGTGTGGTCTGCGCAGCACCAAGTGCATGCCCTTGCCCCTGGGTGCATGGTACCCTCAAGTGGGGCCCAGCCTGCAGGAAAACATGTGGCATCGTGTTGGCAGTGCCAGCTGGGCACCCCTGTGACCGGAGCAGGACAACGTGACCTGCCTGAGCACTGAAACATGCTGCTCTCCCCTCTTTTAATCTCTGCTCGCCCCCGCACAGGGCAGCACAGGCTGTGCAGGCCCAGGCACAGGCCTGAGGCAGCGGTGATTGCTGCCATGCACCTGCCCAAGCTGGTGCCTCCTGTGCTGCTCCAGCCCAACCTGGCTCACAGGAAGGCGCAGAATAGGGTGGCCACATCTGTATGAAGAATGGGGCCAGAGTGTGTAAGAAAATCAAATCTTTAATCAAACCCCCCCACCCAACAGAGGTAAAAAAGCCAAGCCCTGAAGGAACAGGATGAGGAGATGGGGTCGCTGCTGCTCACCCCAAAACAGGACCCAGACTGACACCAGGGACAATACAAGCAAGGGGTGGATGTTGTGGACCAGACGGGTGCAAAAGTCCTCTAATTCCTCCAGAAGTGGATGTGCTGGAGCCAGTGGTGCTGCTGCAATGTGCCAGGCACTGCCAAGGCTCCAGCGTGACAGTTGCTGGGACATAGTGTGGCCACCGGCCTGGCCAGCACCACAGGCCATCATCCTCCACAGCGCATGGGCAGGGAGCCCATCAGGTCTGCTGAGCACGGAGAACGGGACACCTCATTATGGTAGGCATGGCACAGGCAGGGGAAGGGCTTGTCACCACAGGAGTCCTGGAACATGTCTCTTCTGTCCCTGCCCAGGCTTTGGCAGCTGGCAGGGCAGTGCCTTCCTGCCAGCGTCAGCCACACCAGACCCTCCTGCCTGTGCCCTTAGGTGGTTTTTCGTTTCTTGGCCGAGGGTCTCTCAAAGACATCCCGCACACCCGCTGCCTTCTGCTTAAAGAACTTGGTGTTCTGTGCACTCTCCTGGCCCCAGGCAGAGTCAAAGGAGGTGGTGTCCTGGTCCACCAAGTGTGTGTACTTTGTCCGTCCCGAGCGCCCGAAGTTCTTGACCTGGGGAGTAGAACTTGTGAGCAGCTGTTAGGGGGGATGCAGTACCTGCTGCTCCCCCCTGCCCAGAACCCCTACCCCTTGGCATGCAGGCTGGGCACCCTCTGCCAGCGCACCCACCTGCATGACTTTGGGCAGGATGGTCTTGTTGAAGTGGTCCTCAAGGGTCGGAGCACTGAAGTCCCTCTTGTAGACCTCCTCATCCTCATCCTGCAGGAGAACACACCTGCTCAGCCTAAAATGTTCCAGCAAGTCGTGGCAGCAGGGGGGGGGAAGCTGCCCAAAGGTCATATCACCGCTCTACCAGGGCTGCCAGTCCTTGCAGCCCTATTAACTACTGCTGGAACTGGAGATGTGAGCATTGTTCCCCAGGCCTGCCTCTGGCAGCCACCTTGCGTTCCCCAGGCTGCTTCTCCAATGGCCCATGCAGAGCTGGCTTGGTTCTGGCTGGGTTTGTCAGTCCAAACAGCAGCACAGGGACAGCTCTGCAGCTTCAGCTCCATTTCAACTTGCAACCCCCAACTTGATGTGCTCTTGTGAGGTCACTGGGTCAGCTTCAGCCCCATGCTGCCTCTGAGGGTTGGCTCTTGTCCCAGGGCACCCCCAGCCCCAGGGTGCTGTGGGAGAGGGGAGGCTCCCCACAGAGAAAAGGTGGTCCTGGGGTTTCACACCTGCATGCCTGGCCCTCAGCACACTCACCATGAAGAAGGCGCCACGGTGGTAGTACTTCTGCAGGAATTTGTATTTGCCCTTCACTGCCTTGTTGGTGATGACTTTGCCATTGGCTCGGAGCTCAGCCCGGCGCTCCTCCTCTGTCAGGTTCCGCATACGCTCAATCTCTGCCTTCTCCTTCTCCATGCTGGGTGGGAGAGAAGCCCCTGAAACCCCGTGTTCCAACAGCACCTCCTGGGAGAGAGGCTGTCAGCAGATATCACCTGAGAGGTTACACATTTACAGCTGGGGAGCAAAGGCACCCCAAGGGCGGGCAGGAGGGGCTCTAGGCACTCGGTCCAGCTGGGACCCTGCTGCCAAAGGGCAGCCTGAGGAAGAGGTGCTTCAGCTGCCTGTGGACTCTCAGCCTCATGACTACACAGACAATACTTACGCTTCTCGTTCTTCACGGTCTCGTTTGATACGCTTCAGCTCACGGACTTTCCAGGCCTCGTACTCCTCCTCATCATTCTCATCATCTGTATCGAGTGCATCCAGTGCTGCCAGTGAGCGCTTGTTCTCCTCCAGCTCCTTCTTTGCTTCCTCTTCTACAATCTGCAGTGAGGTCCAAGCTAAGCTTGCTGCAGTGACTGCYCCCTCCGGCCCCCAGCCCACCCCTCCACACCTTAAGCGTGTACTTGCGCCTCTCCTCTGCCATCCTCTTTGCCTCTTGCTCCAGCTCCTTCTGCTTCAGGGCTTCTGCTTCTCTCTCCTGAACTGTGATCCGGTCCTTCCTGAAAGCAAGGCCGCAACAGCCTTCAGCCCTTCCGCAAGCCAGTGCAGTAGCTCAGCCCCTTGCTGACTCCTGCACCACAGCTGCTTTCAGCCTTTGCCCTCTCCAAGGATAAGTAAAGTTCTGGGGCTCTCCCCTTTCCGGGGGCTACCGTGTCCCTTTGTCATCGTATGGCCCTTGCCCAAGGGCTCTGGTCAGACTCCACAGCCTGATCCCACAGCAACCCAGTGCAACTGATGAGGGGCTGTGGGTGCAGGGATCGCCCCTTGCTCCCCAGCCGTGCCCTGCCAGGCTGTGACCATCCTACCCCACTCCAAGAAGGTGAACAGCTTCCTCACAGTGAAAAGAGGCCAGGGCAGCAGGGTCTGCTTGGCCCCCAGCTCCCAACTCCCATGTCCCAGGGCCAGCCTGCACAGTTCCATCACCTACTTGCGGATAAAGACCGGTTTGAGACGTGGCTCCATTTCATCCTCGCTGTCCGTGTATTCCTCATACTCAGACTCTGACTCGGACTCTTCTCCAGACCGACCCTCATCTTCCAACTCCATCACTTCCATCTCCTCAGTCTTCCTCTCCTGTGCTCGCTGACGCATCATCCCGCGCCGACGCTCAATCTCCTAATGGGGACAAGCATAGAGCAGTCAGAGTCCAGCCTTGCTACCACTTCCCTCTCTCCTGTCAAACGCACGTGATGTCTGGAATGTTGGCTTTGACAAGATACACCTGCCTCTCTGAAAGTGGGGTGGCCTCCCCCGGTGTCCTGTCCCATGCCAGAGGACAGTGACCCACCAGTTAAGTCATGGCCAGGTGTGGCAGATCCATCAGATAGCCCATATATCCATGCAAAGGGCAGTTCCAGCCTGTGCCCTTCTAGCTTTCCTAGGCCCATTATCTGGCTCTGTAAACGCACCTCATCATCAATCTCTTCCTCTTCCTCTTCACTGGTGTCCTCCCGTTCCAGGCGCCAAGCTTCTCCCCCCTCCACTTCTGAATCACTTTCTCCAACCACTTCAGGTTCCACAATTTTACGGTGTCTTGCCAGCCTGCAACAGACCCCAATTAACCTACGGCACTTGGAATGTAAGGAGGCTGCGGAAAGGTAGCTGTTCACAAATCGCGTCTAGCAAGGCCATAGTAAGCGCTGGGACTGCCAAACGTGTCCAGAACAGACACGTTCTCTCTCGGGAGGCTGCACTGACTGGGCTGGGCACTGGCAGCTCTTCCCTGCCCGTGCTCCAAGTAAGAATGGAGTTCCCAATGAGAAGGCTCCCTGTTATTGGAAACAAACCCAGCAGCAGCTCCACAGAGGCAAACGGCACTCAGTGCTCCCTGCCCAGAGTACACTTCATGAGACACCATCCCTCCTCACTACCCTGAGCCTCAGCACACCGCACTAATTTCAGTTTTGGAGCCTGTTTTTGTCACCATCCACCCAAGTACACCTGGACGTCAGCTGTGCCTGGCTGTGTCCTGGTTGGAAAGGAGCCCGAGGCACAGCTCAGCATGAATGTGACAAGTCACAGACTCTCCCGCACTGCCCGGACAATGTTCCCAGCTCCTGCCCTGTGCAGTTCCTCCCTGCAGCATAGCAGAGCAGGGTCCCGGCCCCCTCAGCCCTCGACCGGCAAAGGGAGCTCTGCTTTTGCCTGATCCAGCACTCACCGCTCCTCCACGTCCTCGGCGATGCGGTTCTGAAGACGCCGAAGCCGGGGGTCGTTGGCCAGTTCCTCCTCCTGTTCCTCGGGCTCGACCTCCTGCTCCTTCGCCTTCTTGATGAATTGGAACTCCTCGTCCTCCTCCTCCGAGGACTCCATGGGCGCGTAGTCGGGCCGCTTTCCCGACACGTATCGCTTCACCTTCACCTTCTCCATGGACAGCTCGCCTGCGGGCGCCGGGCCGTCACCGGCGGTCTCGATCCCGCGCACCCGCCGCCTCGGTCCCAGCCCCGGCCGCGCGCCCCTCCGGCCACCCCGCTCAGCCCCGGCCCCCCGGCTCACCTTTCTCGTTGCGGACGGGCACGGCGCCCGCCGTGGACTGGATCGGCGGCTGCTTCATGAGGGCGCTGGGGACCGACATGGTGGCGGCGGGCGGGGGCCAGGCCGAGTCGAGCGCTGCCGCTGACAACGGCGCTTCGAGCGCTCACCCGGAACCGGAACCGGTGTCGCTTCCGCCGCGGCCAGGACCGTGCCAGGGGTCGGAAGTGACGTTCGGCGCGGGGTCACTGCCGGGGGGACTGAGACTCGGATTCTGCTCCCGTTCAGAATCTCTCCGATTCTGCGGTTCGGCCCGGCGCGGGGTCCGCCGGACCCTAGGGCTGGGTGGCAGRGGGAGTGCTCGGTCGTTCCGGCATCCACCTTCGGCCGGGGGAGGTTCCGTGCCCTCCCGCCCCGTGCGGGTTTTCCACTATCCACGGCACGTCAGGGCGAGACACCGGCCGAGCGGCCCTCGGACGGCGGGGGCACCGGGCAGCGCCGCGATAGGGCTCTGCCGCCCGCCCGGAGCGCGACTCGTCCCTGCTGCCGCCCACCCTCTCGGGCAGGGAGTGTTCCGTGAGGGGCTGGATCTAAGCCGGTCACTGCTGGAACACCGAGGGCTCAGGCTCACCCGTAACTCGCTGGGCTGTGGGACACATCCTGTGCGTGGCAAATTCCTGTGCCGAATTCCCCCGGCACAGCCTGGGAAAACCGCGGCTCACTTGGTGCACAGCGGGGCTGGTGGGTCTGTGCTGTGCCCGCTGTCAGCGCGGCAGAGCTGGGGCTGGGTGGCCGTGGCTACTGCTGGAGCCGTGCAGTTCCTGCAGCGCGGCAGAGCAGGCCGTCCCGCTTGGCTCTCGACAGCTGGAACCAGCCCTGGCCCCAGACCTCCTGCTCTGCTCGCTGCCAGGCAGCCCCACCGAGCCCCAGTGCTGCTGGCCGGCTCCCCGCCTCCTGGGCAGCAAGGACAAATAGCCCATGCTCAGCCGCGTGTCCCCCACAGCCCTCGGCCTGGCCAGCGCAGGAGGCTGCCGGTCAGGCAGGACCCTCTGCTATGCCGCAGAGCAGGGCTGGGGGAGCTCCTGGGATTCCCGATGGCATGGGTGTGGTGACGTGTTTTTTGGGGAAAGGCCGGGGCCACGGCTGCTTCGTGACATCCGTGAGGGGTTTTCCGTAAGCAGCTGGGTGCTGCCTGTGTCAGCATGTCTCAGCTTCTGAGGGGTGTGAGGTTTCACAGCACAGGAGTGAGTGGCTGGCGCGGGATGTCTCTGTGCTCACATCCTGCCACAGAAAACAACCATTTCTCTTAAGTTGGGTAAAACTGTGTCACAAGCCACCACAGCCACATCTGCCACCCTCTGCCTGCTACCTTCTGCCGGCTTCTATGAAGAAAGGAAGAGGTTTTAAGGAGGAGGTTTTATCTTCCATGAAATCTGCTTGCTGGCAGGGAAATTTAGGAAGCAGGGGGGCAGAGCCATGCTTTTACAGTGCACTGCTGGTAGTGGAGCGGGTGCCCTCATGCTTGTGCGGCGGAGGCCATGTGGGGTGAGGTCAGCACTGGCAGCTGGGAAAGCCCAATGCACATGTTCTTTTCCAGTTGGTGGGTCAGCACTGGAGCACAATCCCTAAGGGAGTGCAGGGAATTGTTTTTCTTTTGGTGTCCTTGGTCTAGGCTGGGAGATGTCCCTTTGGAAGCATCTCCTTCAGCCAGTCTAGGGGAGAGCAGACCCAATTCTTGGCAGCAAGTAATGCCCTGGTCTGGTCCCAGAAGTGGCTGCAGAGATCCCAAGGTCACCATGGAGGCTGGCTCTCTGCTGGGCAACTCTCCTTGGCCCACAGAGATGCCAGGGCTGAGCAGATCCAGTTGGGTGACCGCAATCCAGCCAGCCTGCAGGCAGGGGTGGCTGCCCCAGGCATGGGGGCAGGTGGGCCTAGCCCCTTGCAGCACTGGCTGGCTGTGCCTGGCATCCTGACTCAGTCCCTGCTCTGGTGCTGGGAAAGGGTCTCCCTGCAGTGCCCTCCATACAACCCCATTTCTGCCACAGGCAGAGCTGGGGACTGTCTCCAGGGCTGTCCTGTTTCAGTGTGTCCGTGCACGGGACAGGGTGTGCAGGGCTCCCTTGATGTCCTGAAGCTGGTGGTTTGCCTGAGCAACAAAGGTGTTGGTGCCTACAGCACCTGAAGGTTCTCCCCAGCCTCCGCCAGGAACGAGCAAAGACAGATCTGTGTGCTTCTGGCCTTTATGCCCAGATGACAACTGGAGCACCCACTCTGTGTTTGGTCATCTGATGAGATGTTAATGTTGAGGGTTGTCACAGTGTGTTCCCACATGGGGGAGTTACCCAAGGAATAAGCTTTCACAGGGCTCAGACAAACAGTTGGCCACAGTAGCTAAGGGGAAGCTTGGGGACTGCACACAAAGCAGATACTGTCCTGTTCAGGTGAAGCTAAAGTAAAGACTTGGGCAAACAGGGAAATGCCTTCAAGCCTGGCTCAGTTCTGTGGCTGCAGGTGCTAGAGGTCATGGTGGGAAGCTGCCCTTTACTGTGATGTGTCTTGGCCCCATGTTCCCTTTCCCTAGCACAGTGGCTGCCAACATCTTGGCCCTGCAGCACTTGGCAGTCGGCAGCTGGGCGGCAGCAGGGGCAGGGAGCACTTCATGGGGGTGAGCTCCCCATGGGTGTGAGACCGCGGGAGGCTCGCAGCTGCTCCACGAGTGAGCCTGGAACATGGGCCAGTCTGCCCCTCAGTGCTGTGCCAGACGCACCTGCTGGGCTTTGGGCTGGGTTTGTGTGTCTGTGTCTGTGAGCACCCTCTCCCCAGCCCATCGAAGCCAATGGGCACACGGCATTCCTGCTGCTGGGCTGCAGGTGGGCTCCCAGCCTGGTGTTCCCTGCACATGTGTGCTTGTGTTCCTGTGCGTGTCACTTGTGTGGAACCTCCCGAGTGCCACAGGCACCTTATGGTGCTCAGGCTGGGCAAGGATATCCCTTGGTGAACAGGGTGATGGAAGGGCCTGTCCCGCAGCTCAGAGCAGGGGCAGAGCCAGAGAGTAGGCTGTGGGTCGATATCTTGGCAGCATTATGGCTGCTGCTGACAAAGCCAGAGGCAGATAGTTACAGAACCTGCCTTGAGTTGCTGCTGTTTTTGTCTGTGGCTGTACTGCAGGACAAGGTCAGGGTGTTCGAGCTGGGCTTGAGTCCCTACATGTGGCTACAGTGAGATGTTGTGTCTAGAAGCTGGAGATGAATAGAGCCACTGGAGCCAGCAGGACCCCGTAGAGCACAGATTCTGGCTGGGCCACAGCAGTCCCAGCAACCTGGGCACCAAAGGGCCTGCTGGTAATATCCACTGTGGAGGGGAGGAGAGGGACTGGAGAGACTCCAGGGAAAGGGACTGCAGCCTGAGCTTCAGGAGAGCGTGAGGGTGTATGCAGGGAGAGGGCTGGGCAGCACAGCAGAAGGGCTGGCATAGGGGGCAGAGCAGGGTGCTCTGTGCCAGGTAGACCTTCAGGTATTGATTCCATCCCTCCAGATGTTTCTGCCTGCCATTGGCTGCCTGTTACTTGGTCTCCTCCGCTGTTTGTGTGGGCTCTCTGCCCTTCCCCTGTTGGTCCCCATTCAGTGGCTGCTTTCACCTCCAGTCCTACAGGTCCCCCAGGCTGGGGTGCCTGCAGGCAGGGGTGCAGCCCCATGCTGCTCTGCCTTCCAGGGAGCTCGGGCAGATGGGCAGTTGCATCACTGTTGGGCTTGTGCAATCTCTGCAACCTGAAAGCTAAAAATGGACCTGATTAGTCCATGAAAGTGTGTTTCTATTGATTGTGTGTGCAGCCAAGCCAAACCACAATGTGCTTGGTGAAAGGGAGTGTGGGGGGGTCTCTCCCAGCCCCAGTGAGCAGTTTGGCCCCTGTGGCTGTAGTGAGGGCCCCAGGGGATCCTGGCAGGGCAGACCTCATGGGACGGGACAGTGCAGCTGGCTGGCAGTACTGCTGCCAGTTTGCTGGGCACTGCCGCACAGAGCAGCTGCTCCTGCTGTCTCCTGGGGTGCACTGGTGCCTGTGAGCCATGGTCCCCAAAGTCTGAGAGGAGGGTTCGTGATCCTGGCAGATGTGCTGCAGTAGCTGCTTCACCCCCTTGCTGCACTGTGACTGAGGGCAGAGAGGGGTGCCAGGCAGCCCTGTGAGGTGAGAGGGGCCAGCAGCCGCTCAGATCCACGCTGGTGGCCCCACTCTCTACTCCTTCTGCAGCTGGGCCCCTTGGGGCTGCTGGGACAGCATGTCCCCTGCCTGCCCGTGGCATTGTGCCACCTGCGGCCCAGGTGCTCCCGGACCCAGGCATTTTCTTTGGCAGGGCTGTGGGATCAGCACAGGTCCCAGGCCAGTGGTTTATGTAAGAGCGCGGTGCTTCCTGCCTACCTGCCCTGCAGCACTGCGATAAGCCTGTGGTGACAAGGGCCCTTTGTCAGCTTCTCTCAGGACCACATGTCACAGGGCCAGGTGCAGCAGCTCCTCACCTGCCCCGTCACTGCTGCCAGCTGCCAAAGGAGGCATCCAGAGATAAGGTGCATGGGTGGGGCAGGCAGCTCACCTCCCACCCTCTCTCTCCCCACCGGGCCAGAGTCCAGCTCTGGACCTGCCCTGTCCATGTATCCTCTATATAACCCCATGGGCACAGCTAGCTCCCTGTGCACTCAAGGGCCGGCCTGGGCTTGCCAGCTGCAGGGACGACTCCTCAGTTCGCTGCAGTGACACCTGGGTGAGTGCTGCCTGTCTGGTAGGTGCCCCTGCCTCGGCAGGACCATGGCCCCTGAAGGTGGGCCTGGGGCACCACAGCCCCTGCAGCTGGTGGTCCCTGGTGCAGCTCTTGACCCTGATGCCAGGGTCGGCCCAGCCTGAGTACCTGCGGTCAGGGTGCTGCCCTGCGGAACTAACCCAGTTTAGCACAGAAACCTGCCCTGTGCCAAATTTTCTGGGCTGTTCTCAGCATCTTGGTTACCAAGGTGACTGTTTCCTGTGCGATTGCTAATGCTTCATGATCTCGATCATGATATCCAAGTGACTTCCTTTTCTCTGTAAGGAGCACTAGGACCTGCTCCTGCCCGGGGCTGCCAGACAGAGGATTCAGGTCAGTTTGGGTTCTGCTGCATTTGTGWTGCTCGTGACATGGTCCCATGCCCACAGCAGGTTGTTTTTTACAAATCTGTGTTTCACTTCTCACCTTTTCTCCTTGGTGGAAGTCTCTCTTCTGAAACAGGGCTGATAGATTTTCCTTGTGTTGCTGCTTTCTAGACAGTTTCTCTGTCAGGCTGCTGCACACCGACCTGAGGTTGCAACCCTACGGTACGGACCTCATGGGAAGTGCCATTCCCATAGCCTGGCTGGGGAACTCCCTGCTCCGGGGTCTGCCAGTGCTGGAACAGGCAAATCTGAGGGGGCTCATGTCCTGCCAGCCCCATGTTGCAGCATAATGCACCACTTGCAGCACCAAGTGGGAGATGGGGTGTCTTCTGCGTGCCGTTCACTGCAGGCACCCTTACACCCCTGGTCAGTGCCGCAGACCTGTGGCAGGGGGTCACGGCTCTCACGGGGCAGATCCGGGTTTCCTGCTTGGGCTGACACAGGTACTCCCCGGGTGGGCAAGGACAGCCCCATGCTCGGCTGCAGGAGAAGCCGTGCTGAGTTCCGGGCCGTGCCCGGCACTGGCGGGGGGAAAGGGCCTCGATTCTGGCGGTACCCCGGGCGGGCAGCGCGGAGGGACTGCCGGGGGTCCGTGCCGGGCCCGGCGCTGCAGCGCGGGGCGGGAGGGGCGGGCGGCGGTGACGGCATCCGGCGGCGCCCGGCGGAGCGGCGGCCGGGCCGGGCCGTGCCGAGGGAGCCGCGCGGGGCCGGTGGCTCGGCCGTCGGGGCGGGGCCGGGCGGCGCTGACAGCTGCGCGGCGTAAACAAGCGGCCCCGCCGGCCGCCCCGGCCGCCCCTGCCTGGGCCGGGCCGGGCTCCGGGGCGGGCGCTCCGGGCGCCCCGCGGCGTGACGCGGCGCCGCCGACAGACGGGCCCGGCTGCCGACGGGACGGAGCGGAGCGGGCAGGCCGCGCGGTAAGGGCGTGGGACCGGCACCGGCCGGGGATGGTTCGACCCGCCGGCGGTCGCGGTTTGACAGCTGGGGCGGCCCTGCCAGGCGGGACCCAGGCGGCGGCGAGGCTGGGGCCGGGGCGACCGGCGGAGCCGTGGTCGTGCGGGCGAGGACGTGCGGGCCCGGCGGTCCCCGGGAGCGAGTGGGGGGCCGGGCCGTCGCGCTTGGGGCTGCGACGGGGGCAGGCGGAGCTGCCGCCTTGGGAGGACGAGGGGGAGCCAGGCCGCCTCCCGCCGCGGCCCTGGCCCCAGCCCGGCCGCCGCCGCCGCCGGGAGGTCCGCCGCTGGAGCCGCCCGCGGGTGCGGACCCGGGCCCCGGGTCCGCCGCTCGGCCCGGGGCCGCTGAGTCGTTGCTGTGTGGGGCTGGGTCCTTGGGCAGCGGCCACCGGCCGGGCCGCGGTGCGGAGCCGGGAACGCGGCTCAGGGCTGGCTGCGGTGGCCGGGCTGTCCCCGCGCGCGGCGGGTCTGGCGGGGAGGCGCCGCAGGATCCAGGCTCTCCCCCGGGAGCAGGGCTGTCCCCACGTGGAGCGGTCATCGCCGGAGGAGGACGGCTGCTGCCGCCGGGACCAGCGAGGTGGGGAAGCTGCCCGGCTCGGGGGCCAGGTATTGGCAGGGATACCGGCAGACCATGGCAGACAGTGTTCCATTGTGCCGTGCTGTGCTGTGGGCCTTGGCACAGGCTGGCACCCGGGGCACCCACCCTCCGGCGGGTGCTCACTGCTCTGTGTGCTTCGACGGGGCGGTCCGGCCCGCAACCGGCCGAGGTCGTCGCTGATGGAGAAACCCTGTTGTGCCAGAGTCGCTGCACTGTTTGTGCCGCAGCCTACAGCGAGGTCTCCGGCGGCTGCCAAGAGCTCTCTCCTCGCCTGGCAGCGCCACAGGGTCCCGGCTCGCTGTGGCTGCTTCTGGACGGAGGGGGATGGGGGTCCTCTGGGCACTGCCGGCTCTCACCTTTTCCTCTGTCTCTGAAGTATGACCAGATATTCCAGGGTCCCTGTGGAGCTCACCCTGGCACCATCATGTCGTGGGCTCCCTTGCGCTGGGTGGGTTGCTCCCTGCTCTTTCCCCAGAAGCTTCTTGCATTTGCCCTCCCACACAATGTGAGCTGTCCCTGGGCATCCCTGGGTTCATGCTGGAGGTGACGGCGTGCCCCTTTTCCTGGACCTGGTTTCCTCCGTGTTGTGGGGATGAGTCACACCGGTGTCACCATGTTGTGCTCCGGAGGAAGGGCAGAGCTGAGCTGCTGCTGGTGACAGGCAGCACAGCACTTGTCACGGCTGCCAGGCACTGCCTGGTCGATGACTGGAGGTGTGAGCCTGGGGCTGTGCTAGCTGGAGATCAGGAACTCTTCTTGACTTTCCTCCTTCCAGTTTCTCATTTAGCTGGGATTCCTCGCACAGCACCTGAGGTCATCTCCTTTGGTCTCCCCTTGGGACTGGACAGGCAGGCCTCCCATCCCAATGGCTCCCAGCACTGTACCCACACAGTCCCATCCCAGTTGGAGCGGGGGTAGTGGCAGCAGGAGGAGCAGTATCCCTTGCCTCACCTCTCCCCTCCTTTGGTGCCCTCCTCCCCCCCTGGTTGGTTCAGTCTGTTTATCAGCAAACATTGGGCAACAGGCAAGGTAAACAGGAGCTCCACGCAGGAGCAGGCATGTGGGCACACTGCCAAGCCAGGCGCCTCTTTGGCTGTCAGTGTGCCACGGTGGGCAGCAAGTGCCGTGTGCCAGGGCCCCCTTGCCCAATGCCTGAGCCATGGCTCGGAATGGTGCACCCTGCCCTGCCTAGGTCTGAGGAGACGTGCCCTGGGCCTGACCACTGTCCCATCTCTCTGCAGATCCTGCTTCTGTCTTGGACGGTGTGTTCCTGTGCTTTTGTGGGCTTGGCCCCATGTGGGCTTGGACTGAGCTGGGACCAGCGGGGCAGAGAGGCCAGTGTGCCTCGGAGTGCTGACGCTGGGAGGCTGCTGGACCTGCTGCTCCTGGGACCCTCCTGCTCTGCAGCTTGAGGAACCCCGATACTCTGATGGATCTGAGGCCCTGCTCGCTGCTGCTGCTCTGGACTGTGGTGGTTGCCCTCACTCTCCTGGCCCAGGAGGTGCTGGCCCAGCATATTTACACCAACACCTGGGCTGTGCTCGTCCCTGCGGGGCCCCAGGAGGCTGACAGGCTGGCCAAGAAGCATGGATTCCTCAATCTGGGCCCGGTAAGTCTCCTGCTTCCCTCCTCTCGTGGAACTAGTGTCCTCTGCCATGGTCTAGGCAGGTGCTGGGCTTAGTCCTGGAGCTGGCTCAGGGGCTGCTCCTGGCAGCAGGGCCACTGTGTTTGTGCCCATTTGCTGTGGCCTTCCAGCGTCCACTGCCTTGGCTCGATGGTGGCAATTAACTGGATGGAGCCAGGGCCTCCCTCTGTCACTGGGACTGTCTGGTGACATGTCATGGCACAACATGGCATGGCACACTGCCTGCTGGATGGGGAAGGAGGAAAAGCCTATCCTAGCATGAAGGAACTGGACTGGGGGTCCTGTGTGATGATGGAGGATGGGAAGGCTGCCAGATTCCACTGTTGCTCCCCACAGAGAGCTGCCCCAGTGCAGCACAGCCTCGACTCAGCAGGATGGCAGCAGCACCTCTGGGCTATCCCCAGCTGCACTGGGGCTCAGAGTGCTGCTACTGTCTAAAGATGACAGTAGCTGTGTATCTTTACCCCTAAACTGCCCTTAACAGAAGGCGCTTCAGCAGGTTCCCACCATGCTCAGGTTTCCCTGCCCTCAGCCAGGGACCTGGCAGTGTGCATGGCTGTGGTGGGAGTCAGCTGTCTCTCTGGGGAGGAAGTGCAGGGTGAAATCCCAGAGGAAATTGCACGACTGGTGGCCGTGGTGTCAGGACCTTGCTGTGAGCAGCTGTCAGGAGCTGTGGTGGTGGGAAGGTAGCTGTTGCAGGACAGCAAGGCCTTGTCCTGCCACCTGAGAGGAGGCCTGCATAGGCACTGGGTACTCAGGGCCCTCTGGGACGGGGAGCCCCAAGTCCTCTGGGACTTGTGCCAGAGGAGGGAACTGTGGGAGTTGTGGCTGGGCCACACTGAGGATGTCTGTGCTGTGGTGGACCATAGTATGGCCTTACACAGGTGCTGTCAGCATGGAAATGGCTGAGAGCTGATCTCAGGGGAAAGAACTTGTCAGGCCAGGGCAGCTGCCGTGCAGAGGGTATTGGGAGACTGGCGTGTCCTACCAGACTGAATCTCTGACGAGACCCCTTGGAGTGGGGATGGGGCTTAGGTGCCATCAACCTGCTCCTGGCAGTGCTTCTCATCATGCTGTGGCTGCCAGGGCCAAGGGGCACTGGCTCTGTGGCTGTGTCTCCACCAGTACAGAGCCTCGTGCTTCAGTTGAGAGGCCAGGCCTGTATGAGTTCCTTCCCTGCGAGCCACAGAGGTTCTGTGCCAGCTCAGCCCTTGCCTTCTCCCTACACCGCGGTTCTGTGGCCAGAGGCTGACACCTCTTCCTGACTCTCCATCCTCTCGCAGCAGTGAGGCTGTCCGTGCAAGCGGAGCCCCACATGCTGCAGCAGCCCAGGCTGTTGCAGGAGCTTCTGGTCTGGGCATGTTTTCTCCCGTTCTGGAACCCGTCCCAGTGTCTGTGCTGCACGACAAGGTTTTGGCTGGCCAGGACTTTGCAGAGGGGCCATGGTGATCCAGTGGGAAGAGCAGAAGAGCATGGCTGGAAAGAGCCAAGCTTTCCATCCCAGGAGGTTTCTGGGCTGCTGCTCCTGGGGGTTTGTGCCACTGGGACAGGAGGTGAAGCCAGGCTGGTTGGGTGGACTGGGTGCATCTGGCAGTGCCCCAGTTAGAGGCCCCCAGGGTCGTTATCTGAGAGGATCCTGGCCTCAGCCTGGAGTCTGGACACTGTCCCCAAAGCTGCGCTGTCCTGGTGTACTCCCGGCTCTGCTGCTGCCTGCTGAGTGGGAGCCAGTGGCACCTCATCCAGAGGGGCGCCAGGGCCCATGACTGGTGCCAGTGGTCTTGAGGAGGACCTGGGGGACAGTGTAGGGGGTCGGGGTCAGAGGAGGGGGCTGGGTCTGGCAGTGAGGTGGGTGTGTGGGGCTTTGCACCGCTGGGATTGCACAGAGGAGGGGGCACAGGTGTTGCCCCCCCACTGGGGCTGGGGTCACTGGGGAAGAGCACTGCTGGTGCCAACCCTGGGCTGTGCTGGCAGGACAGTGCCAGCCTGGGAGGGGCTGCTCCTGCCTCCCACACCACTGGGCTGCAGGTCCAGTTGCCCTGTTCCCAGGCCTGTGGGCAGGAATGCAGGCAGCCTTTCCACCCTAGGGCTGGCCAGGGTAGTTGCAAGCTGTGTCTGGAGGTCGGGCAACAGCGCTGAGCTGGCACCAGGGACACGTGGTGCTGGGGGATGTCTTTGCCCTTGCTGAGGACGGGGACTGTGGGGATTAGGGTGGAAGTGTGTGGGCTGGCCAGCTCCTGGCTGCCACCACAGTGCCGGTGCAGACCAAATCCAGTCGGATGACAAGTCAGAGCCGCGATCTGTGTGAAGGAACAATCGAGGTTCTGTCCATAGCCCTGGAGGGGGTGAGGGATACTGGGGGAGGGCAACCAGCCTGCAGTTTGCATTCTGCCACCAACTCAGTGCAGATGTTTTGCACCTTGGCACCTCCCCAAGGGCTCTGAACTGACAGGCATCCCGGGCTGTCCTGGGGGGACCCGGTGTGCCAGGGGAACTGGTCCAAGGTTTGAAGTGAAGTGCGTGCCTGGAAAAGCCAGCTGCTGCACTGGGGCTCAGAATGCTGCTCAGCTGGGTGCACCTTGCTCGGCCCAGTCTGTCCAGAGTGGCAGCACATCTACAGAGCTCTGATAAGCTGAGGAGGTTCGTTAGCCCCAGACTGTTTTGGGGCAGCCTGAGATGGAAGAGGGCAAGATGTCCTCATATTCCTGCAGCCCTTGCAGCCTAGCCCTGCTGGCTCTGGCACAGCCTGGGCAGCTGGATCCTGCCTGTGGCTGCTGCCTGGACTCTGTGACTCCCAGGGGGCTGGGTGGATGCTTGGCCCTTTCTCCCCAGTTCGGGCAGGCTGCTGGGCTGGGACGCCCTGGGCAGCCAGGGTGGGGCCACTGTGTCCGTCAGCCGCAGGATGTGCGGGAGGGGATACGGAAATGACAGCACTGGGGAGGGTTTGAGGTTTAAAAATAACCATCTGGGTGGCAGCATGGCCTCCTGGACCCGCCAGCTGTGCTGGGTTCCCATCCTGCCCCAGCTGGGCTGTGCTGGAGTCCCAGGCTGGGCTGTCCCCACATGGGAGTGGAGCTGGGGCGAGCACAGCACAGCTCCCTGGCAGTGGGAGTCGGACTCCACTGGGGTTGGATGCCTACGTGCCCCCTGCTCTGCCCCACTGAAACTGCCTCTGCCCCAAGTAGAGGCTGGCACCGGGTGGGTGTTCTGGTAGGGCATTTGGGGAGAAGCCAGCAGCCTGTCCAGAGGTGCAGAGGCTGGCGCAGACTCTGCCCTTTCTGGGACTGCCTGGGGTGCAGGGCCTGGAGTCCCTGAGACCTTCCTCCAGCAGGAGCTGGTTGGTGCTGGGAGAGAAGCAGTGGGTTTGTCGCCTGAGTCTGGTGCCTCTCCCAGGCCGGCTCTGAAAGGCCTGTCCCTCTCTTTTACTGCTTGCCTGGGGCCTCCCTGCCAGGGCAGCTGCTTTTTCAGACAATCTGGGACTTGCTGCCAGGTGGGGCCCTGCAGGAGGGTGAGGTGCGCAGAAACTGCTTTTCTGCTCCTGCAGGGTCTTCCCAGCTGCCTTGTCACCAGCTGCCAGAGCCTCTCACAGGAGGTCCTGCTCCATGTGCCCAGACATAAGCCCCACCAGCCACTCTGGATTTGGGGGCCTAGCATGCCCGTGGCAGCCCTGGTGCTCGGGACGGCAGGTGTGGGGGTGGGGAATCAAGGAGACCAGGCTGTCACATCTGTCCCATGAGTGGCATTTCTCTGTTGCAGATCTTTGGCGACTATTACCACTTTCGGCACCGCGGTGTGGTGAAGCGTTCCCTCTCACCCCACCAGCCCTGGCACAGCCGCTTGGCCAGGGAACCGCAGGTATGAGTGGAGAGGGCCTGGCTTTGGTCCCGAGCACTTCACATGGGCATGTGGGCCAGTGCTGGCCACAAAACGGGGCTGAGCTGCCTTAACCATTCTCTGGCAGAGCCATGTGGGAGCCCATTGCATGTCCGGCAAGGGCAGGGGGTTGGCAGACCCAGCGTCAAAGGCCTGTGGGTTGTTGCAGTCTCAGGGCCCAGGACAGCCTATGTTCCCAGGAGAGCTCTGTGTCCTTGTATGCGGGACAAGGCGTGCAGGACAGTAGCAGATCCCAGCGCAGTGGTGTGTGGGGGCTGCTGCTTTCCCCATCCTCTAGCTCCAGCCCAGGCCCTGGAAGGTGTGTGGTGCATCGTGGCAGCTCTCGGCAGCCCACATCTCAGCAGAGCTTAGTGCTCTGACCGTCCTGCTCCACTGGAGCACAGCCTTTGCAGGGCACGGCCAGGCCTGGGACCTGGAGGGATGGGCTGGGGGCGGCTGTAGCTCTGACAGGTGCAATGCTCTTCCAGGCCAGAGCTGACCGTGAGCTTCCCAGGGAGAGCCCCTCCAGGCAGGCTGGAAGTGGGGGCATGGGGAACTGCAGGCATGAGAGGGCGGTGGGGGACCCCATGCCTTCTGTGCCCCCAGGTGCAGTGGCTGGAGCAGCAGGTGGCAAGGCGCAGGACCAAGCGAGACGTTTTCATGGAGCCCACGGACCCCAAGTTCCCACAGCAGTGGTACCTGGTGAGTGTCGGGTGAGGAAAGGACATGTGGTCATGATAGAAGGTGCGACTTTGGGGCCACAGATGCGACAACCTAGGAGCTGCTGTCAGGCAGCTGCTGCTAGGCTGGCAGGGAGGAGGAGGAAGGGGAAGGCCTGGGGCAGCCACCCGCTGCTGTGTGACGGGAACACCCCAGAGAAGAGGCTCTGCTTGCAGAGGTGTGGCTCCCTGCTGGCATGCTAGGAGGGCTGGGGATAGCCCAGGGCTGGACTAGGGGGTACAGCCCTTTGCTTGGCCCAGGAATGGATCCATGCCTCTGTCTGCTTCTTGGACCTTGGGCACAAACTTGATCTCTGCAAAGGGAGCCATGTCTGTGGGACTCAAGCACAGTCTGGGGCTCAATCTTGCTTTCAGAGCAGCCCTTCTTGGCTACCTGTGCCCAGGTCCCTGGGGTTCCTTGTTGCAACCCACAGCAGAGCGGGGTGAGGGCTGGGTGGGTTTTGGGCACACGCCCATCACAGTGCCCATGACTGGGTGCAGTTCCTAGTGCCAGGGCTTCTCTTGGCAGTACAACACAAACCAGCGGGATCTGAACGTGCGTCAGGCCTGGGAGCAGGGATACACGGGCAGGGGCATCGTGGTGTCCATCCTGGATGATGGCATTGAGAAGAACCACCCTGACCTGGAGGCCAACTATGTGAGTTTGGATGATGCTGTGGGGCGGAGTGCCACGGAAGCTGGTCCGGCAGCTGTGTCCACGCCGGGCAACCCCAGCGCTGTAAGGTGCAGGGCTGGTGCCCGCCATGGTGGGATGTGGAGGTGGGATTGGCCACCTCCTGCCCACCCTGCTCAACTCAGTCTCAGGCAGTGGAGCGCAGGCATGAAGTGAGGGCAGTGGGGCTCGGTGGCCAAGGTAGACAGTCTCCAAGTGCTCAATTTGTCTTCCAGGACCCAGGGGCAAGTTTTGATGTCAATGACCAGGACCCAGACCCACAGCCCCGCTACACACAGATGAATGACAACAGGTGAGGCAGGAGGGAGTGAGGAAGACACAGAGCCTAGGTGTGGCAGGGACTTGGTGCAGCACCACCTTGCACGGCCTGCTGGAAGCTGTGAGGCTGGCGGCATACTTCTGCCCCATGGGGAGTCCCTTGCCYCCCTTTTTGACATGAGCAGCATCCTTTTTCTGCCCAGAGCGAGTGTGGGCTGTTTGGTGCCCTGGCTCTGGAGCAGGAGGGCAGATGGAGGAGGCTTCATTGGCCACCTGGTTCGAGGGGATAGGAGGCAGCCGGGTGGGGGTTGCTGGGGCTGCAGCCAGTACCCACCCCTGTGCTCCTCGTGCCCTATGTGAGCACGCTTCTCCTGTTTTGGTTGCAGACATGGCACACGCTGTGCTGGGGAAGTGGCTGCTGTGGCAAACAACGGGATCTGCGGTGTCGGCGTGGCCTACAATGCCAAGATTGGAGGTGGGTGCTGCCCTGCCTTGCGCCGGGTCCTGTGGGCGTTGAGTGGCCGGAGGAGCGGCTGAGCTGGGCGCCTTGGCACTGCTGGCTGGAGCAGCCCTGTGACAGCCCATGGCACAGGTGGCAGCAGAGGTTGGAGGGTTCTCACCAGCAGCACCACGGCCACTCTGCCCCAGCCGGTCGCCCGTGACACCTGCTCTCTGGCCTTAGGCGTGCGCATGCTGGATGGGGAGGTGACTGATGCTGTGGAGGCCCATTCCCTGGGCCTCAACCCCAACCACATCCACATCTACAGTGCCAGCTGGGGCCCTGAGGATGATGGCAAGACTGTGGATGGCCCAGCCCGGCTGGCAGAGGAGGCTTTCTTCCGTGGGGTCAGTCAGGTGAGCAGGAGGGTTTGTTGGGGGAGTGCAGGCCTGCTCCTGCCTCTTCCCCCGGGTGTCCCTTGCTCTGCCTGCCCTGATCGTTATCCTGGCCTTCCCAGGATGAGCCATCTTCCAGCCCATCTCTGGGATCAGGCTCTGTTAGTTTTTCTTGTTCTTCCTGTGTGATTGCTCTGAGTCAGGACTCCTCCCATGTGGTGTTATCTCACCTTTCTGAGCAGCCCTGTGCTCCCTGCTGTGAGGGCTCCTGTGTGGGACAGTCTCTACCTGCTCTCCCAAGCCCTCTCCTGGTTCTTGTCTGGTTTTGTGCCAGCTGCACACCCTCACTTCCTCTTCCCATCCTCCCCCACTGTCCCTGTGGGGTGTGTCACCTGCCTGGGGAGCTGTGTCGTGTTCTGCGTGGTATTCCCTACAGAGAGATGTGTGTGGTGCCACACTGGCTCTGTCACGTCCTCTGCGAGGGCAGCTGCCACATTTTGGTGCTAAGGTGTGGCTGGGACTGTGTCGTGGGCTCCTGCAGCACTGCCAGGCGCTGCAATCCCACTCAGAGTCAGGCTGAGCACAAAAAGACTGGCTCTTGGAAGCCTCACATCGGCAGGGCCTCCTGCTCCCTGGTGTCTCACCCATTGGGGCAGCCCTGGAGCCTCTGCCGAGGTTCCTGGCACCCTCCATAAGCATAGCGGTGGTGAGGGCGCTCGGGTTGGTGGGCTGTGACTGGGGTGTCCTGCTGTCCCTGGTGTTCCAGCTGCATCTGCTTTGTCTGTCCCACTCAGGCAGCAGGGGCCTCGGGGCTGGCACCATCCGCTCGTCCYCAGCTCCATCCTGGGGCTTCCTGCATGTGCCAGTGCCAGTGCCAGTGCTGGCCCTCACTCTGCCTCTGTTGCTAGGGCCGAGGTGGGCTGGGCTCCATCTTCGTCTGGGCGTCTGGGAACGGGGGCCGCGAGCACGACAGTTGCAACTGTGATGGTTACACCAACAGCATCTACACACTGTCCATCAGCAGCACCACACAGTACGGCAATGTGCCCTGGTACAGCGAGGCCTGCTCCTCCACCCTCGCCACCACGTACAGCAGTGGCAACCAGAATGAGAAGCAGATTGTGAGTGGGGGCTGCTGCTGTCCGCAGGCGGGGAGCTCAGGGGGTGGGATGTGCCCGCAGCATCTCCCGCCTCGGCACTCTTCCTCACAGGTGACGACTGACCTCAGACAGAAGTGCACAGAGTTGCACACTGGGACGTCAGCCTCGGCGCCCCTGGCTGCTGGCATCATCGCCCTTGCCCTGGAAGCCAAGTAAGGGCAGGACAGAGGGGGCTGGGCAGGGGTAGCTGCCAGCCCCATGCAGCAGTGGCACCTGGACATGGACCTGCCCGGGGCCAGCAGGAGCTGGCACTGACCTCAGCTCCATGTCTCCCTGTAGCAAGAACCTGACCTGGCGGGACATGCAGCACCTGGTGGTGCAGACCTCGAAACCAGCTCACCTGAACGCCAATGACTGGGTCACCAATGGCGTTGGCCGCAAAGGTACCAGGGTGCTGGGGCGGGACCAGGGTCTCCCAGTCCCACACGCACCACTAGCCTGGGGGTGCTGAGGCAGAACGGCCTGGCAGCCCTGTGTGGTGGAGGAGGCAGGAGGCCCCAGTGAGTGTGCAGCATGGCCAGGCAAACATCCCCCACTAGGTACCCCCAGGAGCGGTGCTGACCCCTTCTTTTCCACAGTCAGCCACTCCTATGGCTATGGCCTGCTGGACGCTGGGGCCATGGTGAGCCTGGCCAAGAACTGGACCACGGTGGGACCTCAGAGGAAGTGTGTCATTGACATCCTCACAGAGCCCAGGTATGGTGAGCCCAGGAGAGTGCCACCCAGCATCTGTCCTGCACAGGAGCTTGAGAGCCTCTGGGCCCGGAGAAGGCAGTGGGGAGAATCTCGGGGACTGAACTGCTGCTGAGACCCTTGGAGCATCCTCCTGCGAGAGCCTGGGGAGAGCTGGGAAAGGCACCTCCAGCCATCCAGCACCGATGTCACTGCCGCGCCTCCCCGCTGTGGGGCTGGGCCAGTGGATGTGGGCAGACCAGGGCGCTGCGGTCGGGGCACAGCCAGCACGAGTCATCCTGGACAGAGGGACTTTTCAGGGGGCAGACAGAAGCTCCTTTGACTTCTGCTTGGCTGCTGCTGCCACAGTGCAATGTGTGCAGTCTTGTTTGTGGCTAGAGCACTCCCTAGGGACTCCTGGGTGGGGGGATCATGTTCCTGTGCATGAAGGGAGCTAGAGCTGGGCCCTGCCCTGACCCCTTGGGGAGCTAGCCCTTTGTGGACACAGCAGGCACATTCTGTGCTGGCACCAGGGCCAGCACCATGGGCGGAGCGGCTGCATGCCAGCAGCAGGATGGGGACAGCTGTGCTCATCCCATCCCTGGCCGTGCTGTGCAGGGTATAGCTGGCCTGCAGTGTGTGAATAAAGGGCCTATTCAGGGCTGGCATGGAGTGGTGGCTGGGGGCATAGCACTGGGCAGTACAGATCCCCCCAGGCCTAAGAGCTGGGGCACCCCTTCTGCTGCCTGCACCCATCCGGGAACAGCACGGAGGTGCTGCCACTCTGACCCACTGTGGGTTTGATTCTGGTTCTAGGTGCCCTGAGCCTGCTGCCCAGTCCCCAGGGGAGCTGCAGAGCCCCACAGTGAGGAATGGGGACTGTGGCCTGTCCCCCTGGCTGGGACTGGCCTCATTCATGCCTGTCCTCTGCAGGGACATTGGGAAGCGCCTGGAGGTACGGCGGAAGGTGGATGCCTGCCTGGGGAAAGCCAACTACATCAGCCGGCTGGAGCACGCGCAGGCCAGGCTGACACTGTCCTACAACCGGCGGGGGGACCTGGCCATCCATCTGGTCAGTCCCATGGGCACCCGCTCCACCCTCCTGGCTGCCAGGTAGGTGCTGGGCTGTGGGGTGCCCCAGGCTGGCCCCTGGCCCAGGCTGGCACAGGTGAGTTTGGGATATGTTGACACCCACATGTTGCCTCTGTTGCCCAGGCCCCACGACTTCTCGGCCGATGGCTTCAATGACTGGGCCTTCATGACAACACATTCGTGGGATGAGGACCCCTCTGGGGAGTGGGTGCTGGAGATCGAGAACACCAGTGATGCCAACAACTATGGTAGGGCTGGGCCTCCCTGTCCACTGCCTCCCTCCAAGTCTGGGGTGGGAGCTGTGTGGGCACCCAGCTTCCCCTTGCTCCTGCGCTGAGGGGCTGGTAACACCTTGGATCTTTTGAGTGACCTGGCTGGGGAGAGGCTGGACTTGGGTATATGGGATGGTGCTGCAGCCCCTCTGGGGCAGTGGGGGTCCAGGCAGCAGAGACTCCATGCCAGCTCGCCTGACCTCCCCCTGCTCCTTGGGACCCCTGTGCAGGGGCATGGCCCCACATGAGGCACTTTCCCACATGGTGGGCACAGCTCTGCTGTCCCCTGGCAGCCAGGGTGGGGGACCAGTGTGAGCCTCCTCCCTCTGCCTGTCCCAAGCACGGGCAGTCTCGGGGGCACCTCTGTGGTCCTCACCCTGCGTTGTTGCAGGCACACTGACCAAGTTCACGCTTGTGCTGTACGGGACGGCCACCGACTCCCCCAGCCTCTCCAACCAGCTGGAGAGCAGTGGCTGCAAGACCCTGACCCCCAGCCAGACCTGTGTGGGTGAGTGTGGGGACTGCAGAGAGGGAAYTGGGGCACCGGCAGCCCCCAGCCCATGCTGACCCTGCCTGTCCCACAGTCTGCGAGGAGGGGTACTACCTGCACCAGAAGAGCTGCCTGAAGCGCTGCCCTCCTGGCTTTGCACCCGGTGTCCAGAGCACACACTACAACCTGGAGAACAGCGTGGAGCCCATTGCGCCCCACCTCTGCCTGCCCTGCCACCCCTCCTGTGCCACCTGCGCGGGGCCCGGCCCCAACCAGTGCCTCACCTGTCCCGCGCACTCCCACTTCAGCAGCCTGGACCTCTCCTGCTCCCACCAGACACAGAGCAGCCGTGCATCCCCTGCCCTGGCAGATGGTGAGGGACCGCCTGAGGCCTCTCCTCCGGTCAACTTGCCCGTCCTCATCGCCAGCCTCAGCTGCGTCCTCATCGTCGTCATCTTTGTCACCATCTTCCTGGTGTTGCAAGCACGCTCAGGCTTCAGCCTGCGGGGCGTGAAAGTGTATGCCCTGGACAGCGGGATCATCTCCTACAAGGGGCTCCCCTCTGACATCTGGCAAGAGGAGGGCCCCTCTGAGTCGGATGGTGAGGATTATGAGACCCACAGCGAGAGGACTGCCTTCATCAGAGACCAAAGTGCCCTTTGATGAGCCCTCCTGCCCCTCCCTCCTCCCTGCCCAGCACTGCAGGGCCGGAGCAGGTGAGGCTGAGGGGCCCCAGACTCTGCCCCTGTCCCCTTCCTGCACTGCAGCAGCCTGGGGCTCCCACCTGCTGGCACCGTCCCTCAGCCCCAGCCTGGGCAGCCAGGCATGGCCCTACAGGCACCAGCCGCAGCGCAGCACCGTCCCAGTCTTGCACCACCTCTCCTGGCCCTGTGTCCATCCTGTGCCCTGCGCCAGGGTCTTTGGTGGCAGTGGGGCCCCTGACACTTGCTGGCCCTGCATGGGCAGCAGTGTCTCCCCACTCTGGGTGCAGGGCTGGTGTTTGGGGTCCGGTGAGTCCTCCAGGGTGGGCAGCATGTGAGGTCCCTCAGTTGCCATGGCTTAAGGTGGGCTGGCTGGGGCACGGGTGGCTCTGCCCCACCCAGGGCTGAGCCCAGCCTGTGCCATGGCATCCCCCTGCCCCTGCCACTCTTGGCCCCTGCCGGGCTGCATCCCAGGCTCAGTTTGTTGTGTCCCAGCTCCCTGCCTCCTTCCCTGGGCCTGTCCGCTTCCTCCCGTGCCCTTCAACAGCAATAATGGCCAGGCCTCGGCTGCTACTGCCCACTGCCTGCCCATCCCACCACGGCTGCCTGCAGTGGGCAGGAGCCCTGGCACTGGGGAGCATGGGGCCGGGCACTGCCTGTCCCTGTGCCCGTGGCACAGCCCACAGCCTAGGCAGGGACCTCTCGCACAGTCTCTGCTCTAGGGGGCTGCTTCGGGCCCCTTGTGTTCTGCCCCTGGGCAGGGCTGTAGGCGCTGCTGGCTGGGACTGTCAGGTAGCACCAGTGCCAGCACTGCTCCAGCTCTGCCTGTGCCCTGCCTGTGCTGGGCAGCGCCCAGCATTCCTGCAGCCCTAGCCCCCCAACGTGCCTTGCCCCCACTTTGTGACAATCCGTTCTGCTCCCCGCTGGAGCCCTTTCCCTCGCTGCCCCTTCCCCGTGGGCTGGGGGCCAGTGCCACAAGCCCCTTTGCCGTCCGCCGCCGCACACTGGGGCCATGGTGTGGGCTCCCACCTGCGCCAGCCATTGGACGGAGCCGCTGGCAGGGGGCCACAGGACTATTTTTCTATAACAACTTTTTGGTGCACAGTAATTTTTTCTTGTAATTTAATCAGCCGGGAGCTGCCTCCTGAGCCTGTTTTTAATTTAATGGATGTGGATATAACGCTAGAGAGACTGAGTTATTAAATGTTCAGAACTATGCAAACCAGCTCCGCTGCCTGTGCTCTGTGTGCTGCAGATGCTCCAGCCAGGGCGGCAGATTGGCCATGGGGGCTATGGGCCTCAGGGGCACCTAGATCTGCTCTGCAGCTGCAGGAGGTAGGCTGGGGCCCTGCCTGCAGACCTGCCCCCAGAGCCGAGGACTGCCCTTCCCTGGCCGTGGGCAGTAGCTGGTGCTGGGCAGGGGATGTGGTGGAGACGGGCGGGGACCATCCCTCACCTGAGCAAGGGGAAGCAGTCGCTTATGAGGATCTGCAGCAAGGGCAGCTAATTCAGAAACGGGCTGTAGTGGGTGGAGGAGGAGGTCAAAAGCCTGGGGACCTTGCACCGCTTTCCCATAGCCTGTAGGCTAAGCCTCTTCACCACAACCTGGGGACCAGCTGCAGCCCCTGTGTCTAGCAACACCCTGCAGCCAGAGCACGATGCCCCTGGTGCAGGGATAGCCAGGCTGGACCTGGGACCCACTCGTGCAGTGGCCAGGCTGCAGACACAGCCCACTCCAGCCCCCTCGATCTTCCACGGAGTCCCGGCCGCCTCAAGAGGGCCTGTTGGGGCTGCGCTTGATGGCAGAGGCAGCTCCTCTTTGCGGAGTCCTTCGGCCTCGCTGTGTCTGTGACTGCGGTGGCTTCCTGTAGCCAGGACCGAGTTCCCCGCGGCATGCAGGGACTGCAGCGCGCTCACCCTGCTCTTCCTCTTCTCACGAGGCCGGGCTGGGGGCGGGCAGCACTCGGGGCTTCCAGGGAAGGGAGCTGCTGGACTTGGGGTCACATGCAGAGCCGCCCAGGCCTGACCGCCCAGGGCCCCTAGAGCAGCCTGGCGCAGGCAGGGAGGGGACCTATGCTGCCCGGGGGGATGCTGAAGGGATGTTGGGGGTGGGAGAAGCAGTACTGTGGCAGCCCCAGGGCATGCCATGCCTTGGCACTGCTCCAGGGCGTGACCACCCCCCATTGCTCTGCTGTGGGAAGGCGAGTCAGCAAAGCTCCGCCTGACATGCTTTTCCCCCGACTTCCTCTAAAAGTGGAATCGGCCTGGCAGTGTCCTGCAGGTGACCTTGAAACTCCTCTGGAGCCGGGGCCTCCCTGCCAGTCACAGGAGGGGGCTCAGGCCAAAACACCCAGGTGGTGGCCAGGCTGAGCTGAGTGGAGCTGACCTGGGCTGTGCCAGCAATGAGGACGTGTGGTGGCACTGGGCAGTGGCAGTGGTGGTGGCAGCTGCCCCTGTGATGCAGCCGCCAGGGCTGAGCAGTGCCACCATGGCACCAGTGAAGCCCTTTGAGGGGGAAGTGCTCAGGACTGCCACAGGGAGTGGGGTCCTAGCTATGTGGGTGCGGGCTGGCAGCAAGTGCTGGGGCATGGCACTGTGAGTGTCCGTGCAACGGGTGCTCTGTCCTGMAGCCTTTCACAGTCACAAGGGCCAGGCTTGGGGGTGGTGACAGGGTGGCCACCCTTCAGTGGGGTTGCACAGAGTCCTGGGGCCCCCCCAGGTCCTGCAGTCCCTTGGAGACACAGAGGCATGGAGCAGAGCTGGGAGTCAGGCAGGACCAGACACAGCTGGGGGTCTTTGCTGGGTAGGACAGGCGCTGAGTGGAGGTTCCACAGGAGCACTGGAGCCCTGGGTACACAGGGCTGGACCTGGTGGTGCCAGGCCCTGGTGGGAGACTGCTGGGAGGGGTGGTGGGGCTGGGAGCTGCCGAGCTGCAGCAGAGCTGCGTGCCGACATTGGCCGCTGGCGTGGGGGCTGACAGGGAGGGGAGGAAACGCAGGAAATCTCGCAATGGCTCTATGGTCAGCACTGGGTTTCCTGTTCCTCCCTGAGAGCCAGAGCTGTGCTGGGTCCAGATCACGACAGTCCCAGCCCCAGCAGGACGCCAGCAGCAGCCTCACAGCGAAGACCTCGCAACAGATGTAGGTTGGAGGGACTGTGCCCTATTGGGGTGCTGGCAGAGACACGGGACTCCTTTGTAGGGCTGGGGGGGTCTTGGTGAGGTCAAGCGCTGTGCCAGGGGATATCCTGCCCTGCACAGAGAGGTGCCCCAGGGCTCTCCTGCTCCCGCTGCGCTCTTGCTTCAAGGCAGGGCACCCTGGGAGTGCCACTGGAGTCAGTTTGGCTCCCCGTGGCCTTGCTGGAGTCCTGGGTGCTGGGACATTCAGCACCTTTCTCTGGGGCTCAGCACCCTCTTCTGCTCCCTCTGGCTTCCCACCAGTGTCCTGGTCCCTGGAAGGTCCCACAGTGTAGGCACAGGGGTAACAGTGCCAACGGGCAGGACAGGGCTGGAGCTGCCAGAATGGAGGGGCTGGTGCCCAGCGGGGGTGGGGGACACGGCCGCGCTGCCCTCGGGAGGCAGCCCTGTGCACGGCAGTGGTGACACTGCTGTGTACAACTCCACACTTCCTCCTTCCTGGCACCATCCCCACAGGCCCCAGCTCCCACATGGCTTGGAGTGCTTGTCCTGCTGCTTTGAATACTCTTTGCAAGGCTGATTGCAGGGAGCATGGAGGGTCGTCCCTGCCACGCAGACCGGGTCATGGGGCAGGAGGGTGTGAGATGCAAAGGGTTCTGGCCACTGGTGCAGGCGGTGCAGGGTGGCAGCCGTGGCTCAGGCTGACCCAGTGCCCTGCAGACTTCCTCGGGCTGGACGGTGGTGCCATGGGCTTCGGGCCGGAGCTGTGGTGCCCACAGGGGCACAGTGCGCTGCTGCGGCTGCAGGATGGGGAGCTGCGCCTCCTGGAGCTGATGAAGAAGTGGATGTCACAGCGGGCCAAGAGCGACCGGGAGTATGCAGGGATGCTGCACCACATGTTCTCCCAGCTGGAGAAGCAGGAGGGCACTGGGCAGCTCCATAGTGACCATGGTGGTCAGACTGAGAAGGTAGGGATGCCCCAGAGTAGGACTGTGCCCTGCAGAGCCCAGTGCGGTGCTGGAGGATGCCATCCCTGCACTGTCTCTGACTCCCTTTCCTACAGTCCTGGTGGGTGCTGGTGAGCCGGACGGAGACGCTGAGCCAGATCCTGCGGCAGCATGCGGAGGAGCTGGTGGCGGGTCCACTGGCCAAGCTGAGCCTGCTCATCCGTGACAAGCAGCAGCTGCGCAAGGCCTTCAGCGAGCAGTGGCAACAGCTCAGCCAGGAGTACAGCCGGGTATGTGGGTGCCAGCAGGGGAACAAGGGAATGTGCTGGACCTGCTGCCTGACCGTATCCCTCCTCAGACGACGCAGCAGGAGATGGAGAAGCTGAAGGTGCAGTACCGCAGCCTGGCACGTGACAGCGCCCAGGCCAAGCGCAAGTACCAGGAGGCCAGCAAAGGTGCCAGCTTGGCCCCTGTCCCCTGCATGCCCTCCCAGCTTCCCTCACAGGTCAAGGATGGCTGGAACACTCCATACCCTGCGGAAACTACGGCCCAGCCTGGAGCGGGTGGGGGTTCTGGGGGTGGGCAGCATAGAGGAGAGGCCAGCCTGGCCCCCAAGGAGCCAGACAAAAGTCTGGGGCCTTGGGACACCAGGCTGTGGGTCAGGAGCATCCCTGTGTCACAGTGTAACCGCCCCAGCCTTGGTCCCCCTGCCTGTGGTGGGACCCTCTCCGAGCCCCTCAGCCCCTGGCCCCTGCCCCAGTGCTGGGACAGGTGGTGTGCTGGTGGCTGGGGTTTTCCACAGCCTCTCTCCACAGACAAGGAGCGGGACAAGGCGAAGGAGAAGTACGTGCGCAGCCTCTGGAAGCTCCATGCACTGCACAACCAGTATGTGCTGGCTGTGCAGGCGGCTGCATTGCACCACCAGCACCACTACCAGCGGGTGCTGCCCAGCCTGCATCAGTCCCTCTACAACCTGCAGCAGGAGATGGTCCTTGCCCTGTAAGAGCTCTGCCAGCCCTGCTGCCTGTTCTGTGCCCCGCTGCCCATCCCATGCCCCACAGCCCATCCTGTGCCCTGCTGTCAGCCCTGCACTCCACTGCCAAACTCTGGGCATCCCAATGGGCCCCCCAGAACCAGCAGTGCTCCCACAGAAAGGAGATCCTCGGAGAGTACTGCAGCATCAGCAGCCTGGTACAGGAAGATATGTTGGCCATGCACCAGGAGATTGCCAGTGCCATCCAGGCCATCGACCCTGCCACTGAGTACAGCAGCTTCATCCAGAGCCACCAGTATGGCTCCGTGCAGTGGCAGCCTCTCTGCCAGGCACGGCCCTGCTGCCCATGGGTGGCAGTGGCCGGCATGGGGCGAACAGAGGCAGAGCCGTGCTGGGTACCCACAGGTATGACTCCGAGGTGCCACCAATCGTGTCCTTTGATGAGAGCCTTCTGGAGGACACGGAGAGCCTGGTGCCGGGGGAGCTGCAGCTGAATGAGCTGACCCTGGAGAGTGTCCAGCATTGGTGAGTGGGACCATCCACACGCAGGGCTAGGTGAGGGGCAGAGGCTCAGCCTGCTGCCGGCACATGTCTCTTGCAGCCTGACGTCAGTTGAGGAGGAGCTGGTGGCCGCCACGGAGGCCGTGAGTATCAAGGAGCAGCRGACACGGGAGCTGAAGGCAGAGATCCATGACAAGGAGCAGGGCCGGAGCCCCGGGGAGCGGTGAGGTGCAGCAGAGGGGGGCGAGGGGCCGGGGCAGCAGGCACTGACTGCCCCATCCCCTCCCCAGGGTGCACTTGCTGGGCAGGCGGCAGGGGCTGCATGAGGCGCAGCAGCAACTCGAGGGCTGCCTCTGTGCCCAGGCCAAGCTGCGGGCACAGAGGGACCTGCTGGCCGGGAAGCTGGCAGAGCTGGGGACCAGGGACCCCTTACCTGCCCTGCCTCTGCCGGAAGATCGGCAGTCCATCTCCTCCACAGTGAGTCAGTCCTGCCTCCCGTGCCCTGCGAGCCGCAGGGATGGGGTCCCCTCCAGCTGGTGCACAGCCCATGCCTCCTTCCAGGAGCAGGAGCGGAGTGGGGCCAGCGCCCTGGAGACCCTCAAGAACCACATCACGGGCATCTTCAGCCCAAAGTACTCGGTGAGTCCCTCGGCACCTCCAGCCACCCTGCTCTCCTCCCAGCTGCCTTGCTGAACCTGCCCTCTCCTCTCTGGCCCCACAGTCCCCTGCCGCTCCCTGCTTCAGCACTTAGAGATTCTGCTCCTGCCTGCCCTGGGCACAGCTCCCAGGCACTGCTGCTGCCCCACCCTCTGGCACAACTCAGAGGAGTGTGCATGGCTGGGCTAACCTTGTCTCCTTCCAGCTGCCACCCCCCGTGCCCCTAATCCCAGATGTGCAGAAGCCGCTGTGCCAGCAGGTCTGGTACCATGGGGCCATCCCACGTTCAGAGGTGCACGAGCTGCTGACCTGCAGTGGGGACTTCCTGGTGCGGGAGAGCCAGGGCAAGCAGGAGTACGTGCTCAGCGTGCTGTGGGACGGGCAGCCTCGGCACTTCATCATCCAGGCTGTTGATGTGAGTGATCATGGGCAGGGGGGAGGGCTGGGGCAGCCTTGCATGGGCAGATGCAGGTTCCCCTGCCTGTCACAACCCCCCGGCCTCCTTCCCTGCAGAACATGTTTCGGCTGGAGGGTGACAGCTTCCCCACCATCCCACTGCTCATCCAGCACCTCCTGCAGAGCCAGCAGCCCATCACCCGCAAGAGCGGCATTGTCCTGGCCAGGGCCGTGCCCAAGGTGACACAGGCAATGGGGAAGGGGACAGGCCCCCTGCGTAGGGGCAGCTCTGCCTGGCCCTTTCTCCTGTTGACGGCTGGGTTGAGAACCACAGACATGCTTCTCCAGCTAGACAGGGGAACTTAGGCCTGGGGCTCTGCCTGAGAGGGGGCTGCAGGGGTATGTGGGCCAGGGTGGGTATGTGGGCTCACTGGTGTCTGCTCCCTGCAGGACAAATGGGTGCTCAACCACGAGGATGTGCTGCTGGGGGAGCGCATTGGCCGGGTGAGACAGGGTACTCTGGGATCTGTGGGAGGGCAGGGCTGTACCAGGGGATCTGCGGGAGGGCAGGACCATCCTCACAGGGTCTGCAAGAGGGCAGGACCATGCCCACAGGATCTGCAGAAGGACAGGGTTTGCCTTGGGCCATGTGGTGAGCTGAGCCCAGTGCACCTGTGTCTCGGAAGGGTAACTTTGGGGAGGTGTTTAGTGGCCGCCTGCGTGCTGACAACACCCCCGTTGCTGTGAAATCCTGCCGGGAAACCCTCCCTCCCGAGCTCAAGGCCAAGTTCCTGCAGGAAGCCAGGTCTGTGCAGCCGTTGTGCTTGTCCTGTCCATCCTTGGAGCTGTTTGACCCTGCCGGGTCTGCAGCAGCCTTGTGCTGAGGGCTGTGTTCCCAGGCTGGCTGGGCAGAGCACCCTGGGGATGGCATCGGGTGGCTTGTGCCCAGGGCAGCTGGGCCCCACACACTCTCAGTGCCCATACTTTTCACCACAGGATTCTCAAGCAGTATAGGCACCCGAACATCGTGCGGCTCATCGGTGTCTGCACACAGAAACAGCCCATTTACATAGTCATGGAACTGGTGCAGGGTGAATGGCCCCATTCCCACGGTCCCCACACACGCATGGGCAAGCTCATCATGTGTGCCTGGGCACCCACCAGCTCCACAATCTTGGCACAGGAGGGGACTTCCTGACCTTCCTGCGCAGTGAGGGGCCTCACCTCCGGGTGAAGGAGCTGGTCAAGATGACGGAGAATGCTGCCGCTGGCATGGAATACCTGGAGAGCAAGCACTGCATCCACAGGTGGGCTCTGGCGGGGCAGAGGGAGCCCCGGAACCCTCATCACCCCATCTCATGTTGGGCGGAGCCTCAGGGACAGTTGGGCACATGGCTAATGGCTCAGGGCTGTCTCAGGGACCTGGCTGCTCGCAACTGCCTGGTGACAGAGAGGAACACTCTGAAGATCAGTGATTTCGGGATGTCACGGGAGGAGGAGGATGGCATCTATGCCTCCACAGGGGGGATGAAGCAAATCCCTGTCAAGTGGACGGCCCCTGAAGCACTCAATTACGGTACAGGATGGAGCTGGGCATGGCCTAGCACCCTGCAGCTCGGCTGGGAGCCAGGAGTCCGGCAGTGTCCTACTCCCATGTGCCTGGTCCTGGGGAGGGAGGCAGAGACCCAGAGCACCTCAGCCCTCAGGAGCATGGGCACAGCTGGGCAGTGGTGACATGGGTGTCCCCTGCCAACAGCGTCGGTCCTGCCCCATGTCCCCAGGCCGATACAGCTCAGAGAGTGATGTCTGGAGCTTTGGGATCCTGCTATGGGAAGCCTTCAGCCTGGGTGCTGTCCCCTATGCCAACCTCAGCAACCAGCAGACACGGGAAGCAGTGGAGCAGGGTAGGGCACATGGCCAGGGTCAGCTCCTGATGGCCACCATGAGCTGTGGGTCCAGCACTGTGGAGCTGTGCCCATAGGATGGGCCAGACGGGGTTGTGCGGGATGAAAGGCTAGTGATCCAGGCTACCATGTCCCCATCCCTGTTTTCCCAGGTGTGCGGCTGGACTCCCCTGAGCAGTGCCCCGAGGAGGTGTACCAGCTGATGCAGCGCTGCTGGGAGTATGACCCTCACAAGCGGCCCAGCTTCAACACCATCCACCAGGATCTCATTGCCATCCGCAAGAGGCACCGGTGACAGGGAGCACCAAGGGCCCTATATCCATCCCATGGCGGTGTCTGGAGGCACAATAGAGTCCTGTCTGGGCAGCAGATGCTGTGGGGTGGCTGTGGGTGCTTGTGCCCCTTTCCCAGCCCCAGGGCAGGGGCTTCTGCATGCCCCAGGGTGGGATATGGCACCTACAGCTCCTGCCTGGCTTCATTTTGCACAATAAACACACGAGCTCTGCAGCTGCATATCTAGGAGCTGCGAGGGGACACCGACCTGCACTGCACTGGGATGGGGCATTGGGACAGGGCACTGGAATGGGGCACTGGGATAGGGCACTGTAATGATGCACCAGGACAGGACACTGTGATAGGGCACACCGGGACACGGTGCACCGCGATAGGGTACCAAGATGAAACACCAGGATGGGGCACCAGGACGGGGCGCAGTTGGATAGGGAACTGGCATGGGGAATACTGAAACAGGGCACTGGGACAGAGGACTGGGACGGGACTCCGGTCCAGGGCACCGAGACAGGGCACTAGGACAGGGTACCGGGATGGGACACCCGGATGGGGCACACCGGGATGGGGCACTGGCATCACGACTCGGCTCCGGGGTTGGGAGGGTGGCCGGGCCCGTTCCCGGCACTGTGAGGGGGTCCCGGTCGGGCCGCTCCACGGCGCTACGGGGTGCCCAGCCCGGCCCCGGAGCGCGGCGTCCTGACCCCGAGCGCGGGCTGCCGCAGTCCCGGCGCGGGGTGTCCCGGTCGACTCGCTGCCACCTCCTCCGGGGCCGCGCCCGGGCGGGCGGAGCGGCGGGCGGGGCCTGGCCTGGCCCATCCCGGCGGGCCCGGGCGGGCGATGTGAGGAGCTGGGCCGGACTGCGGAGCCGCCCAGGGTAAGAGCGGAGTGGCCGCGGTGTCACCGCCGGCGCTGGCACGGCCTCCTCCGTCCCTCCCCGTCCCGGCCCCGGTCGGTCACCGCGCGGTCACAGCGCGACGGCCCCGGGCGCTGCCCAGCTCTGCGGGGCCGCGCGGCCTGTCCGGTCCCGGCCCCGGCCCCGGCCCCTTCCCCGGCTCCATCTGCAGCTATAAATACCCGGCACCGGATTAAGCCAAGTAGAACGCGGTGAGGGCGCTTGGAGGAGGAGGCAGGAGGCCGCGGTGGGGGGCTGCGCTGTCCGACCTGGGCCCCCTCCTCCTCGTTTCCCGGCGCAGGTGAGTCCCTGCATCCCTCCGGGATGAAGCTGAAGAAGCAGGTGACAGTGTGTGGAGCTGCCATCTTCTGCGTGGCTGTCTTCTCCCTCTACTTGATGCTGGACCGGGTACAGCATGACCCTACACGACACCAGAGCGGGGGCAACTTCCCCAGGGTGAGTTTGGAGGGTCTGGGGTGAGGGAGAGGGGTCATGGGTTGGAAAACAGGGACATTCAGCCGAGGTATTTCATGGGGAGCCAGCCCTGGCCTCTGGCCATTCAGCTGCAAGGGCCAAGGCTGGCTCCCCACAGCTGTGAATGACCTCCTGCCCCTCGCTGTGGTCTCTGTGCCCCCAGAGCCAGATCTCGGTGCTACAGAACCGGATCGAACAGCTAGAGCAGCTGCTGGAAGAAAACCATGAGATCATCAGCCACATCAAGGACTCTGTGCTGGAGCTGACAGCCCACGTGGAGGGGCAGCCAGCATTGCCCCATCACCCCTCAAATGGCTCCTGGATGCTGCCCCCCGAGAGCCGCCCAAGTTTCCTCTCCGTGTCCCCACAGGACTGCCAGTTTGCTCTGGGGGGCAAGGGACAGAGCCCAGACCTGCAGGTGAGGGGCTGGTGGCTCTGCTAGCACAAGGGGTCCATAGCTATGCATCCGTGGGGTCCTGGCTCTACTCTTCTGGAAGTCTCTCAGCCCTGTCTCTTACCCACAGATGCTGGCTGTATACTCCCTGCTGCCCTTTGACAACCAGGATGGTGGTGTCTGGAAGCAGGGCTTCGACATCACCTATGAGCCYAATGAGTGGGACACAGAGCCTCTGCAGGTGTTTGTGGTGCCGCACTCCCACAATGACCCAGGTGAGAAGCAGGGGAGCAGTAGGGTTTGCCCAGTCTCCGCTCCCATGGTGCTGGCAGGGAAGGGCTGGGCCCCCCACAGTGACCCCCACCTGTGCTGCCAGGCTGGATCAAGACCTTCGACAAATACTACTATGACCAAACGCAGCACATCCTCAACAGCATGGTGCTGAAGATGCAGGAGGATCCGCGCCGGCGCTTCATCTGGTCCGAGATCTCCTTCTTTTCCAAGTGGTGGGACAACATCAGTGCCCAGAAGCGGGCTGCGGTGCGCAGGTAGGGGATGCCCACCTGGCCCTGCTGCCCACYTGGCCCGCAGGCAGGCTGAGAGCATGGGATGCATGACAGAAGGGCCCTGGGGACTAGAACGCTGTCCGGGCTGCAGTGCAGTGGCCATGGGCCCCGCAGTGCTCACCATGGGGTGCCCTGGAACTGCCAGCAGCCTCCCAGTGCCACCAGACCTCAGAGCCACTGCTCTATGGGGTGAGAGCTGGGGGAGGCAGATCTTGCCCTGTGCCACTCCCTGTGCTCACTGGGCTGGGAAACTTGTGTGCAAGGCCCAGGGCACCCATGGAAGGGTGGGAGACCTGGAGAGCAGGATTGTGTGGTGAGACAGGACCTCCTTGTCTGCTCTCTGCCCTGAGAGGGTTGGGGATGAAGGACACAGTGGAGAGTGTTGTCCAGTGTGGAGATGGGCTCTGGCTGGCATTGGGCTGTGGAGGGATGACTCTCTGTGTGGGGACAGCAAGACAAGGGGGGAATGGCAGCGGTGGCTGTGGGGGCTGCGGGTAGGCCCCAGGTGGCTCAGGGCAGGGGGACTGCCACGGACATGTGGCTCGTGCTGGGCTCTCGTCACATCTTGGGTGTCCCCCTCACAGGCTGGTGGGCAATGGGCAGCTGGAGATGGTGACAGGAGGGTGGGTGATGCCTGACGAGGCTAATTCCCACTACTTCGCCATGATTGACCAGCTGATCGAGGGGCACCAGTGGCTGGAGAAGAACATCGGTGAGAGCAGGGCAGATTCTGGCGGGGGGCCTGCCTGATGCACCGCAGGCACACTGGCCCTGACAGGACCCTCCTCACGGTAGGTGCTGCTGGCCCAGCATGGGGCTGACAGGTCTCTGTGCCCCCAGGCGTGACACCACGGTCGGGCTGGGCCGTGGACCCCTTTGGGTACAGCTCCACCATGCCCTACCTGCTGAAGCGCTCCAACCTGACGGCCATGCTCATCCAGCGTGTGCACTATGCCATCAAGAAGCACTTTGCTGCCACCCAGAACCTGGAGTTCATGTGGAGACAGACATGGGGTGAGGGGCTGCCAGGAGGGGACTGCAGAGGGGGCCCTGTGGGGCAGGTGACAGCAGAAAATGGCTACCAGCCACTTTTCTGTGCAGATGAGCTGAGCACTGGGAGGCAATGACTCTGCTCTGTGGGACAGCCCCAGGGTGACACCCCACCTGCCCTAGTGCCCAGCAGCACACTGGGGGAGGCTGCTGTGCCCTCCGGGCTCCTAGCGCTGCTCTATCGGACAGCTGTCCTTGGGCCCCCCTGCTCATGGACAGGCAAGGGAGAGCCATTGCTGGTGCTCACCTGTCCTTGGTCCCACAGATCCAGATGCCAGTACCGACATCTTCTGCCACATGATGCCCTTCTACAGCTACGACGTGCCCCACACCTGTGGGCCGGATCCCAAAATCTGCTGCCAGTTTGACTTCAAGCGCTTGCCTGGAGGCCGGATCAACTGCCCCTGGAAGGTGCCTCCCCGCGCCATCACCGATGCCAACGTGGCAGAGCGGTGAGTGCGGCAGGGGCAGAGGCACACGACTCCCAGCCCTGTGGCTCGTTAGGGGCCTGCCTCATGCCCTGGCCCCCACACAGAGCCCAGCTGCTCCTGGACCAGTACCGCAAGAAGTCCAAGTTGTACCGCAGCAAGGTGCTGCTGGTGCCCCTGGGAGATGACTTCCGCTATGACAAGCCGCAGGAGTGGGACGCCCAGTTCCTCAACTACCAGCGCATCTTTGACTTTCTCAACTCYCGGCCCGACCTCCATGTCCAGGTATGTGTGAAGAGCTCTGGGGGCCAGGGGGCAGCAGGAGGCCACTGCAGAGTGTAGTTGGAGGGGTGGACGGTGGAGCCCCCACTGTGGGAGCCCCAGCTCAGGGCCACACGTGCTGTCTTGCAGGCACAGTTTGGGACACTCTCTGACTACTTTGATGCCCTGTACAAGAAAGTGGGCATCGTGCCGGGGATGAGGCCACCTGGGTTCCCGGTGCTGACTGGGGATTTCTTCTCCTACGCGGACCGGGAGGATCATTACTGGACAGGATACTACACGTCCCGGCCGTTCTACAAGAGCCTGGACCGGGTGCTGGAGGCCCATCTCCGGTGAGGGGCAGTGGGCTGCGCTGTGGGGCAGCGGGGGTGTGTGGGGGACATGGGTGAGGGGTGGCTGAGCAGTACCTGGGAGCCCCACAGCCCTCAGTCTGCGCCAGCCGCAAACATGCTGAGCTGGCGCAGGTAGTGCCAAACCCTCACCCAGCCCCTGGGCAGTGTGTGCCCTTGCCGGCCCCCCCAGACCAGCCCTCACAGCAATGTAGCACCGGGGCAGGGACCCTCAGTGACCCTCTCCCTGCRCAGGGGGGCAGAGATCCTGTACAGCCTGGCACTCGCCCATGCCCGCCATGCCAGTGCCGATGGCAGGTACCCGCTCTCTGACTACGCCCTGCTGAGCAACGCCCGCCGCAACCTGGGCCTCTTCCAGCACCACGATGCCATCACCGGCACCGCCAAGGAGGCTGTGGCCATGGACTATGGAGTCCGGTGCGTGTGGGGGCCAGGGTGCCCTCAGGGCCTGTCTCAGAGTGGGGCTGGTGGGCTTGGGGCTGGGAGAATGGCTAGATGTGGGGATCCTGTGGGGGGCTCCTCCCTCTCATGGGGAGAGCTGGGGGTTGTTGGGAGGATGCTGGGACAGATGGGGGGGATGGTCCTGGGTGGCTCACTCTGCCTGTGCCCCAGGCTGCTCCACTCCCTCACCAACCTCAAGCGTGTCATCATCAATGCTGCACACTACCTTGTGCTGGGGGACAAGGACATGTACCACCACGACCCTACTGCACCATTCCTTGGCATGGTGAGCAGCGCCAGCCCCTGGCTCCCTTCACCCTGGCACGCTATCCCTATGCCCCTGGCAGCACAACTCCATGCTGCAGGGGCCGGGACAAGGGTGCCAACTTGTGCCCATGACCCTGGGCCCAGCTGCCAGAGGAGTTGGGCGCACCCCAGCTCTTTACTGCTCCTCCCCAGGATGAGACACGCTCCAGCCAAGACTCCCTCCCAGAGAGGACAGTGGTCAAACTGGACACCTCGCCTCGGTAGGGCCTCCTGCCTTGCTCTGGGGACTTATGGGACTGTGGGGAGGCAGTGAGGGAGTACCTGTGAAGCCATGGGTAGGTGCAGTGGATCCGTAGGTAGTGTGGGGCATGGGACATCTGGGATGCTGTGAGGCTGGGGTGCCATCCCTGTGTTACCCTCCACAGGTTCCTGGTGGTTTTCAACCCGCTGGAGCAGGAGCGCCTGAGCGTGGTGCCAGTGCTGGTGGACTCCCCTCACGTGCGTGTGCTCTCTGAGGAGGGGCGGCCCCTGCCCTCCCAGCTCAGTGCGACGTGGAGCTCTGCCATTGATGTGGTGCCCAATGTCTACCAGGTAGGGGGTGGCCCATGCCCACAGCCCGTGTGTGCCAGCCTCCCATTCTGCACACTGCCAGGATGTGCCGTCAGCCCTGCTCTGTCTCTGCCCCACAACACAACCTCCCACAGCTGTCCTACCCCCAGGCTCCCATGCATGTCCCTCTCCAGCAGAGGCCCCTCCGTGCCGAGCAGGGTCTTTGCCCCACTGACCCCCAGCCGTTTCCCAGATGCGGGGGGCTGGCTCAGGTCCCCGTGCTGCCCGCAGGTGTCTGTCCTGGCCCGCCTGCCCGCACTGGGGCTGCGCGTGCTGCAGCTGCACAAGTCCTTGGATGGCCACGCCGTGCCGAGGTCCTCCACGCGCTTGTACCTGCACGGCCGGGACCTGCCCATGCGCAAGCCCGAGGCTGTGCCCCTGCACATCTTCCCGGCTGCGGATGATGACTTCTGCCTGGAGAACCAGCACCTGCAGGCCTGCTTCTCGGGGCGCTCGGGCCTGCTGCAGGTGAGTGCAGGGCTCTGACAGGGCGTGGGGTAGAGGAGGGGAGGCGTACATTGCACTGCTTCATGCGCTCACTGCTGTGCTGGCCCACATCCACAGAGCCTGCGCCAAGCTGGGGAGGAGCAGGGGCACAGGGTGAGCAGCGAGTTCCTCGTCTATGGCACCAGGACCTCCAAGGACAAAAGCGGAGCCTATCTCTTCCTGCCTGATGGCGAGGCCAAGGTACAGGGTCCACCCCTGGAAGCCAGGTGGCAGCTGTGCCCCGCAGGACTGTCCTCAGGCAGCAGCTTCAGCGCAGCTGTCCTTCCCCCCAGCCCTACACTCCCAAGGACCCCCCAGTGGTACGGGTGATGGAGGGACCCCTCTTCTCAGAGGTTGCCAGCTACTACCAGCATGTCCAGACTGTGGTGCGGCTGTACAATGTGCCAGGTGAGATCTTGAGGCTGTGCCGGGGGGTTGCTGGCCTGGGGAGCTTGGCAATGCTGCCTCTGGGGCCCAGCCCCTCACTGCCTACCCACAGGGGTGGAGGGCCTGTCTCTGGACATGTCCTGCCTGGTGGACATCCGTGACCACATCAACAAGGAGCTGGCCCTGCGCTTCAGCACCGATATCGAGAGTGATGACACCTTCTTCACAGACCTCAATGGTTTCCAGGTATGCAGCAGCCTGCGGAAGGACAGCAGCTTCCCACAGGGGGACAGTGCCCTGGCACTGGGCACTGTGGGAGCCACCTCTGGCGACTGATGTCTGTCCATTGGCAGATCCAGCCCCGCAGGTACCAGCGGAAGCTGCCGTTGCAGGCCAACTTCTACCCCATGCCTGCCATGGCCTACATCCAGGACATGCAGAGCCGCCTGACACTGCTCACAGCCCAGGCCCTGGGGGTCTCCAGCCTCCGCAGCGGTGAGCCGGGGGCTGTGCTGTGGGGACCTGCTGTGGAGCTGGGGTTGTCCTCCCTAGGGGATGAAGGGGAGGAGGGTGCTGCAGGATGGGTAGGGTGCCCTAGTCCTGCTGTTTCTGGAGGCTCTGCGCTGTGGGGGTGGCTGGCACCTGGTAAAGCCTGGAGTGTGGGGACTTGCTCTCCACAGGCCAGCTGGAGGTGATCCTGGACCGGCGCCTCATGCAGGATGACAACCGGGGCCTGGGCCAGGGGCTGAAGGACAACAAGCGGACCTGCAACCGGTTCCGGCTCCTCCTGGAGCGCCGTGCCACTGCCAACAAGGTGCCTTGGCTGTGAGGCCGCAGGATGAGAGAGTCCAGCCCTGCCTTGGGATGGAGCAGGGTGAAATCATCTGCAGAAAGCTGCACGTGATGGGATGCAGTCTCCTCTCCCCTCCTGTCCCATTGTGCTGGCACTGGGTGGGGTGGGCCTGGAGCAGGGGACACGGGGAGAGTGGGACATGCAGTGGGGTCTGTCCCTGTGGAGTCGCATTGCCCTCATAATCACAGTGTTCTTGTCCCATCCCCTCGCTGCCCTCTATGCGTGTGCTGTGCCACCCATTCAGAGCTCCGGCTTCTTTTCCAAACTGGTCTCCATGTTTAAAGCTTTGGGCTTCCCTGGCACCGGGACTGGCAGCCCTGAGGTAACGGCCAGCCTGGCCCTGCTCTCTCTCCCTGTCTTGTGCAGTAGCTGCTAGCCACTAGCCTAGCCAGGCCTGTAGTAGGTCCATAGTCTGACCATCAGCTAGCTGGGGTCCTGTTTGGGGGCTGGGGAGGGGGGTCCTACCTGGACAGGGGCAGCTCTGAGTGCCCTGTGCTGGCAGGTGCCTGGTCTTGGGGCACTGCTGGAGCAGGGGTTCTGTGGGCCTTGCCCAGGCTCTGCCTGGTCCCGTGGCTTCCCAGGCCCACGCTGACCCATGTGCTCCGTGGCAGGTGCAGGATGAGCGCCCCATCAGCTTCCCCTCCCTGCTGAGCCACATCACCTCCATGCACCTGAACGCTGAGGCCTTGGTCATGCCGGTGGCGCTGGAGAAGCCGGCCCTGCCAGCCCTGCGCTCCTTTGTGCCCCTTGCCACCACTCTCCCCTGCGATTTCTACATCCTCAATTTGCGGATGCTGCAGGCAGAGGTGAGCTATGGCCCAGGGGCAGCAGGACTCTGGTGGGGGTCTTGCCCCTGCTCTCCCTGGTGTTGCACCTCACGCTCTGGCTCCCTGCAGGACGACTCACTACCATCGGCCGAGGCAGCTCTGATCCTGCACCGCAAAGGCTTTGACTGCAGCCTGGAGGCCAAGAACCTGGGCTTCAACTGCACCACTAGCCAGGGCAAGGTAGCGCCACGCTGGCCCCACAGCCCCACTGGGTCAGCGCTGGGCTAGGGCTTCAGCATGGCGGGCATGGCACGTCAGGCTGTCCCAGGCACGGTGCTGCCCCAGGCATCATATCCTCACCCAGGCCTCCCCCCTTCTTCCTCCTCTTTCCCCAGCTGGCTCTGGGAGGCCTGTTCCAGGGGCTGGAGCTGGGCTCCCTGCAGCCCACTTCACTGACGCTGATGTATCCGCTGGGCACGACCTCCAACAGCACCAACATCCACCTGGACCCCATGGAAATTGCCACGTTCCGCATCCGCCTGGGGTAGTGTCTGGAGCAGGAGAGGAGTGGAGTGGCTGGACAGCACAGGAGCAGCACCAGTACAGCAGTAGAGTGGGGCCAGCAGTACTGTGGCGGGCACGAGCAGGAGTGGCTAGAGGCTGCTGCTGCCTTCTAATTTATTAGTTCCATGTTCTCAGATAGATTTTGGAATGAACTGCTGTGGCAGGGCTGGATGGAGGCTGCTGGATGTGGTGCCGGATGGGCCAAGCATGGCTGGCAGGGGCAGCAGGCTGGGCTCTGCTGCTGCTGGAGGGACAGGCACTGCTGCCCTGTCACGTTCACAGGCTGCCCAGCTGTGTGGCCACCCTGACAGCTGGGGCAGGGGCCCATGCAGGGCTCCCCCCGACTGGCGGGGCAGCACAGGGCTGCCAGGAGCACCAGTGGTGTTGGGCAGCTGCCTGGGGAGGTGCTGTGGACTAGAGACTGAGCTCGCCTGGAGCTCGTGGGAAACATGAGGCTGTTTCCAAGGGCCCTGATCTGTGTGTGGTTTGTGGCTCTCACTCAGGGGAGTGGGAACGGTGCACTGTGGGGAGACAGGGCAGCACTGCGAAACAGGGGGAGGCCAGCTGGGAGCTCTGGCCAGGATCAGTCTGTGTGTGCTGGGCAGGCTGCTGGGGCTGTGCTGTGCTCTGTCCCTGCCCTCCTGGTGCTCCTAGGGCTGAGCCGGGCGTGGGGCCCCAGGCACCTGTGAGAGGCTGGTGGCATAGTTAGGCCCAGCTGTGCCTGGGGGCAGACAGTGCCTGGTGCTGGCAGGAGCCATGAGGGACGAGAATCAGTTCCCTCTGCAGGCAGCAATGCCTGGGTAAAGCGTGGGAATGCCTCCCCCAAATCCAAAGCCTTTAGCTCTGTTTCAGGGTGAACCTGGCAGTCCAGTCTCTGCTGGAGCTGCAGCAGCTGTCACCAGAGCATCCTCCTGGTTGCTGTGGGAACCACAGTGCCACAGTTCCTGGCCCCCTGGGGCTAATTACTGCCAAAGGGGAGGGCCATGGGAAGGACTGGGAGAGGTGGGTGAGCTGCCACACCTCTGGCTTGGTTGGGTTGGACTCGATCAGCTTACAGGTCTTTTCCAACCTAAATGATTCTGTGAGTCCATGATTCCTGCGCAACCCCTAGCACATCCACATCCCACAGCTTGGCCCCTGGAAGCTCAGCACCTCACAGTGCTCACCCTGTGCCCTGGCCTGGTCCACTGCCCTTGCCGTAACTCCAGGATCCTGGGATGGGCCAGGTGCTCAACTGGGGCTCTGGACCCGGCGGCCGATGCCCTGCAGCCAGCTGGGGAAGGAGCCTCCCATCCCACTCCTGGCCCCAGAAACTCATTACTGATGCTCCCGCCTCCGCCCCGGTCCCTGTGGACAGAGTGAGTGCAGGAGGCTCTAATGGCTCTGATCGGCTCTTGGTGGAGGCTGCGATGGAGGCGGGCGCAGGAGGGGCTGTGGTTTCTGCCTCCATTGGAGCCAGAGCTGCCTCTGCCCAGGACCGGCCGGGAAGATGCTGGATGGGCTCTTGCTCCAGCTGCTCCTCACCACAGCCCTATTCCCCAGCATCCTTGGGACAGGTACAGCCTCACTCCTGCCCCTCCTGTTCCCTGAAACCATCCCTGATGGGGCCTTGTCCCTTGAGGGTTGCTCCCTGGCAGCCCAGAATGAAGGTTGGGGGGTCTGTGCTGGGAGGCCATGGCCTGCACTGTGAGGTGGTGGTCCATACTGGGGATGGTGGCCCAGGCGTGGTGGTGCTGGGGTTAGTCCCACTGTAGCACATACATGGGGTGTCAGTGCTGTCCCTGTGGGGTGATGAGGAATAGGGAGGGGGTTCAGCATGGGGGATGGGGGCTGACCTGATGTCCTGGGGGCTTTCTCCTCTCTGCTGCCGTCACTCTCCTCGTCCATGTTTGTCCTTGCTGAGGCCATGGTGAGCCCTGGAGGTCACGGCATACATGGGGCCATGGCCACCAGCAGGCAGTGATGGCGAGGGGGTGGGGTCTCTGCTCAGCCGGTGCTGCCCAGGGGTCTGGAGCCCGCTCTGAGGGCTGAGCTGGGGGCCTCTGTGCCATGTTAGCCAGGCCCCCTGGGGCTGGCGAGCTCTCAGCCCAGCCCAGCCCTGCTGGGACTGGGAGGGCTCTGCTCTGCAGCATCCTTGCAAGGACTGTATCTCTGGAGCTGGCAGCCTGTCCTACAGGCACCGCACAGTTTCTGCGGTCCCTGCAGTGGGGACTCGTTCCTGGCCCTCTCCAAGCCCCTGCTCCCTGCTGCAGTCTTGGTGCAGAACCTGCACCTCTGCGAGGGCTACATGGGCCCTGATGGGCGTGCCCACCCTGGCTTCTACTGCCCGCGGCTGACCGACCCCGCTGGTGACCGCTACTGTTGCCAGGCCAGCCTGCACGCTCTCAAGTCCTGCTGCTCTCAACGAGCCCTGGAAGCCCTCACTGGAGTGAACCTATCCAGCCTGGCCAGCCCTGATCTCCTCCGGTGAGCAAGGCCACAACCAGGTGTGCTGCTGAGGGTGGGGGGCAGCTTGGGGCTTCTGGCACAGCCCCTGGGGCTTCTCCTGGCTGCTGGGACAGGGCTGTAGTGTCCTTTGGAGCCCACAGAGGGCCCTGGGTGGCCCTCCCAGTGCCATTATGCTGTGGGGGGGTCATGACTGCCCCCTCCTGAGGTGCCTCCGCCCCGCAGGAACCCGCTGGCCCTGCCCTTCGTGGGGCTCTATGGGCTCCTTGTTCTTCTGCTTATGGCCATCGACCTCTGCCACTTCTACCGGACTCGACGCTGCCACCTCAGCCGTCTCCTGCCCCTTGCCTGCCACCTGCCCTGTGGACCCCTGGGCGGGCACTTGGCCCGTGCCCGGCCTTCCTACGGTGCCCCCAGATTGATGGGCCCCACCCAGGGCCGCTGAGGGCGGGCCGCGGGCAGGGGGTGTACACAGGGGGGCACTCGCACCCGGGGTGCAGCGGGGCGCGGGAGGGGTGTGCGGGGGGGGACACTCGCACCCGGGGGTGCAGCGGGGCGCGGGAGGGGTGTGCGGGGGGGACACTCGCACCCGGGGGTGCAGCGGGGCGCGGGAGGGGTGTCCGGGGGGGACACGCGGGGACATACGCGAGGTCGCACGCGGTCGGTGCTGGCACCACCGGTCCGCGGGGCGGCGCTGCAGGCTCCGGCCCGCCCTTCTCCGGGCCCGCCCCATCACGTGACAGGGGCGGTGGCGTCCGGGTTCCCCAGGCGCTCGGCGGTGACGTCACGGGTGCGGCGCGATGGAGGAGCCGGTGAGCGGGGACGGACCGGGACGGGCGGGACCCTGTCCCGGGAGGTCCCTTTCCCCGGGGGTCCCTGTCCCTGGGGTTCGCTGTCCTGGGTCCATCCCTGGGCAGCCGCCCGTGCGGAGCCCAGGGCCGTGTCCCAGCCGGTGCCCGTCGGCAGGTGACGGCGGAGCAGCTCCGGGCGCGGGGTAACGCACTGTTCCAGGCGGGAGATCACGGCGCCGCACTCGCCGCCTACACGGAGGCGCTGAGCCTGAGCGACGCCGGGCCGGAGCGCGCCGTGCTGCACCGCAACCGGGCCGCGTGTTACCTGAAGCTGGTGAGCGCTGGGCGGGTGCGTCACCGCGGCCCTGCAGGAACCTGCCCGACTGGCTGGGGCTGCGCTGCTCCCGCGTGCCCTGGCCTGTCTGCCTTGGCCAGCCTCTGCAGCGGGGGCTCTGACGGTCCCTGGGCAGGACGTTCTTGATGTCAGCTGTTGTCTCTGCTCACCTTTTCGCCTGACCCTGCTCGCTGCCCCCAGGTGCTCCACGTTCTGGGTGGCCTGTCTGGGCCAGGGCACTCTCGTCTGTGCGTGGGCTGTGAGTGTGCCCTGGGACTCTTCCCAAGCAGTCACAGCATCTCTGATCTCCTGCAGGGGATCTTAGTTTGGGGCAAGGGGCGTACACGAGGAACTTCAGGGGTTTAAATAGATCAGAAGTACCTGAAAAACATCGGGGGGCCTAGGGTTCCCTGGCCACCTCTGAGTGTTGCGTTCTGGGAAAGACAGGGTGTCCCACTGGGCTGGCTTGCTGTCTTCAGTGATGCTGTTCCCATCCTGTCCCCAGTCCCCAAAGTGAGGGGTGTAGGTCTGCATGGGGCCTGTGCGGGCAGTGCTCAGGCATTTCCCTCTCCCATCTCTCCACAGGAAGATTACACCAAGGCAGAGGCTGATGCGACTAAAGGTACTGTCAGTGGGGGCTGGGGGGGGACCAGCCTCTGCACTGCCCATCGGGGCAGGTGGGGGCAGGCCGGGGCAGGCTAGGGGCCCTGCGATAAGACCCCCTTGTGCGCAGCCATCGAGGCCGACGGCCGGGATGTGAAGGCGCTGTTCCGCCGCAGCCAGGCACTGCAGCAGCTGGGCCRCTTGGACCAGGCCGTCAGTGACCTGCAGCGGTGCATGAGCCTGGAGCCCAGGAACAAGGCCTTCCAGGAGGCCTTGCGTGCCCTGGGCAGCAGCATGCACGAGAAGGTCAGTGGGGGAGCAGTGGGAGGCTGCTGGACCCCCCGTGGCTGTGGGTGGCTGGGGAAGGTGGGGAGGGCTGAGCTACTCTTTCTGCTCTGTTTCAGATGAAGACCATGTCCTGCACGGACTCAAAGGTAGAGCAGATGTTCCAGATCCTGCTGGATCTTGATGAAAAGGATGCAGACAAGAAGCAGAAGGTCTGAGCTCAGGGAGCAGGGTGCAGTGCTGTGGCTGGGAGGCAAGGAGGGGAGGATTGGTGCTTCCGGGTCAGCGGTGGCTGAGTGGTACTGCCTGGGCCAGCTGGCCGTGCCCCCCACAGAATGTGCTCCCCGAGACAGGGGCAGAGGGTGGATGCCTGCAGCTGCTGGCAGTTCCCTGTGCATGGTGGGCTGCTGTGACCCAGACAGGACTCTCCTTCCCCAGGCTGCACAGAACCTGATCGTGCTGGCACGAGAAGAGGCTGGAGCAGAGAAAATCTTCCAGAGTGACGGTGTGCGGCTGCTAATGCAGCTGCTGGACACGGCCAAAGCTGACCTGATGCTGGCGGCCCTGCGCACGCTGGTGGGGCTGTGCTCCGGCCACCGCTCTCGGGTAGGTCCCACTGTACCCCAGGGCTGGGCCCAGGGGAAAAGCATGGTGGGGAGGCTGCGAAGTGTCAGACAGGGGAGCTCTGAGCTGTGACCTGCCAGACCTGCGCTTGCAAGAGGGGACCATCCTGATAAGAGGCTGGGAAGCGCCAAGGCTTCCCCAAGGTCTCCAGCAGACAGATGTGCTTGTATGCTTGTACCTGCAGACCATGGCCATCCTGGCAGAACTTGGGGCCCCCCGTCTCTCAGCAGTGCTAGGTGTGGAACACGAGCAGGTGTCCCTGGCTGCCTGCAACCTGCTGCATGTGATGTTTGATTCCCTGAAGGAGGGGCTGCAGAAAGACTTCCGTGGGAAGGAGGATGCAGTGGTGCTGGGTGAGTGTGGGCCACCCTGGCTGCCTGTTGAAGGGGGCGAGCCCTGGTAGGTGCAGAGATGCCATGGGTTCTTTTGCTGCTGCCCTGTCACTGCTGACTGCGGCAAAGCCAGACTCTGGTCCAGGGTTAACAGGAGGCAGAAGCCCCTGGTCATGGCAGCATCTCTGCCAGCTGTACCATGATGGGGGTGAGGTCATGCCCAGGGGGCTGACTGCTGGGCACTGTCTCTTTTGAAAGATTCCTCCAGGGACCTGAAACTGCTGATCAAGCACCTCCTGGAGCTGCTGGTGCTGGAAGGGGCCTCAGCGCACGGCCGTGACAATGCCCTCAACCTGCTCATCAAGGTGGTGCCTAGGAAGTCACCAAAGGAGACCAACAACAGCATGAGCCTCTGGGTGATTGATCAGGGTGAGCAGAACGGCTGGCAGCATCCCTCTGGCAGCATCCCATTGTGCCCCTCTGCCCTGGCTCTGCGTATGTCGCTTTGCCCCTCACTGGGGTATCTAACCTTTCCCAGGCCTGAAGAAAATCCTAGAGGTGGGCAGCACAGTGTGCGGCAGCTTGGGCAGCCTTCCTGTGACAGAGAACAGCCGGATGAGCACCTCTGTTCTGCTGAGCAAACTGTATGAGGACCTGAAGTGCGATGCTGAGAGGGAAAACTTCCACCACTTGTGTGAGGACTATGTGAGGTGAGCCAGGGTGTCCTGGGGGTGACAGGGGTTTGGTCGCCTGCAGCCTGGCAGCACCTGTCAGCCTCAGTGCTAAAGCTGACTGCAAACCCAGCGGGGACCTGCTGTGGGGGGGTTCAGCAGGTGGGGCAGGAGGCAGCAGGTGGAATCAGTCTGACCCTTTCTGGTGGTCTTTCCATGAAGGAGCTGGTTCGAGGGACATGAGCTGCTGGGAAAGCTGCGGGCCATTCAGACAGTGTCGTGCCTGCTGCAGGGTCCCTCAGATGCAGGGAACAGGGTGCTAGAGCTGGAGGGGATCATGGACAGTGTGCTGTCCCTCTGTGCCTCTGTCTGTGAGGCCCACCAGCTGGTAGCGGTGGAGGCACTGATCCACGCGGCCGACAAGGCCAAGCGTGCCTCCTTCATCACGGCCAACGGCGTCAGCCTGCTCAAGGAGATCTACAAGCACAGCGAGAGGGACAGCATCCGCATCCGTGCGCTTGTGGTGAGCATGGTGGGAGGGGGTGTGGTGGGGCTGAGCCCCGGAGTGGGCTGTGGATGCAGGACCAGCAGTCACAGTGCTCCGCCTCCCTGCTGGGGGTCCAGGAGGCACATCAGGCCCGGTCCTGCTCCCACACTTCGTTCCTGGCTGCAGGGGCTCTGCAAGCTGGGATCTGCCGGAGGCACCGACTTCAGCATGAAGCAGTTTGCTGAGGGATCCACCATGAAGCTGGCCAAGCAGTGCCGCAAGTGAGCGGGGCCAGGTGTGGAGGGAGTGGGCAAGGTGCCCCATGGCTGGGCTCCCTGCAGCTGCGCTCTCTGCAGCCAGACTCAGGGACCGCTCTCCCAGGTGGCTCTGCAATGAGGCAATTGATGCTGGCACACGGCGCTGGGCTGTAGAGGGTCTGGCCTACCTGACTTTCGACGCGGATGTCAAGGAGGAGTTTGTGGAGGACAAGGCAGCAATGCAGGCCATGTTTCACCTGGCCAAGGTGCATACCAAGAGCTGCGGGGTGGGCACCCTGGCACCAGGGAAATGTGCTGGAGCAGGGGTGGGGCTCATGCTGTGGGGTGGGGGGTGTGGAAGATGCTGAGTGGGCTCCAGTCCTGGCCGCTCCTCCCTGCCGTGGGTGTGACGAGTGCCTGTTGTTGCCACAGTCAGAGGACAGGAGTGTGCTCTATGCTGTTGCCTCCACGCTGGTGAACTGCACCAACAGCTATGACCATGAGGAGCCAGACCCGCAGATGCTGGAGCTGGCCAAGTACGCCAAGCAGCACATCCCGGAGCAGCACCCCAAGGTCAGCAGGGCACAGCTGTGCTTGGGAGGCGAGTGGGTGGGTGGGACAGAGCCTGGGGTTCCAGGTGGGGACAGGGTGTCCTTGGGGCCCACAGGGGTGGGGTCAGGCACCTCACCAGCCAGCTGGTGCTCCTGAGCCAAGTGTGACCCTGCTTGTGGGACAGGACAAGCCAGAGTTTGTGAAGCGGCGGGTCCGGAAGCTGCTAATGGCTGGCGTGGTGTCGGCTCTGGCCTGCATGGTGAAGAGCGAGAACCCAGCACTCACCAACTCCTGTCGGGAGCTGATCTCCAGGTGCGGGTGTGCTGGGGGCAGGAGGGAGCTGGATTCCCAGGCTGCCAGCATCCTGCTGGTGAACTTACGTGCCTGTGGTGAAGGCCAGCTCCTGGGCAGTAAGGGGGATGTCCAGGAGTCTGGTGCAGCCTGGGCCCACTCTGGCTGTCCAAGTGCTCCAGCTACTCCCACTTGGTCCCTAGAGTGTTCCTGGCACTGGTGGAGGAGGCAGAGGACCGGGGTGGTGTGGTTGCACAGGGAGGAGGCAAGGTGAGAGCATGAATCCTGCTGTGCTGCTGCCCTGCACCACTTCAGGGGGGCTGGGCCTCTGCGGTTTAGCAGGGGCTGCAATGGCTCCCTTGTACAGAAGGCTAGGGGAGGCTGTGGCTGCTCTGGGTGCTGTGGCCTTGGCTGCAGGACGAGCTGCTGTTTCTGCCCACAGGCTCTGATCCCGCTGTCCCTGGAGGGCACTGAGGTGGGGCAGACCAAGGCAGCACAGGCCCTGGCAAAGATCACCATCACCTCCAACCCAGAGATGGCATTCCCTGGGGAGCGGGTGAGTGCTGGGGCTGGGGGCTGGGGGCTGGGGGTTGGGTCTGCCAAGCAGGGGCTCATGTGGGAGCAACAGTGGGCACTGACAGTCCCATGTGTGCTGTCTCCACAGATTTATGAGGTGGTGCGGCCCCTGGTCAGCCTCCTGCACCTGCAGCGCACGGGCCTGGAGAACTTTGAGGGGCTGATGGCCTTGACCAATCTGGCTGGCATCAGCGAGAGGCTGCGGTAGGGATGGGGGAAGAGGGGGGCTGGTTGTCCCATTGGGCCTGGTGGGCTGCCCTGGGCAGGGAGTGCTCATGGGCCCCCTTGCTCCCACCCTCCCCCCTCCCTGCCCCAGGCAGAAGATCCTGAAGGAGCGGGCTGTGCCCATGATTGAAGGGTACATGTTTGAGGAGCACGAGCTGATCCGCCTGGCTGCGACTGAGTGCATGTGCAACATGGCCATGAGCAAGGAGGTGAAGGCTGGGCTGGGCTGGAGTCTGTGCTGGGCTGCTGAACCCCCACACCCTCACATCCCCACCCCTCCCCTCCTCCTCCTCCTGTGCAGGTGCAGGAGCTGTTCCTGGCCGAGGGCAGCGACCGGCTGAAGCTGATGGTCCTGTACAGCGGGGAGGAGGATGAGAAGCTGCGGCGGGCAGCCTCGGGGACCCTGGCCATGCTGACTACCCTGTATCCCCCCATCTGCAAGCGGATTCCCCAGGTGGTGAGTGCCCAGCGGGGGCAGCCGGAACACTGTGTCAGCACCCCGTCTCCCATATTCCTTCCCTGCAGTGGCCTGCCCCAGAAGATAGGACAACCTATCCTGACTTCAGCCTGACTCTGAGATGGTGCTGCTGGAGCGGGGCTGGGTCGCTTCTCTCGGGGGCCCGTGATGATGTTGGCCCCGCTCTCCCGCAGACAGTGCACTGGCTGGAGATCCTGCAGGCCCTGCTGCTGAGCCCCAGCACCGAGCTGCAGCACCGTGGCACCGTGGTGGTGATGAACATGATGGCGGCTGCGCGGGAGGTGGCCGAGCAGCTTATTGCCAGCGAGATGCTGGAGATCCTCTCAGTGCTTGCCAAGGACAAGGACAAGCCACGGGTGGCCCAGGCGGCCCAGGAGAGCCTAGCACAGGCCGTGGCTTATGGCCTCATCAAGCCCAACCCCGGCCAGGCCTAAGGGCCCACGGGGCTCCCGCACATGCTGCACACGCGGCCGGGGCTCCCGCACACGCGGCCGGGGCTCCCGCACACGCGGCCGGGGCTCCCGCACACGCTGCCGGGGCTCCCGCACACGCTGCCGGGCCGCTGTTCACACGCTGCGCTCAGGGCGGCCCCGCGGGGTCCGGCCGCACGCGGGGCTGGCTCAGCACTGTCCCCGGCGGCGCCCGCCCAGTGCCCCGGGCCGAGGGGGAGGATGGGGCTCGCCGCTGCCTTTGCCACCGTCTGCCTTAGCCGGGAGGGCCGGCCCGGGACAGGCGCGGCGGGGCTGGGCCCACCCGGTGACACTAAAGCTGCTCCTGGACCACGGCCCAGTCTCTGTCCGTCTGTCCGTCCGTCCCTCCGCCCCTCCGCCGTCACCTCCGGTCCCGCCTCTCCCGGTGCCCGCCCCAACCATGGCGGCGCCCGCCTGCGCCTGGCTCGTGTTCGGGTTCAGCCCCGAAGAGGCGGCCGGGGAGCCGGGCCCGGGCCCGGGGCCGTGGCGGCTGGAGGCGGGTCCCGAGGGGATCTTCCGCGTGTGGCCCGCCTGGAGCTACGTGGTCGTGGAGACCGGTGAGCGCCCCCGGCCCGCCCGGGGCCCCGGTCCCAGTCTCTCCCGCGGGGCCACTGCGGCCCTTGGCCGGCCGGTGCCCGCTTTCCCTTGCCGCTCCCTGGGACGGCGGGTCCCGTTCCCGCCGTGCGCCGCCGCGCCGGTCCCCTCGCTTCGTTCTGTCGTCCCCGTCCCCTGACGCCGCTTCCCTCGGGATGGGACCCCCTCGCCCGCCGGTTCCCCCGGGATGCTCCCCGCTGGTCTCCCCTTGACGTTCCCGTCCCGTCCCCCTAGACCCCCGGGCTGTCCCCGTTCCCCCCGCCCCCCCGGAGTGTCCCCAGCGCCGGTCGCTGAGATGTCGCCGCGGCAGGCGCGGGGCTGGAGGTGCGGAGCGCGGGGCTGCGGCGGCGGCTGCCGGGCTGGGCTGAGGCGCTGCCCTCCGAGACGCACCTGGTGCTGCGGGGCCCGGCGGCGGCCCGCGCCTGGCGGCGGGAGGCGGCGGTGAGGGGCGCGTTGCAGGACGGACCCGCCTGGAGCCGGGCGCTGCCGCCGGAGCAGCACCAGCCGCTGCCGCTGCTGCCTGGCGGCTTCGCCACGCCGCGGCCGCCGTTCTTCACCGCACTGCCGGCTGGCGTGCGGGCCCGGCGGCTGGTCCTGGGCACGGAGCACGCCCTAGCGCTGGGCGCCGCCGGGGAGGTCTTTACCTGGGGCGGTGGCAGGTGAGTGGGGGCACAGGGGTGCAGGAGAGGGGCGGCAGCGGGTGGGGGTTCAGGAACGCTAGGATAAACGCTGTGCTGGTGGGACGGGGAGAGAATGATGGAGGTACAGAAGGGGCATGGGGGTGCGGGAGGGGTGTGGGGGATACCGGGAGGCTTTGAGTGGGGTGCAGCTGAAAGGATGTCAGAATGGGGGTCACCTCAGGGGCTGAGCCCCYATTAGCCTGCACACACTGCCTGGGGACAGGATGTCCCTCCTGACCTTCCCATGGGGGCGGGCTGTGGGAGTTTGGAAATGATACGAGGTTACAGCTGAGACAGAAGTATTAGGGCACCAGCCCCAGGTACCCAGTGCTCACCCCCAGGCTGATGGAATCCGTCCTTCACCTGAGCCAGGTGCCCCTGGTGCAGGCAACCCAGCTCATGGCTTCTCCCAGGGAGTGCTGGCCTGGCCATGCCGCTTTTCCCACTGAGTCTCTCCTCACTGGCCCTGTGGACAGCCCTGTTTCCTCTCTAGGTGCTGGGGCTGTAGCTGCAGTAGAGAACCTCTGCTCTGACTTTTGGCTCGCTCAGGGCAGTCTCTGAGGACACCTGGGTCTCTGTGTGACCATCGAGGTCCCTGCTCTGTCCCTGCTCCTCTGTAACTTGCCGTGCAAGCACCAGCTGCCAGCAAAGCTCTTGTGTTTCTGAACTGGAGATTGATTCCATCAGTGTGTGACAGGTCTGTGCCAGATCCCTCTGGTACAGCCCGTGGGAGAGGAGTGAACCCCTTTGGAAAAGCATCCAGCTCCAGGACTGTGTCACCTGCCAGCAGCTGAACTTGAGTGCATTTAGTAGCTGGCAGCACTGCCCAGTTTATTCTCACCAATGTGTTTGTTGTTCATTTGCGGGTTGTTTGTGCATGTACTGCCCCAGTCAGGTTTTCCCAGAGGGCACCGGAGAGGCCAGCCACAGGTCCCCCAGCCCTGGATCCCTGAGTTCTGCTGGTGCATGATGAGACCTGGCCACAGGAACTAGTTGTTCTCGTCTGGGTGGAAGGGATGCCGTGTTCCTCTTTCATTGCTACTTATGGAAGAAAAACTCAGCAGTGATCATCAGTCACTGTCACAGAACTGTGTGCCCTGGCCCAGTGCCCTCCCTTTTCCTCATTGCTCAGGAGTGTTTCACTCCTCAATCTCTGCTCCTCAGTTGCTGGCTCTGGGCTAGCTGGTAGCAAACACAGCTCATGGCAAACAACACTCAGTTTACATCAGCAGTTGCTGCCTTGCAGACACTACTTTATTTGGTCCTTCTTGCCTTCTCTTCAGAGGAAAGGTTTCTACATGTGGGAGTGTGTACTTGAGGATTAACTTTTCTGAAATTTGGTTATTCAACACAGCTGAGAATCTCTCACCCATAGCTGTGCCAGCCATGTCCTGCACTGTGACAGCTCTGCTGTGTAATAGCCAGGTGCTGGCCCAGCTCACCCCTTCATAGCCCCTGTCTTACTGCTGGCTGTGGTCGCCATTGCCCTCTCATGAGGGAGCACCCAGAACCCCTTTCCCACTGCAGCATGTGCTTCCCTGCTCCTCATCTCTCAGCCTCTCTTTGCCTCAGTCCTCTGCAGATTTCCTGTAAGGAAGGTGAAGAGCCTTTCCAGTGCCATGCATCAGCACAGCTTTTGTCATCCCGAGCTGTCATGTTGAAGCTTCCCAGACCAAACAGGCACCATTCTGTATGGCCGAACTGCTCCTCTTACCCCTGCAGCCCTTGCCAGCTCCTCCTGCTTCTGCTCCAGCTCTGACTAGTAAAACCTCTGATCCTGTGTCGCACTGCTACCCACCGACCCCTGGCTGTAACTGTGGTCTCGTGCTTGGCATTGCTCTCCCACCGGTGCTTGGCTTTTCCCTATTCCTAGAGTTGACTCTTCTGCTCAGCTGTGGTTGTTCCCTCAGCAGCTCAGGCTCTGCGGACCTGGATGGTGCTGGGAGCTGTGTCGCCCTGTGATTAGCACTGCCTCTTCCTCTGCCCTGGGGCTGGCAGCACCCAGGGAGGCACTCCTTGCATACGCAGGGGGGATTTGCACACCTTAGGGTGTGTGTCTGGATCTGGCCCTCATTTATGCCCACCATGGGAAATGCTTGTGCTGACACCGAGTGCCATCCCTGAGATAAGCCCAAACTTGTGCCTGGTGGGATTCTTCCTTTGCTTCCAGGCTTGGAGCCAAACTGATTGGCACTGGTGGTTCCTGGCTCAGCACGGCCCAATGAGCTCCATGATGGATCCCATGATCGCTATACTGACTCATAGAAGTATTGATCAGTCCTGGGTTGTGTCATCGCCACACGGTGCACACAGACCGTGCGATAACACAGACTCTCTGTCTCACATGTTGTGCCGTGCCTGCTGCAGCCTGCCCGGCCATGAGGCACAGGAGCACCCTCCTTCCCTGCCCCGACCTGGGCCCTGTGCCGTGCCTGCTGCGCCCCCACCATTGGGGGATCCTGAGGGGCTGGGGCGGGGTTGGTAGTGCCTGGAGGGGCTCGGTGGAGACTGTGGACAGGAGGCGTGGGAGCTGGAGGCAGTGGGGTATGGGGGTGTCTCTCTGTTCCTGTGTGTCCCTGCAGGCACGGGCAGCTGGGCCATGGGATGCTGGAGTCGGAGCCGCAGCCGCGGCTGGTGGAGGGGCTGGCCGGGGTGCCCATGCGGGCGGTGGCGGCTGGCGGGTGGCATTCAGCCAGCGTTAGCGGTGAGGGGCCGGGCCAGGTGTGGGAGGTCGGGATGCTGGTGGCAGCATATGGCCGTGGTGGGACCTGGCTCGGGGGAAGTGGGGTGCTGGTGCCTCTGGAGCATGCAGTGCTGCCACCGAGTGGGGCTCAGAGCTAATCTCTGCTTGATGCGTGTTTCCCCCCACCTCACAGAGGCAGGAGACCTGTATGTGTGGGGCTGGAACGAGTCAGGGCAGCTGGCTCTGCCCTCCAAAGCGCTGGCAGAGGAACGGGCGCAGGATGAGGACATGGGTGCAGGTGAGTGGTGCATGCTGGGCTGAGAGCAGGGTGGGCCGGGTACCTGCACAGCCCTGGCAGCTTGATGTAGGACCAGTGCGGTTCGAGCCTGCGGGAAGTGCCAGTGGTGCCCAGTCACTCCTGGGAGCTGAGAGCTGGCTCTTCTGCAGGGAACACCAAGCTGATGCCCCACCAGGAGCAGTCGGCTGCCGAGGGTGCTGAATTCATCTCCATCCAGGCATTCCCGGCGCTGCTGGATCTGCCAGAGGACCTGGAGGTCAGCGGGGTCAGCTGTGGATCTCGACACACAGCCGTAGTCACACGTGAGTGCTCAGTGGGGCAGGGGGCAGCGCCTCTGGGAGAAAGGGGCTGAGCAGTGCCAGGGCTCACTGGGACCTGGTGGGCAGCACCCCTGGGAGTAGGAGGAGGACAGTAGGGGCTGGAGCTCACCGGGCACCGGCTGATGGTGCTGTCCCTGTTGCAGGAGGCGGGGAACTCTACACCTGGGGCTGGGGTAAGTGACACCTCTGCTTCGGGACCGTACAGCCTCCCCAGGAACAGCTTCTGGTTCCTGTTCCGTCACCCTGGGCTCTTTTGTCACTGTGAGGGTCCTGTTTATACTGGGGGCTCTTGTGTTCCTTCCCTCCCCACAAACACCCGGGAGCAATTGCACTGTGAGGCCCCGAGGCCACATTGTGTCATGACTGTGTGTCTGCAGGTAAATATGGACAGCTGGGACACAGGGACAACTCCAGCTCTGACCAGGCACGCCGCGTTGAGCACCTGGTGGCCGAGGGGTTGCGGGCAGAGGAGGTGGTATGTGGGCCCTGGACCACCTACGTACGCGTGCTGGAGCCGTGAGGGCCCCAAAATCCCCAAACCATGGCTGCTGCCAGAAAGAGGATGAGGGCGAGTTCTGCTCTGAGGGACCAGCCCCAGGACCACTCTGTCCTCAAGGCCAGGGCAGGCAGCCCCTCCATGGCACGGGATGGGGCTGAGTTTAGCCCACAGTGACCTGACCTCACACCCTGGAGTGGGGCTGCAGCTGTGCTGGGGCCAGGGACAACCTGGGAAAGGCTGGATTTGTTTATTAAATTCGCTTTTCCATAAGGGCTGTGGCGTTGGTGTGTACGAGAGATGTTCCAGCACATCTGGCTCCAGTGAAGCCATCCTGGGGTGAGGGGCCACACGGGGCTGTGTTTGGGGTTTGTGTGAACATGGTGGTAATTCAGGGATGTTCCGGCTGAGCAGCCCTGGCACAGAGCTGAGGCCAGTTCTGCTCCTTTGGGGGGTGCAGAGGAAATTGCTGGGGGGGAACACGGCTGGGCCAGGTGACTCCCAACCGACCCCAGGGGTATCCCAGACCATGTGGCATCAGGGCCAATGTGGAAAGTGGAGAAGAAGGAATGGTGGGGGGATGCTCAGTGCAATAGTGTTTGTGTCCCCAAGTTACCATTAGCATCATGAGGCCCTGCTGTCCTGGAGATGGTGAGCACCATTTGGAATCAGGGAATGAATTCTTGGTTTTGCTTTGTTCTGTGCGGCTTTTGCTTCCTGCACTGAACTTTGTCTCACAAGTTCTCCAGCTTTTCCCTGCGATTGCCTCCACAGTCCTGCTGGGGAGTTTGGGGAGGGCAGATGGGGAGAGCAAGCAGCTGAGAGGGGCTGAGGGCAGTTTGGGGAGTGGGGATGCAGCTTTCTTGGCTAGCCTGGACATGGATTGAAGCTGCAGCTTTTTCAGCCAATCTGGACTCTCATGAAAAGCTCCAGCTCTTCCATGCAGTCAGGACGCGGATATCAGCGTTCTCTGCCAATCAGGGTGGGAGTTCAGGCTACAGCTTTTTCAGCCAAGCAGAACACGGATTGAAGCTCCAGCTTTTTTGGCCAATCAGGATACAGATTGAAGTTCCAGCTTGATACAAAGGGCTAAGCCAAAAAGCTTAGAATTCAACAATTTAGGAGTTGTTGAATTCGCACCCTTATAATGACACTGGCCAATGTTAGGGACAAGCAGTCATTTATTCGTCAAGAATGTCCAAAGAAACAGAAACTTTCCAGGGTTTGTATACATTGCAACACAAAGGCTTCCCATAGCCCTCTCCTCTCATTGTTAAGTCCGAGTTTTTCATCTCATTGTTCTAACTACTACTAGAACATTTAATCCATCTCTAGTTGAAGGATAATTTAAAGCTTTGCTACTTTAACAATACTATATTAATTTTAATTTCCTAGCTAAACAATTCTCTATTAATTAAGTTCTGCAGGTGGGTTACATTTATTAAAACTTCTGGAGAGTATGAGCTCCGAGTTACTCCCTGGTTTTCCCTTAACAACTATCTTGTGAGGACACATTGAACAATTTCCATCCCACTTGCACTTTTTTGACAATTATCTCAGTTAAGACATTTGCACTCAGGTCTTGACTCTGCCATTTTTTAAAAAAATGTTTGTATCCCCCTGTGTGACTACAGCAGCTGTCTTATAATACCTGGCAAAACAAACATGCTTATTATTTTTATATTCAGTCCTTAGGCTAGAACTTCTAAAGTAGGCTTGGGACCATGGCCAAGGTATGGTAAGGGCCTGAGCCAGAGTCACTATACTTACCAGAGTCCAAAGGATCATCATCAAAAAACACCCACTTGCTCTGATGTCCATGTCTGCTCAGGAGTTTTCTCTACTCTCAAGTAGTGAATCCAGGTGGGTTGTTCCTTGATTTTGATTGCTGTGAACGATGTGAAAAGTATGGACTATTCCACTTTTCCTCCAAGGGCCAATCTGGAAAATCTTTGACATATACCCAATGTCTAGGTTTAAAACAATTGCCTGGTCCAAATCCCTAGTTCTGGTTTCAAAAACTCTTTTGTTTATTTCATTTATCTGTTCTCCCAGAGCTACTATATATTGTCTTAAGTGTTCTTCTATTTGATTAATTTAGTTTTTTTGCTGTTGTTGTTCTGTACTGAGTTTGGTAAGGCTTTTCATACAATATTTCAAATGGATGTAGGCCTTCCTTAGTTCATGATTTTGCTCTAATCCTTAACAGGGCAAGTGGAAGCGCTTGGTTCCAATGCAGGTTTACTTCTGGGCAAATTTTAGCCAGCTGTTGTTTGATTAGATGATTCATTTTCTTCACTTGCCCACTTGCTTGGGGGTGATATGGAGTATAGAGCTGTCAGTCTATTCCTAACATTTTACTGATTTGCTGTGCCACTTGTGCATAGAAATGAGTACATCTGTCAGAGGATATGGTAGCAGGCACTCCAAATTGAGGCATGATTTCATTTAGAAGTTCTTTGATCACTTTTCTAGATTTGTTTGTTCTGCATAGGAACACTTCCAGCCAACCAATTTGTCAGTACCAATTGGTACTTGTACCCCGCCTTTTATTGGGAGTTCAGAAAAATCAATTTGCCAGTGCTGGCCTGTCATGTTTCTTTTTCCAGTTGTTCCAATTTGTTTTTTATTTGTGGTGGTSGGATTATTTTTCAAACAAATTTTGCCTTGGATAGTGACTTGTTTAGTGATGGTATACAAGTTACAGCCTATTATCTTTTAGACAAGTCTGCATATAGGGCATCTGCTCCCCTCTGAGTCTTGTTATGTTCCTCTAGAATTACCTTCTGCAGTATGTTCGAAGGTATGAGAACATGATTATCAGGTGTAACATACACTGTACCTTGCTTGATTGCCTCTAAATTTGTTACTAATTTCATGTCTTCCTTTGAATATTTGTACTCTATTTCTGTATTAATGGGTTTTACTGTCTGGTATCAAAGCCAATACTCCATCTGGGCCCCTTCTATGGCCCACTTGGCCTCTTGGTCTGCCAATCTATTTGCCAGCTTCTGTTCAGTGTTACCTTTTTGATGTCCTCTGCAACGCATGATTGCCAATTGCTCCGGCAAATTTATTTGTGTCTTCTAATAGTCACAAAATTTCTTCAGCATACTTGATTTGCTTACCTTGGCCTGTAGGCAATCCCCRTTCCTTCCAGACAGCTCCATGAACATGCACTACTCCAAAAGCATATTTAGAGTCTGTCCAGCTATTGATCGTCTTTCCTTTGGCCAATTCCAGAGCTTGTGTTAAGGCAATTAGTAGTGCTTTTTGAGCAATGTCCCTGCAGGTAATGGCTTTGCCTCAGTTACCTTACAGGCAGTGGTTACCGCGTATCCTGCCTTGCATGTCCCTGCTTTTACAAAGCTGATTCCATCTGTGAACCAGGAATCCTCAGCGTCCTCCAAGGGTTCTTCTTTCAGATCAGGCCTGCTGGAATAAACAGCTTCAGTGGTTTCCAGGCAGTTGTGTGTCACTGGCTCCAGCATGGCTGTGGCCTCGCTGAGGAAAGATGCTGGATTCACAACGTTAGTTGTAACAATTTCAACATCATCCTGTATAGCGTGGTATTTTAGGAACCGAGATGGGAAGAGCCAGTGACTTCCTTTCTGCTCCAGCACTGCAGAGACTGTGTGGGAAACCAACACAGTCATTTGCTGTCCTAGGGTAAATTTCCAAGCTTCTTGAATGTTAACAATAACTGCTGCAAACACCTGGGCCAGCCTTTGCTCACTCCATTCAGCTGTTTGGAGAAACATGCGACTGCCCTTCTGTATGGTCCTAGCTGCTGGGCTAGCACTCTCAAGGCAATGCCTTGTCTCTCATGAGAAAACAGCCACAATGATTTAGACAAATTGGGAAGGCTGAGGGCAGGAGCTCTCCTAAGTTCCTTTTTAAGATGTTTGAATGCTCTTTTTGCTACTCTATTCCAGTTCAGCTACTTGGTGCCTTCTCTTAATAGTTCATACAGTGGCTTTACTAAAAGTCCATAGTTATAAATCTATAATCTGCACCAACCTGTCACGCCTACAAGGTTCTGAGTTCTTCTACCRTCTCTGGTCTTGGAGTCTGGCTGATTGCTTCTTTGCGTTCTCATCCAATCCGAGAGATTGTGCTCCCAAATCCGAAGTAAGTTGCCTGCCACTGGACCACCTGGGCTTTCTGTTGAGAGACTTGATACCCGTTAAGTCCCAGAAAATTAAGCAGACTCACCGTCCACTGCAGTCATCTCTTGTCTCTGTGGCTATTAAAAGATCATCCATGTACTGGAGCAGGGTCCCTTTTTGTGTCGGAGGGTCCCATCCCTCGAGGTCTCGAGCCAGCTGGTTTCCGAAGATGGAAGGACTGTTATTAAATCCTTGAGGCAAGACTGTCCAGGTTAGCTGAGTTCTCCGTCCTGTATCAGGACTTTTCCAGTCAAAAGCAAATAGCTTTTGACTATTTTTCGCTAGGGCCAGGCAGAAAAAGGCATTTTTTTAGATCCAACATGGTAAACCACACTTGATTATCCTTTAATTTTGTTGACAGTGTATAGGGATTAGCTATTACTGGATATAAATTTTCTAGTTTTTTTACAGGCAAAATAGGAGTGTTATATTCTGATTCCCATTCTACTAATAATCTAAGTTTTTAAAAGTTGTCTATTATTTTCTTTTATTCCTTTTCAATTCTCTAATTTTAGAGGATGCTGGTTTTAATTCTAACAGGTTTGATTCGTGATTTCAATTTTATTTCTACTGATTCTACATTTTTAGCCTTACCTGGAATTCCAGATGCCCATGTTGCTGGATATACTTGGTTCAGGATTTTCTGAGTTATTTTACTTTTTTTACCTCAGTCTGTGTCAGTGCCAGACTTAATATTCCAGTAATTTGATAAATTCAATTTTCTCTGTCCAAAAGTAACTTCAGCTTTTAAATGTGCTAACACATTTCCAATTTGTTTTCCCAATTGATATTTCAATTTTTTTTTTAAAGACAGGTTTTCTCTTGTTGGCTGCAGCCCCAACTATATTTACAAAATTTTCACTTTTTAAAGCCATTGAGTCTGTTGGGAATAGACCCTCCTCCCTGGGTTTTCTTCATTTATCAGTCTAGACATGCGCAGAGGTCCCCTGTTGGGGTTCCTCCTTTATTTTGCAACAGTCTCTTTTGCAATGCTCCATTTGCTTGCAATAAACACAGTGATTTGCTTCTAGTTTGTTTGAGTTCAAGGGGTGGCATTCGTCTTCTACCTTGAGGAAAATTTTCTCTGTTCAGAGTGGGATTCCCGGGCTGCCTCCAGGGAAAACCTCCAGCGCTGCTTCAGCCAATCAGGGAACGGATTGAAACCTCCAGCGCTGTTTCAGCCAATCAGGGAACGGATTGAAACCTCCAGTGCTGTTTCAGCTAATTAGGAAACGGATTGGCGCCTCCGCTGTTTCAGCCAATCAGGATGCGGATAGGAGCTGCAGGATTTGATTGACAGAAGCTGCAGCCTGAACACAGTTGCTGATTGGCCCCGGGGGTTTGGGGTGCTCTGATGGCGCGAGATTTTTGCTTTTTATACATTCTTCATTTATTTGTACCTTTGTAGATTGCTAATACATAGTTGTGCCTTCTAGTACTTTTCCTACCCTTTCCCCCAACATTTTAGAACAATAAGCTAACCCTTCTCATACAGTCTTAGGATTCTGTTTAGTCTTCTTTTCAAGAAGAGAACATTTTGTTTTTGCAACCAGAATCTTAGAAGACTCAACAAGAAATAGGGCAAAGAAGTGTCTGGACCAACTCCAATGGGGCAGAACCCGGGGGGTAATTACCTAACCACCTGCTCTTCTAATTGGACAATATTCGTTAGAGATAGTAATTTGTTAAACTTACAGAAACTGTAGAAAGCTGATGCTGAGCATGCATACAGCCATATTCTGGACCTTGAAAGCTTTCAGTAAAGACCTGATTTTTTATCTTATCATTCTAAATACTGTTGCAAGATTTTATTTCTGCTGTTATTAGGCAACAGCCCAGACCCTTCCCTCGCCTTCTCCCCTCCCCCAGGGACCCTACCAAAGACACTCAGAGGTGGGGGCTGTACAGGGACTTTATTCACAATATCTGGAAAAATTTTTTAAATAAAAGCACATTTCTAAAGGGGCAACCAAGGGGAGGGTTCTCCTGCAGTGGGGGATGCTGCAGGCACTGCACAGCTGCCAGAGCAGGGGCTCATGGTGGTCAGCACGCGGCGTTGGTGGCAGTGGAGTTGAGGACACGAGAGGTGCTTTCAAAGCTGGAAGCCTTTGAAAGTTCGCGCTGTGGGAACAAGAAGTGGGAGAGGTGGATGAGGGGAGGGAGGAGGAGGCAGGATGGGGTGGCTGCCTCACCACTGGGTGGGGATGCAGGGAGGGCAGGCCAGGCTCTCACAAGGAAATGGAATACAAATTAGTATGAGAACTGCGTAACTTGTAGCCAATGAACATTAACGCCTTTGTGTGCTAAAACGTATAAAGAGTAAAAATGTTTTGGTAGTGTCACACAGTGGTAAAGCTCAGGCTCAGCCCAGCCTGACTGGAGGACAGAGACTGCCCAGGGCCTCCCAAAGTCCCCCAACCTGAAAGAGCAAAGCTCCATCCACTGGCAGAGAGATGGGGCAGCCCCCCCATCCTCTGCTCACTCCACCACCCCCGAGACTGGGGGAGAAGGTGGGAACGAAGGGGGATCTGCTTGTGGGCTCAGCTGAGGGGCTCCGCCCTGGGCTCTGTCCCTCCAAAGGTGTGTCCCTGATCCCAGCGTGGTGCTGGGTCCCCTGGGCTGGTGTCTGGCCCCACTGGCTGCTCAGGGCCCTCCATCACCAACTCTCAGTTTGAAGTTCTCCATGTGGAGTCACAGGCAGGGGCAGGAGCAGCCGCTCTGTGATGGGACATGGGGACACAGGGGGCTGTGCGGGGACACCAGGCGGGACACAGCCCCAGGGGGAGCTCAGACAGGAGGGAGCAAAGGTCCTGTGCTGCCCAGTGAGGGGGGTGGGGTTAGAAGAGGTGAATTACCGCAAACTCAGAATAGGTGCTGGCAACAGAACTAACGCTGTGGTTACGCTGGGCAGGGGCTGTGGGGGTGCACCCACCGCTCAGGGTGGTTCCATCGAGCTGGGACACGTTCTCCTTGTTCCGCTCCCTCAGCCTGGGTCGGGGGGGCTTTGCTGCTGCACGGCTCGGGGTCCGGGCCCGGCCAAACTGTGGGAAGAGGTGACAGTTACAGGATGCAGGAATTGAGCAGAGGCACGAGAGCAGCGGGGGTTCACTGCCCATTGCTCTGCGGGCCTAGAGCAGTCTGGCTGAGCTGAGCTCTCCAGAGTCTGGGGTCCAGTTCTGGTCCCAGAAACATACAGCATAGAATCACAGAATCCAGGAATGGTTTGGGTGGGAAGGGACTTTAAAGTCCATCTCGTTCCAGTCCCTTGCCACAGGCAGGGATRCCACTCACTAGACCAGGGTGCTCACGCCCTGTCCAGCAGCACACACACATTTTGAAGGTCCCCCAAGCTGCAGGCTCAGCACTGAGGAACAGGAATACACTAGAAATTTGGGATGGAGGAAGATTTCCTGCCACTCTTCTCCTCTCTCAGGTCCCAGAAACACCCCAGCAGATGGCAGTAGCCCCACATTGCAGACTGTGGACAAACGGGGGCTTCTGTCCCCCAGGAGCTCAGCAGGGGATGCAGCAAAGCATGGGGTGACAGCAAGGAGAGCTGCACTGCCTCAGCTCGCCTGTCCGTCCCAGCCCAGCCCCAGGCAGGGACTCCCCCAAGGCCCTTCACCTTCTTCCCAGAAGGTGGCAGCCGAGACGTGGGCGAGTGGCAGATGGTTCCCCCAAAGGCTGAGCGAACAGTGCTATTGGGGGTGGCGCTGGCGATGGAGGTGCCGTGGAGCTGAGGAGAAAGCAGAGCACATGTCACACAGGACATCTTCCTGCGGGGCTGCAGCACGCTGACCTCTCCCCACACGTCTCTGTAGAGCTGCAGCAGCCTAACCCCTCCCCGCACCTCCCCACGGGGCCAACGCCAGCCCAAGGCTGTGCTCCAGCCCCGCGAGACCTCAGCCCTGACCCACCACACTGCTCTGCAGGGACATTTTACCTTGCTTACTTTGGCAGGTGTGTGGGGGCTGAGCATGCGCCGCTTAACGGGTGTCCGTGGGGTGCTGCCGTACAGCATCTCCGTCTCCATTTGCCGGCTCTTCTTCAGGTGCTGCAGGAGACACCTGCACTTACACACCTGAGCACCATGGAGCTGGTGCACCCGTGAGACATTGCCAGTGGGCACTGCCCCGCTGACAGCCTGGCAYGGCCATGCAGCAGGAATTTCATCAGAGGTGTACAGGTATCCAGAGCCAAGTGTCACCTCTGGCATAGCTGGGGCCAGAAAGGGACTCGGCCCATGCAGATGTGACAGCAATGGGCACCAGCCCCATTGCCTGCCACTTCCAGGCTGGGAACGAGCAGGCAGAGCCTAGGGCAGTGACTGGGGCCTAAGAGGGACAACCCCTGGCTGGCATTCTCAGGCAGGAGCCAGCATACTCAGCTCTGTACTCACCCGCTCCTGCTTCTCCTTCTCCTTCTCCAGACGGTACAGCTGCCACTGCTCCGACACGTACTCCATGAACTGCTGCCCCTTCACCAGGAAAGCCCCTTTGAACTCCTGCTCCCATGTCTGGACTTTTCTCTCCAGCTCCTCCTGCAGCTGATCAGGACAYGAGGGCAGTGTAGGGGCTGCCCTGAGTGCAGGTGTCCCCACATCTGTCAGCGGGACCACAGCTCCTTCCCCAGGGCTGGACCTACCCTGGAGAGTGTCTTCTGCAGCTTTGCTCGCTGTTTCTCCTCCTTCAGCAGGTTTCCTCCACGATTAGTGAAGCGACTGGGGTCAGTTGCTTTCCTCTGGTGGAGAAAGGGGGTCAGGAGAGACCCAAACACACTACCCAGTCCCCTCAATCTCATGTGGAGAAGGCTCCAGAGGAGCCAGCCCTGCACAAACACCCTTGTGCTCGAGACAGCACCCYATCCCTGCACTGGCCCACCGTGCCTTCCCAGTGCCTCCCTGCTCCTTCCCAGAGCACTCTGCCACGGGAGCAGAGGTACACACTGACCCATGACCTAGCACGCTCCTGCCTGAACAATACCTCCAGCTCCAGGAACAGCTTCCAGTTCTCCTCCCATTTCTGAACAGCCTCAAACAGATCTTTGTGTGTTTCATAGTAGCTCTTCATCTTGCCCACCTCGGCATCATGCAGCTCAAGCAGAGTCTCTGTGTAATCCTCTGGAAGGGCACAACAGCCAGGTCAGGGGGCTGCTGGAACCCCTGCAATCCCTCCCAAAAACTGCTCGGCCAGCCACAACCCACCATCGTAGAAGGGGCTGAAGCCTTCTCTCTGCTCCTGGCTGTAGAAGCATTTGTCCCAGTAGTCACACAGCTCCGCCCGGATTGCATGGATAACAGATTTCATATTCTGCAGCTTCAGCTCCTCCAGACGGTCCACTTCCAGCTGCAACTGCTCCCGGGACCAGAGCACAGGTCAGGGAGGAAGAGGGGGAGAATGGGATTAATCTTCTGCACGAACCACATTCTAGAACGAAGCAGCTGCTGGCACCAGCCCCCAGGTCCTCCCTTCATGAAGGCAGGATTTGGCCTGCTCCCCTCACCCCCAGCTGAGCAAAGAGGAGCATGAGATCCCCAGGAGCTGCTGCCCCCAGCCCTCCTACCACGGGCAGAGCAGGGTTCTTACAGCTCTCCTGGTTTTGGCTCTGGATCCAGCCAAGTGCACGGCCGAAGACTCTCTCTCCTCCTCTGGGATCTGGAGCCTTTCCCAGAGCGCGACGATCCTGGAGCGCAGCTCCGCACACACAGCCTCGTTCAGAGCCCTCCGGGCTTCCAGCTGGAGGGAGGGGGAGCAGGGGTCAGCACAGCCTTTGCCTCTGCTGCACCCACAAAGCCCCACATTTGGCACCAGAGATCTCCTCAAARCCCCAGAGAGGGCGTTTTAACACGCAGCCTTGCCCAGAACATAGTGGTTGCTCTTACATCATGATGGTAGCTGCTGCCAGGACCCACAGCAGCCCCTGGTGCTGCCTCAGAGCATGACATACCTGCTGCAGCAGGTCTTGGAGGGCCACAATGTTGTCTTCAGACAGGCAGAATGCCTCCTCATCCTCACACACCACGTCCCGCTCAAAGCTGGTGTCCGGGGTATGGTCCAGCTCCTCCATGAGCAGGATGATCTGACGCTTGTTGCTGACAAATTCTTCCCGCCTTTGCTCCTGGAGGTGAAGGCAGTGTCAGGAAATGCAGGCCCCTGGCGAGCCTCTCAGTGACCCCCTCGCCCTCCACGCTCACCTTCAGGGTGTTCAGGGAGGCCACATGGCGCCGATAGCGGTCCAGGTCCTCCAGGCTAGGCACGCCCCCGCTGTCGATGCTGAACAGAGCTGTGCACAGGATGTCACACAGGTCCCGGTCCTGTTCCTGCAAGGCCTTCAGCTCCTGCTTGCGATCCCGCTTCTGCTTCTGCAGCACCTCCACACGTGTGCGCAGGTTCTTCTCCATCTGCAGGATGGTACTTTCCTCCTCTGTCTGCAAGAGGCTGGAAATCAGCTCTGTTCCACACCTCTCCCACACCTGGCTCGTGCTTTAGGATTTTTAAACAAAGACCAGGGCCACAAGCCGTGGATCTGAGTAAGATGTTCCCCAGGAAGGTGCAAGAACAGCAGCAACACACAAAACAAGGTGCAGGAAGACACCACACAACCACCTACCAATGCCTGACCTGTAAGGAACCACAAAGCTCTCAGCTCTAGCAAGCACCCAGAAAAGCAGTTTCTAACTGGTATTCCCCTTGTGAGCTCTGGCCTCTCAAGACACCTTGGCAGAGGGCAGGCAGCAGCACTGCTCCCAGCATGATCCCAGGAGTGAAAAGCAACACCTCACCTCAAAAGGGCCCAGCTGGAGCTCCCTGCACAGGGTGTCCAGCTCCTTCCGACACACGGCAATGCTCTTCAGGAGACGCTCCTTCAGGTTTTCCTCCTCTGCCACCATCATGTCCAGGAGACTCTGCGGCCCAGGTGTGGTTAGAGGCAGGTATGAGAATGGAGAGTGGGCAGGGCAGCGGGACCACCCCTGGAGACCCACTGCTGGGCCCGAGCGAGGTGTGGGCAGTGCGGGGAGCCCAGTGGGACGGGGCTGCACAGGGCGAGGGCAGAGGCGCGATAACCCCCAGGCAGGGACCCGCGGGTGCTCCCAGCAGACCTGGCCGGCCCCGTCCTGGGGGCCCCAGAGAGCTCACACCGAACCGCTCGGGTCTCGGGGCTCCCGCTGCAGCTGCAACGGGTATGCGGCTCGACAGAAGATGCGGTGCCGCCCCCACCCCGCCCCGCCCCTTACCTTGATGTGCTTCTTAACGACGTCAGTGCGTTCCAGGCGCTGCTCCTCGGGAATACCGATCTCCTCCCAGATGTCCCGCAGCGCCGCCATGGCCCGGTTCAGGCAGGACGCGGCCTCGGCCGCCAGCACCTCGCTGAGAGCACCGCCGTCAGCGGCCAAGGCCGGGCTCAGGGCCCGAGAGCCCCACCAGCCGCCGCTGCCGCCGCCCATCCCGTCGTAAACCCCCCCCCCCGGTTCCCGGCGGTCCAGGCGCTTTCGCCGTGCCGTGCCGCCCAGCCCCGATTCCCGGTTTCCCCCGGTTCCCCCTGTTCCCAGTCCCCCGTTCCCGCACCTTTTCCTCATCGCCCCGCGCTACGCTGCCGCCGCTCCGCCGATTCGAACTCCCCTCCCGGCCACGCTGATTGGCTATCACGTCACCGCGGCCCCGCCCACAACCGCCACGCGGGCCGCACCCCCTCACCCACCCGCRCCTACGCCCCGCCCCAAGCCGCCCGCCTGCCAATGGGAATGGAGAGCGTTCGGCGCTCCCGACCAATCCCGAGCGAGGCCGCCGCCGCCGTGCCGCGTCTAACGGCGCCACCGCGCGCTCGCGACCTGACAGCGACCCCGTGCCCGCGCGCGGGAGCCCGCGCACCGCGCCCCGCCCCGGGCGGCGCCTGCGCCTCCTGGCGCATGCGCCACGGGTTCCACCGAGACTCCCGGTCCGGCATCGCCCGGGGCCCCCAGCACCGACCCAGTCTCCCCAGGACAGCGCTCCCGCCAGCGCCCGCCCTCACACACAGGCCCAGGCCGGGTCGTTGTCAGCAGAGACGTTTACTGGCAAGCTTCCCCCGGCCCCCTCCGGGGTTCAGGCTTTGGCCTCAATCATGGCCTCCATCATGCGGGCGCTGTTGGTGATGGCCGTGGTCAGGAAGATGAACTTGCACCCTGCAGGAGAGGCCCGTCGGTGCCCTAGCAGTGCTGTGGGGCAGCACTGAGACTCCCAGCCCTGGCCCTGGCCCTCTTCCAGGAGAGATGTACCTCACCACCCCATTCCCCATGGGCTTCAGACATAGCCCCTGAGCACAGCCCCTGCTTGGCTGCACACTGCCATGGCAGGATCCCCAGGCTCCTGCCGGCTCCCTGCCCTTCCCAGGCTGCTCCTACCTTTCTCCTTCCCCAGGAAGCGGAGGGCAGCGATTTCGGAAAAGGTGCAGCCCCCCAGGAAGACAGCGAGGATGACACGTTGGGACTCCCAGGCAGGGTTGTCCTCCACAGTGCTGTCTGGATGCGGAAGAGTGCTGTAGGACGTGCCAGTGCTCAGCCCCACCACCCCCAGCCCACCCCTGCCACTACCTGAGACAGAGAACTCGTTGCCATTGAGCAGCCGCACAACCTCCTCCAGGCCCTGCCAGCCCCGGCGCTCCAGCACCTGAGGGACAGGCAGGGTGTCAGGGGTGTCAGGCTGGGCGCTGGGCACGGCTCAGGAGGCTCCGAGCAGTAGATGAACACTACCAGCCCTAGCCCTGGGCAGAGAGCGCCTTGCAAGGCCCCTCAAAAGGAGGCAGGGGCTCGAGACGTGCCTGGTTCTCTCCAGCAGCAGAGCTCACCTGCTCAATGATCTTGCAGCTCAGAGGCACGTAGGCCCCGCCGAAAACATACGCCATGTCCCGAGGCATTTTGAGGTCGTACTCACCATCCAGACGGGGGATCTGCAGGGATGGGTGACACCAGGGGTACAGGACCAGGCTACCTGGGGCCTCACCCCACCTCAGAGGTGCAGGGGGTGAGGAGGGACAGATGCTTGGAGCAAGGCTCTGTCCCCACCTCCTGTCCCACCATACCAGAGCCAGGGCCAGCATTGCATGGCCTGGGTGGGCTGTGCAGCAGGGGCCAGGGACAGAAACGTCACCTCACCAGCACCCTGGAACCTCTCCATTGCCTCAGGATGGAGGACACGGGGCTGGCTGCCCGTCCAGTGCCACAGCTGTATTTGAAGGAGGCAAGGAAAGTGCCAGCCCTGCACCACTCTCGCGGGGCTCAGGGTCAGGACAGAGTGGGAAGCTGGCAGTGGCCCCCAGTCCTGGAGAGAGGCTCCCAGGCTGCCTGGAGCAGCTGCAGCAGCTCCGGCCCTGAGCTGTGTGTCCTGAGGTGCCGAGCCTGCAGCCCTGGCACAAGCACAGGCTAAGCAGAGCTCTCTGCTCTGTGGGCACTGTGGCCAGCCAGCACCCCTTGCGGACGTACCAACCCCAGCTTCTTGCTTATGGCTCGGAAATTACTCTTCCTGGCCAAAGAATTAAATGCATCTGTGATCTTTCCTGGAAAACACAACAAGGGGAAACATCATAGAAGCTCTGTCTGGATCCCAAACCCAGGCTGGCAGAAATGTGCAGAGCTACGGGCTCTGGACAATGGTCATGGTGGTGCCAGCCCTGGTGCCCCCAGAGCAGAGCCCACTGCCCTGCCTGCAGCACCACTGCTGGAGACATGCTTGGTGCTTCCAGCCAGATCTGAGGCAGCAGCTCCCCCTCCCAGGCTCCTGGGGACATGGTGGCAGTGGGCTGGCTCACCTGCAGCACGGTCTGTCACCAGCCTGCTGACTTTGCTCTCCATGGCTGTCAAGGTCTCCCCGGCCGACTGCTCTGTCAGCAGCCCAATGCGCTTCAGGTTGTGGAAGGTCAGCAAGTGGTCAGGCCCATAGCTCTGGGAATGGGGCAGCCGGATCAGCGTGGAGCCCCGTCTGCGAGCACGGGAAGCAGACAAGGTGGCCCCTCTGCGGGGAGGCACAGGCTGCTCAGAGCCCCCTGGCAGGTGCAGGGCAGGGGCAAACAGAACTCAGGGCTCATGTGGAGCCCGTGGAGGCAGGGTCTGTCCTGCAGAGCCAGCCTGGGTATCCTGGGGCTCATGAAGAGCCTGTGGGAGCAGGGCCCATTGCCAGGAGTGATGCTGCCCAGCACCTCGTGGCCGGAGCCACAGGGAGGGGAACCCCCATCTGACACAGCTCTTGCTCTGCAGTGACTCCCCAGGCCCCTCACCTGCAGGTACTGGGTTTTCAGGGAGCGGTAGTCCTTGGGGACAAGACCTGTGGGGAGCACCAGGTGAGCTCTGTGCCARGGCAGGGGCTCAGTGCCACCGCTCTGGCCCAGCACAGCTGGGCACTCACCGTTTTCCGTGATGGACAGGAGGCACATGAGGCGCAGGCTCTCGGTGGGGGACACCTGTGGAGAGCAGGCAGTGAGCTGAGGCAGGATGGTGCGGCCGGAGCAGGCAGTCCCACGGTCTCACCTGCCGGTCAATGTGCTCTTCGATGAAGCTGGTGCTCTCACGGATGTCAAAGCCCTCCAGCAGTGCTGTGGTGGGGGTAAAGGCAGCATCACCCCGGGGCTCTTGGCAGCCCACTGAGCTGGGGTCTGGGCTCGGCTGCCCTCCCAAAGCCCCAGGGAACAGGGTCCCCACCCCACCACACAACTCCCCCTCGGAGAGTGCAGCCTGACCCTACTTAGGATCTTATGACACACCCCAAAAAGAACTGGGAGGACGGTGGCCACACAGGGAACACCCAGACGTGAGGCTGCCTGGGCCTAGGGTGAATGAGGCTGTGGGTCAGACTGGGACAGAAGTAGGCAAAGATAGGGGCAGGGAGCAGCACTCACAGTGTTCAGCCTTGATGGTCTCTTGGAAGTCCTGCTTGGTTTTCTTCTTCATGATAGACTCACAGGCACCAATATCTACACAGCCAAAAGACATGGCGGCTTTGGAGGGGAAAGGGCTCTGCAGGCACTGGCACAAAACAAYGGTCCCTGCCCTGCCCCTCCTGGGCACGTGCGGGGCCCCCCAACCCCTGGTTTCCCCGGAGCACCAGCATTCGCGGTACAACCCTCCCCTCAGGTTCCTACGCAGGCTCAGCAGGCGATGCTCCTGCTTCAGTCCCTTCAGCTCCTGGGACACAAAGTCCTTCATCTGCTTGATGTCCATGCCCCGGCGCCGCTGCGGGAGGGAGAGCATGGGGGTGGTGGCCCGGCTGCAGAGGGACGGCACCGCAGGCATCCCGCACGCTGGGGTGATACTCACATCGTACTGCGCCTGCAGGTTCCGCGACTTCTGGCTCAGAAAGCCAAACACGCTGGAGAAGTGCTCATTCCGAATCTGGCTGAACACCTGTGGAAGCACCGCAGCTGTCAGGGCCCAGCCAGCTGCAGCCTTGGAGTCACAGACCCCAGGGCCAACGCTCCCCAGCAGCCCTGCACAGCACTGAGGCCATGTGGCCCAAAACCATGCCCCAAAACACTGGCCAACGGCACAGCAGCCTGTGTTGGTGCATTCCCCTGACCCAGGCCACACCCTGATCTGAGAAATGTTCCTTAGGGATCAGCCTTGATGAATAGCACCTGGGCTGAACTCCTCTCCAGCTTAGCAGAAACACTGTCAGTTCCCACGAACCAGTACTGTCTAATGATCTCCTGTTTTTTAATGAACAGCCTGGGAAACTGCTCTTTGTAACTTGAATAAAAACCCAAGTAGAATAATATTTTCATTATCAAATTTCGTAGTTAGTTACTGACCTGAACTGTGGCCAGGATGGAAAATTACTATGAACCGTGTGACTCAACAGGAGGGCCTTCCGTATTCCTTTCTATCCTTACCCTTTCCTATCCTTTTTGTTCCCTCCTCATTCCCTGCCTGTGCCTCCATGTAGATATTTTTGGGCTGATTTTGGTTTGRATTGATTGATTTGGAATTTTTGTTTGCTTTTTGTCTGTGTGCTTTAACACTTTAAAACTTTGCCAACTAATGTTGTCATGCTGTGGCTTTTATATTAAACCTGTTTTYGCTGATCACCACTTTGCCGGTGATTCCTTAAGCAACCTTAAAACRCTCCTTTGTGACACAGCCCTGCATGCAGGGACTCCGAAAGGTTCAGCAGTGGAGCTGCACCTGCAGCACGTGGTCTCTGTGCGCCAACCCATGCTCCAGGAGCCCAGCAGCCCCCGGCCACTGCTKCTCAAGCTTAGGGGAGGGAATGGTCCACTCTGCCTCCTTTGCCCAGGGGGACTCTCTGGAGGCTTGTRAGGACTCACTTTGTCCTGGGCATTGAGCAGCACCTTAATACTCTTGTCAGAAGAGGTGACATCTGGCCCAAAATCCACACTGCCTGCAGGGAAAAGTGAAGAGCTGCTTTGTCCCAGTCATACTGACATTCCCACATGCACCAGCCCTGCTCTAAGAGGCAGTAGGGAGAGGATGCCAGCCCAGCCACTTGGTCAGAGTGAGGGCCGTCCCTACGGATGACCTCCAGCGGCACCCCACATTGGGACTGTCCCTGTGGGAACAGCACTGTGCCTGATGCCAGGCACAAACCCTGCRGACTCTGGCCAGGTGCGTGCAGAGCCCCCTGCTGCCTCATCACGAGTGCAGAGCCCTGTGCTGCCCTGTCGCCGTCCCCAGTCACCTACCACACTTGATGCGGAAGGTATCGTCCACGAGCCCCTCGTAGACCATCTGGGAGCACAGTGCTGTCACGTAGTCCGTGTCTGCAAGGACAGCTGGAGCCAGGCTGCCCTYCTGCTTCTCCTGCCACCCCACACAGGCTCTCCTTGCCCTTCTGGGCAAGYTGCTGCCCAAACCACAGCCCACCTCTATCCATGAGGAAGACGTGTCCAATCTCAGGCTTCCTGCTCTGGCCTTCACTCTCACTCTCCTCCTCCAGGTCCCGCCACAGCTCATAGATCATCTGTGAGGGGTAGAGGTAGCCAAGGTGGGGGAGCAGCCCCAGGCTCCCACCAAGAGCCCTGGCACAGCGTTGGGGTATGCCAGGCAGGCCAGGGCCAGAGCGTCCCACAGGGCACACACTGGGGCTGATGACCAAGGCCAGGCACAAATGCTCCCCCCTCCAGGGCATGGGGGGCTCCACCACACCCCAGCGAGCAGCAGCCGCCACTCTGCTGCTCACCTTGGCACATGGGACCCCCCCAAAAACCTGCAGAGCCCCCAGCACTGCCCAGGAGGAGGCACAGTGCAGTGCCGCCTCTGTGGTGACATGCTGCCACACGGCTGATGGGGTCCAGGTCCCTGCGGGCCACGCCCCTGATGTGTACCCAAGGGACCTCCGGTGCCAGCCACACCTTGGCACATCGGCCGATGCCATAAGCCTTCCCAAAAGGGCCGTACAGGGAGTTCAGCAACTGCAGGGCTCTGGCGACGGGGTTGATCCAGCGGTGATCTCCCTCCTGCGGGACCACGGAGTGAGTGTGGGCAGCTGGCTGGGAAGGACTGCCAAGGCAGGGGATTGGGCTGGGGACAGAGCGGACCCTGTGCTGGGAGCTTCTACAAGGAACATGCTGGCACACCCCGAAGCTGCTCGGCAAGGAGCAGARGCAAGCTCAAGGGCAAGCAGCCACTCCCCGACAACAGCCGCTCCTGAGGAGCAGACAGGGCCCGTGGCACAGGCTGAGGGGCCGGGCAGGACGTCACACACCCGCTCTCGAAACACCGCCTTCTCCCCAGCCCCACTGACACAGGAGACAGGACAGGCTGTCACCCCCCTGCAGTGTCTCACTGACCAGGAAGTAGTCACGGAAGAACTCAGGCAGCTCCATGCTGATGATGTCTTCATCCAGGGGCAACAGGTAGAAGGACCATTCATCGCAGGTGACATCTGGGTTTGGGACATGGATAGGGGACAGTTACGCAGCCCCGGGTAGGAACAGCCCCAAAACAGGGCATGCGGAGCCCCAGAAAAGATGGGTGGCAGGACCCTCTCTCTCCTCAGGCCAAAGAGAGGGGCTGATGCTATGGTGGGCACACGCCTGCACGCAGGCTGGCAGCCAGCCTTGAGAGAACCCATGTTCCCTGCCCACCTTCCTGTCCCTGCCCACACAGAGATCTCAGCACTGGGATTTAACTGCGATCCTGCAGTGTCAGCTACCCCAAGCCAGCAATTAGGCTCCACTCACCACCAAAGATCCCCTCTTCCTCCAGCACCATCTCGCAAGCATAGAACTGGAAGGGAAGGGGACACCCTCAGGGCCAGGCAGGCTCTGAGCAGAAAAAGCTCTGGAGGGGCCCAGCTCCTTCCCAGGTGTCAAAACACTCGGGTTTACTTAAACATTTCTGGGTTAGAAACAAAGAACTTCTGGTGTCTACAAAAGGGGTGGAAGGTGTGAAAGCCACGCAGGCACAGAGCGACAGGAGAACAGGCAGCCTCACGGGTCCCACTGACCTTCTGGGGGCTGAAGATGATCTTGTACTTCCTGCTCCTCCCTGACATCTTGTCAGCGTTGACAATATCTGTGGACACCCCGCATAGACCCTGCACAGCTGCCCACCCCAACAGGCACAGCTCCCCTCAGCCCACGGTCCCTCAGCTCGCAGGGCCCAATCGCTCCAGGCACAAGTGAGGCCCCGGGCGCGGGACTCGCCAAACTCCCCTCTCAGGCTTACGCAGAGCGGTGGCCCAGAGTACCGAGCCCGAGTGAGGGGCACCTGCCTCTGGGGCCGCACTCACCGGCGATGAACCTCATCGTGCTGACCCGCGGCCGCACCAGGAAGCAGAACCTGCATCACAGACGGGAGCGAGGGGCTCCTTGTACCCGTCCCTGCCTGCCCCGGACCCTTCCCGCCGCAGCCCTGCCCGGCCACCGGCAGGTCCAGCGGAGACACGTTCTGAGCTGGGAGAGGCACGCCCGGCCGCGGGCAGCCTCGGAGACGGGGCACTCACTGGTCGCTGGCGCCGGGGGCCGGCCGGGTCTCCACCTTGTACAGCTTGTCCACGTCGTGCTGCTGCGGGGACACGGCGCGGGTTCGGCGCGGGCGGGGAGGGCGGGCAGGGGCGGCCGGGGCCGCCCGACCGGACCCCGCGGTACCTTCAGGATGGACACGTTGGCGATGCGGTCCAGGGGGCTCATCAGGTCGGCCTCGATGAACAGGTCCTTTTTCCCGGGGAGCTGCGGGCAGGCGGGGCGTGGGCCGGCACCCACCGGCTGCCCCGCGCCGGGCCCCCTCCCGGGCCGACCCCGACTCCTGACGCCCACCCCCAGGGCCGATCCCGATCCCGCCGATTCCCTCCCCCCGCCCCCGTGCGGGATCCCTGCCCCGGGCGGTCCCCAGACCTGCTCCAGCAGGTAGACGAGCTGGTCCCGCGCCAACCGCTTCAGGATCCCGAAGTCCGGCGGCTCGGGCGCGTCGCGGCGCCCGGCGAGGGCCATGGCCGGGGCCGGACCGACACCAGGACCGCCTGAGCGCGGCCGCGGCGCAGCCGGAACTCCGCCAGGGCGGAAGCGCGCGGTGCCATAGCGAGTCAGGGACGCGAGCTCTGCGCACGTTTATTGGCCGAGGCGGCCGCGGCCCCGCCCCGCGGGTCACGTGGCCACGCCCCGCTCCTCGAACAGGCGCTGCAGCGCCCCCTCCAGGGCCGCGCTGGTCCCGCGAAGCCCGGACACCACGCGCGCCGCCCACCGGAAGTACTCCTGCACGCGCTCCGCCGACCACCCTGCGAGGCCACACGTGACGTCACTTCCGGCCCCACACCGACCGCGCCGCCACCCCGACCCCCAGACACGGCCAAACACACAGGGACACACACAGAGACGGAGAGACACAGAGACACAGACAGACATAGAGGCACAGAGACACACACAGAGACAGACAGACACAGAGAGAGACACAGAGACACACGCAGAGACATAAGAGACACACAGAGACACACACACACACTCTTCCCCTCCGCCGCTGCCGCCCCAGGCCCACGGCAGTCTCGCCGGGGACTGGGTTTATCTGTCCTTCAGGGACACAGGGAATGGGATCAGCCCTGCTGCGGGCTGGGATCAGCCAGGCTCGTCCCCATCCCTGCAGTGCTGGTGCTGCTGGTGCTGGCAATACCTTGCGGGGTGCAGCGGTTCAGGTCCCGCAGGTTGTACAGCTTGTCTGCCAGCTTGACCAGCTTGGCCCGCTGGCTGCAGCCGGAYGCATGCTCGACCTGCAGCCGCTTCCGCTCCATCTTGGGCAACGTCTTGTCGTCTGTCACCTCCTCCACCACGCGTCGCACCTCTACCCCGAACCACTCCTCAATCTCAGAAAACGTGGTATCTGTGTCCTCCACTGTGTCGTGCAGGAGGGCGGCCTGGGGCAGGGAACGGACGAGGGGAATTGAGGGGGTCTGGGCAAGGCAAGGGGGAACAGGCAGGGAAGGGCAGGGCCCGCTTACCTGCAGCACCACAATGTCGGTCACGCCGGCCTCGTGTGCCAGGATCCTGGCGACGCCTGCAGCGAGAGCAGAGGCGGTAGGGAGGCACCGGGGGACAGGCAGCTCTGGGCCAGGACAGTGGCTCCCAGAGGTGACACGGGGGCTGCACTGCACAGTGGGCAGTGAGGTTTCCCCGAGACCCACCCTGGGCAAGGTAGCTCCGTCCTGCACAGTGAATTCTTTGGCTGGCAGGCAGGAAGGTCCCGGGGGGCTGGCACTGCCCCCAAGGTGGGTGCTGTCCCCAGGCCCAGCAGGTGCGACTGCGGCACCAGGGCCTCTCAGCAGCTCCTGGGGGCACCGTCCACAGCAGGGCAACAGCATGGAGGGAGCCCCCACAGCCAAACACAGGGCTGGGGCAGGGGTGACGGGTGCAGTGCTTCGGGGGCTCTGCCCCCATCGGACTGAGAGACATGGGACGGGGGAAGGGACACGGCTCTCTCCAGGGCCCAGGGTGAGGGGCTCCCGCGGGCTGGCGGTGCTCCGGGGCAAGAAGGGCCCCAGGGGTGAGCGGTGCTCTGGAACAGAGGGGTCCCGGGGGTCTCCCGGAAGCGGGACGCGGTGCCGGGGGGGTTCCGCACCGATGGGGTGGTTGATGTAGGGGGTACCCTCGGGATCCTTCCGCCGCTGCTCTTTGTGTTTCCTGGCCGCAAAGTCCGCCGCCTCCAGCAGCCGCGCCACCTCGGAGCCCATCCCCGCCGCCCGGGAGCCCACGGCCGCCACCTCGGAACCCACTGCCGGCGCCTCGGAGCCCATCCCCGCGGCCTCGGAGGCCGTGCCCGGCGCGACGGAAGCGGCGCGGGCGGAGGCGGGTCCCAACACCGTTTATTGCGCGCCGGGCCCCGGCCCGCCCCAGCCCCGCGGCAGCCGGTACAGCAGCGTCCCGTCGGGGGCGCGCACCTCACGCCTGGCCCCCGCTGCCGGTGCCATCGCGGCGGCGCTCAGCGCCCGCTGGTCCTGCCGCAGGCGGCGGCGCGGTGCGGGGCACCCACGTCCCCGCAGCACCCGCCGCACCACGTCGGTACTGACGCCGAACCCCTGGGCTAGGCGCTCCAGCGGCCACTCCTCGGGCAGCTCCTGCCGCAGGAACCTGCGGGCACGGGCACGGTCAGCGGGGCGGTCATCGGGCGCGGCGCGGCCCGCCCGGTCCCGCGCTCACCGCAGCTGCTCCATCGCCTGCCAGGTCAGGGCGCGATCGGGGGCTCCGCGCCCCCCGCCCAGCTCCCGCCGCAGCCGCTCCATCCGCRCCGCCGCACGCCGCCGCCGCGCCCTGCGGGGGACACGCGTGAGCGCCCGGGCCAGCACCGGCCCCAGCCACGGCCCGATCGTCCCGCACCTCTCCCTCTCCTCCAGCGCTGGGTCCGGCGGCTCCGGGGCGCCGGGCCACGCCGCCGCCGCCCGCCGCGGAATCCCGGAGAGCAGCGCGACCGCCCGCAGCCCGCGCTGGAGTAGCAGCGCCATGGCCGGGGACAGGGCCCGGAACGGGCGGGGCCGCCGAGGGGCGGCCCCGGCGGGGGAAGCGGGGTTCCCACGGGTCCAGAGCGAGGTGGCCTCTGGARGGTTTTGCTGCAGCCCGGGGGCGTTACAGGTGCGGGCAGGGCACGGGCAGGGGCACAAGCAGCAGCCTCCGTTCCTGGCAGAGGTGAAGCTAGCCGGGGCCGGTCGCCGGAACTGTGCTAGGCCCAGGCTCTGGTCAGGGGGCTCAGCAGCCGGCCCCAGAGTTGATGGGGGCAGCCACCCTAGACACCAGTTGTGGTTGTCATGCAAGCACACACGGGAGGAAGACTGAGCCCTTGGCCACGTTACCTGTGCTTTACATGCTGTGAGTGTGTGAGGCACTGGCATGGTGCAAGGTGCTGGCATGGTGTGACACACTGGCACAACGAGGCTCTGCCATGGTGTAAGGCATGTGTGTGCTGCAGATGAACGGCGGTGGTGATGGGGAGCTCCTGGACCACAGCACAGCTGAAGACACCATCATCTGTGGCCTGCCCTGGGCTGGCTGGGGAAGCTGGGGGACAGCTGCCTCCGTGGGAGGCTGACAGACTACCAGCATCACCTGGAAAAACACAGACAGATGTGGGTCTGTGCAGAGCCAGCAGCTCTGCAGGTTAGCAGCCCCCACTGCCCTTCCCGGTGGGGCTTGGTCCTAGCAGCCCCTCCTCTGCCCCTGCTCCCCTGGCCCTAAGGCTGCAAAGCGGGAGGAGCCGATGCCGGGGAGCCGGGMAGGGCTGGGTGAGGATGGGCAGTGAGAACATGGGCAGGGAGCAGTGTGGCAGGAGTGAGGCCTGGGAMGTGACTGGGGGCTGTGCTGTGTCACCACATCCCCTCTGTACCCCCAGCAGCTAATGCGCCCCTTTGACTCTTATGGCTTCTCACACTCCTCCAGGCCTGCATATCAACCCTTGGTCCYGGGAAACCACCCATGGTTCTTCCCTATCCCTGCAAATGGGATGCTGCTGGCCTTGGGCAGAGACTTCCTACAGTTACCAGTGTCCCAAGCAGAGCACGGCGACCCTTCTRCAGTGTCCCAGCACCCCTGGGAGCTCCATCCAGCCCACCCACTCCTCCCACCCTGGCAAGGCCAGGAGCATCCACAGGAAGGTGATGTGTACTTACAGCCTTCATCCTGGGTTCTGGTGCCAGGGAGCTGCTGGTCTCTTAGCTGCAGCCCCTCGGGTTGGGTGCAGGGCTGGGTGACCGCTGCCCGGCCCCGCAGCCAGCCCCCGCCCAGCGCCCGGGGGCCCTCGCGCCGTGCGTGGTACGGGACGCTCCGGCCTCGAACGCAGAGGGTGTCCGTGTCATCGGGATCCGGGCCTGCGATGTCTGGCAGCAGGGCCTTGGCTCTGGGGCTGTGTGTGACCCTGTGTCCCAAGGGCTGAGCTGGGACTCCCAGGAATGAGATAAGCATCATTAAGTCATGGGTGTCRTGGTCCCTGAGAACATCCCAGGGAAACTGTAGCTGGAAGGAGGGAAGGAAAGTGGCCATGGCTTAGTTCCAGAGGCCTTGGCAGGTGAGAAGTAAAAGTCTTCTCTAGTCATGCACAGATGCTCACTAAATCATCATCCCACACGTTGTCCCCAGATATGCCCCCACTACCATTCCAGACTCACATCACCCTGAAGGCAAGGCAGCTGATCTGCCTGCAGCAGAACCAGTACCCCCATTCTGCCCCACCAGAGATGCTCAGTGCACAATTCACTTCTCACCATCCCTCTGCTTTGGCCATGAGGGGTGGCTCTGGGCAATCCCATTACCTGGCTCCGGAGGGTGCAGGATCCCTGGGTGTCGGCTGTGGGGAGCAGCCGGGAAAGCTGGTCAGTGATGCCCAGGTCTCGGATCAGCTTCTCACGCTGCAGCAGAGCATTCACTCTCCTTTTCTCCTCATGTTCCACGATGTCTTGGGGCTGCATGGAGTTGTACTGCATGCACTGCACCTCGGCAGAAAAACACCTGAGCTACAGCAAAGCTGAAGTTGGGATAATGCACAAGTGAGACAAAGCCATGAGCTGCTCCAACCGTGGGGGCAGGTACAGACTCAGGGTGGGACAGAGATCCTGGTGAGACCCACAGTGSGAAGTGTGCTTGCAAGTACTTCCAGCACAAGTTTTCGACACTCTGGACTTCATGCAGGGAGTCAAACCTGGAATTTCTGCTCCATGGGAGCACCCATGGCCCATCATGGCTCCCAGAGCCATGTCACTGACTTGGAGAGCCCATGGACAATGCTGACACTGAGATACCTTTCTATCCCACATCTTGGTGCTTCTATGGGCGAGGTGGGTTGTAGGAGCTGTGCTTTTATTCTGGATCCTGTCTATTTTCTTCTTCCTGGTGGCAGCTTCCAGCTTTTCGTTTTTCAGGCGCATCTCCTCCAGCTGCTGCCTGCCACAGAACAGCAGAGTCACTCACTGGTTCAGAGCCACAACAGCAAAAGGCTGTGGGGCAACCTTCTACCTGAGGACATTTACTGCAGGCCAAAGTTCTGTATGAACAGCCCATAATAGAAGTGTGCCAAGAGATGGGCAAGGGGTGGTTGTAAAGCCTTTGGGTTAGGCTCTGCCTGCCAAAAGGGAGGGGTACATTTGGGACATCGTGTCTCCAGGGTCCAAAAGTCAATAGAGTACTGCCCTTGCCTYTCTGGGGTCCATCCAGAAGGACCTGCTTTGCTGTGGTGACACAGCATGTGCAGGCTCCTTCCTTTCCCCTCCTGCTCTCTCCACTTTCTTACACCTGCCAGGCAGCAGAGTTGCTCCTCAGGAAGGATCAGGAGCAAGTGGTCTCCATGCCACCTGTGAGGAGTGGATTTCTGCAGGAGCAGYGTACCTGGCATGCTCCTCTCGTGCCTTGGACGCTGCTGTTTCCTGGAAGAGGGACCTGCCCTGCTGGAAAAACGGCTCATACTTCTCTGTCCCTGGTGCTGGGTAGATGCGCCGGAACCCACCCAGGTGCTCGTTCTCGTAGGTCTCAGCCTGCGCCAGCCAGGCAGCCTGGCTGCTCTCCTGCTCCCTGCGCCTGCAGCAGGAAGGAGGACAGGGAGCTGTGGAGGGAGGCTCTGGGGCAGGCAGAGCACAGGGCTGACATGCTCAGCATCTCCCAAGGTTATCCCAGGACTCCTGATGGAAACAGCACCTGGAGAGAGCCCCTGCCTTGCCCACGAGGCAGCAGGCTCACTGAACACAGCCTCATCAAAGGACACGCAGAGCAAGGGGAAACCCTGAACCCTGGAAAGGGCGCCTGCCCTGGAGAAGGGCCCATGCCCCAGCTACTCCCAGTTCCTGAGGCAGGGCTGTGGTCCCTCATGTGAGCATCCCAGCCAGCCAGGGATGCTGGCACTGCCCATCCCCACCAAAGCACATGACAAGCAGGTGGAGCTCAATGGGGAGATCTCTGTCAGGGCCGAGAGCACCAGGTGTCACAGATCCTCTTCCACCCAGAGAGGAGCCCTGGCTCCTTCTTGCAGGATGCAGGTGGCTTGAGAGAGCTCAGAGGCTGCACAATGCCATGGGCTCTGGGAGCTTCCACCAGCTAGCCCTGGTGTTATCCTGCTCTGCCATGCCCTGTCTTTCCTCACTGGGGACCTGCACCACTGTGGGGAACAGCAATACCTGGACTCACGGAGAGTCTGGTTGGCCTGAAGGAGCCGTTCCTTTACCCGCCGCTTGTCTTCCTCCAGCACCTTCTTTCTGTCGCAGGCGTGCACATTGATCAGGTTGAAGGTGTCACACAGAAGGGCATCCTTCACCTCATGGTCTAGCTGAGAATCTGTGTTGAAGCTGGGAGAGTGGTTCACCTGCCAAGACAAGTAGGTAACCTAACCTGGCAAGGCCCCAGCTCCCAGCCCATGGCCCCAGCCATGCCCCACACTGTCCATGGATGCTCTTCCCTGTGTCAGAGACAGGAAGCAGGAGGCCACATGCAGCACTCTCTCCTGCAGTGTGGTGCCCACTTGTGCCACAGGTCACCTGGATCCCACCCCACAGGGTGCAGGCAGAGGGCAGCTGTCAGAAATTCAGGGTGCTCTTACAGGACGAGGGGTCTGAAGGTTTGGGAAACTCCCTGTTGTTAGAGGGTGTGCAGGAAAWAGGTTCTCTTGGATCCTGCTCACAGCAGAGTGTTTGGCTTCACAGCCTGGTTAATTCTGTGAGCAAGATGGCCCTTTTGAATTAAACAAGCCTTGCTCATATCAACCCCCCTGTGCTAGAGCCCCCGCCCAGCTCTGAGCACTCYGCTCCTTCCTCACCTCCAGCAGCCATGGCTTCAGCCTTCTATCCAGCAAAATATCAAAGCCCAGGATCTCAAAGCAGGCGCAGCCAGTAGTGTGGTTGGGGAAGCAGCTCTGGTAGTGGTGTTTCACCACAGGGTGAGCCGAAATCAGTGTCTTTATGACAATGTCATCAATATCTTCCCAGAGCTTTGTTGTGTCATGGCTGTGCTCTGCCATCCAGGCATTGAGGGTGGACAGCTTCCTGCATGGGAGACAGGAGGTGGTAAGGGCTGAGCTGTGCCACCTCAGAAAAGCTGAGGTAAACCAGTGTCCCTAGGCAGTGTTCTTGCAGTGCCCAGACATGTCAGTACCTCTTGCTGCCCATCGTGTCATCCTGGACAAAGTTTTCATTGTGTTTGTTGATTGCATAATTGGTCAGGTGCATGCAGGTGTCACCCTGGCAGGGAACCACAAGAGACATTTACTCACTCTGAACCACAGAGCGAGAACAAAACAGCCCCACCAGATATTCCCACGTTCTTTTCTGCCTGAAGCACAGACAGAGTAGGAATGGTGTGGAATTTAGCATGCTCATCAGGGCCAGAAGCAGGACATGCTGTCCAGAGGCACCAGGGATGCTCCATCCTGCAGGTTTTCAAAACCTGATGGGGTGAGACTCCAAGAAACCAGATCTGAATTTATTGTTGACTGGGTTTTGAGCATGAGATTGGAGACCTTCCAAGGTTCCATCCAAGAAAAACAACTCCACGATTCTATGGTAATGCCAGCAAATAGCCCAAATGTGGTGCCTTGTGGCAGATCTACTATCCCTCCTGAAATACTTCCTGTGAGGAGGAGGAAGGGGTACAGAGGGAGAACAGGAAAGCAGCAAGGTGGAGCTCCTGAAACCCCCAATACCTGCTTTTTCAAGGCCTGGAATGCCCCCAGGACAAGTTAAGGACTGACACCTACAGATACTATATGAGTTTTTTTGAAACTTCCTTTTTTTACCAGGTTTCTGCTGCTGCGATCGATGTACCTCATGGTGGCAAACCGGGCCAGGCCCTCCTTGTAGAGAAAAATCCTCAGTGGGTCACAGGACGTGACCAGCACGTAGATGCGCATGTCAAACTTGAAGCCATCGATGAGGAAGGGCTGTGAGGAAAGAGGCAGGAGCAAGGGTGAGGAACTGTTCCATCTACCTGYGCTGCTCAATAGAGAGGGGCAAGCTTTGTCTGTATCCCTGATGYGCCACAGCCACACCTCCAGCAGACCTGGGGAGACCCGGGGACAATGGGGGGTGCTGGCAGAGTGAGGAGGCTGGAATCCTACCCTGGTGTTCTGGGACTGTCTCAGTACCTCAGAGATGTACTGCTGACAGATCATGCGCTCCCCGTGCTTGATATCCTCTGGGTGGTGGGTTATGAAGATCCCTCTTCCCTGGCAGCTGTTGTCAGGCTTGCAGATGAATGTTCTGGTTTTCTTCGTGGATCTGTAGGCATGGAAATCTCCATAGCTGTGCAAGGAAGGGGTGACTATCACCAGCTGCAAAAAACACCCCTCTGAACTCTCTCCTAACAGCTGGGTAATGAAACCACAGTGCTGCAGGCCAGCACACACTGAACTTCTGCAGGGGAGGAATCAAACCCCCATTCCTAATCTACAAGAGTCACAGATTGGTCCCTATGCGACCTGACCCAGCTCTCTGGGTCCCACCTTTTCCYTGGGCACATCTCCATCTGTACTGGGAGGCCTGCGGAAGAGGTCACCACAGTGCATGCCAGAGCAAGCAAGATTTGGGCTCTGGTGCCCAGAGAGAGCAGGTGAGCCGCCTCCCCCTCCCTGTATCACGCCCGTCCCCACGGCGCTGTCTCGCGCCACTCACTCAGCCGGCAGGCACCACGTGCGGGGGAAGATGTTGTACTCCTCGGGGAAGAGCCGGAGCATGCGGTTCAGGTTGCGAGCCAGCAGGTCCTTACGGCACAGCTCAATCATGCCTGGGAAGTGGTTGATTTTCTGAAAGTGGGGCAGAAAAACCCTGATCAGTGGAGGCCCTATGGGGATGGATTTCCTCGGCCCCGAGGAGAGCCTGCGTGTGGAGAACCAGCAGCAAGTGGGAAGCCAGGCCTGTGGCTGCCTTGAACTGCTGCTGAGGGGTGAGACTGCACGGCAGCTGCTTTATCTGAGCTTCGCCAGTGATTTATCTGCCCATTCCATCTCAGCCCTGGAGCACCACAAGAGCCGTTTGTCATCRAGGACCATTTATTTCACCATATTACAGGGCTGGCAATGCTCCTGCTTCCACCATAAGCTGCCGAGTGCTGCTGGTGACACTGACCAGGGACACGGCACAAGGAAAGGCATGTGACCCTGCACCCTGGAGCTGAGGCGCAGACGGCGCATAGCACTGCTTCGGATGCTTCTGTTTCACTCTGTCACATGCTGTTCCATTGACAGCCTTGTGCCACCCTCCTCCCCGAGCAATTCCTGCTGGGCAGCCGTTTTGTTTACCTGGAACCGCTTCATTTCCATGAGGCGCTCCAAAGACACCAAGCTGTCCGTCCAGTACACCGTCCACTCCTCATTTTCTCCCGCCTCCTTCAGCCCGCAGTGCTGCGCCGCCCGCCGCACTGTGCCAAGGCAAGCGGTGACAGGGGCCAGGCAGGGCAGCCATGTACAGGGACTGATAAACCCCCAAAATAACCAGGGATGGAGTGTGAAACAAATCCCTGGGCGGAGAAGCCACATACAGGGACTGACACCGCCCAAAATAAGCACGGGTGGAGTATGGAATAGCCTCTCCAGGCTGCAGTTCCCCTCTGAGGTATAAGGTATTGGTAGGACCGCTTGCGGGGTGTCAGGAATACCAGTTTTATCTGGCCAACCCTCCAAGCCTCCGGCTGCAGGTGTTCTGGGAGCTCTTAGCCCTCTAATTCAACCTGTCTTGAGGTGCCAGGGCCCCTCGACAGCAGGGTTGAACATGCTGTGGGTCTTATACCTTGCAGGCAGAAACGAGTCCTGGGAAGGTGTGAGTTTGATCTACCGAATTAAAGATCCTTTGGCAGCAGAAGACACAGCTCTGCAGCAAAAGGTCTCTGCTGGGATGGTTCATGCTAGTGCCAAGTCTGAATTTGGCAGGGCTGGGGAAGTGACAGGGGTCCGTGCACACCAAGATCCCTTAGAGAAGTAGATTAATAACACCCCTCAAAGGCCAGGAGTTTGTTCGTTCAAGATCCAGCTTGTGGAAAGAAAGAAGAGTGGGACAGGAGAGTGGACCAGACCCCTGRAGTCACCAGGGATGGACAGCACAGGGAGAGGTTCCAGGTACAGATCCTCCCTGCTCCACTACCAACTTTACCTCGAACAGTTGAGAGCCCTCAGGTGCTGTCTCCAAGCCCAGGTACCCCTTTGCACTGTACCTGACGGAACCCTTCTCGCCCATTTTAGCAGACAGCTGGCAAACACAAGTGTGGGGGGATGTTGAGGGCTCATACTGCTGTTGCACATTTTAAACTAGGGGAAATCTCAATCCAAAGTGTGACAAACTCCCCACTAACACACGGGCCTGGTCACTGGCACCAATAAATAAACCAGTGGGAACTGGGTGCCAGCTGTGCAGGCACCTGAAGAGCCTGCAGGTGTGGGCTGGAAGCCTGCAGGGACCCCCCCCCCCCAGCCTCTCTGACTTACCACTCTCGTACTTGCAGCCGCTCAGGTTGATGGAGGGGACACTGGAATAGAGAGAGATGAGATGACAGTAGCTCAGTGAGGCACCGGGCATGGGACAATGTGGGGACACAGTCCCGATCCCTCACACACACACACACACACACACAGACACACACAGCACACAGGGCAGTCCAACCAAGCCAGCCCAGGATCGGTACGGCCCTGACGACACGGACAGGTGGGTTCTGGGCACGGAGCCGTGCCTGGGTGTGTCACACAGGGGATCGTTGGGGCAATTTCAGGGGAACACTTTATTTYGGGTCAGCGGGGCCCCGGACGGGCTCCCGGCGGCTGGGGAGCGTCGGGCACCGGCTGGGCACTGTCCCACGGGGGGCAGAGGCGCCGGGGCACGGCTGGGCTGTGCCCGGGACCGAGCGCGAGTGAGGCAGCGGGAGGCGCCCCCGGGGTTGCTGGACAGGCTCCCTCCGGGCCCTGCCGGGGGGCTGTGTCCCCGCACTCGCCTGCGCTTCCTCCGCGGCTCGGGTCCGGCAGGGGCAGCGGGACGGTCCGAGAGGGCTGCGGTGACAGCCACCTCCTCGTCCGGAGGGGTTCCCGGGGGCGGGCCCGGGCCCGCGCCCCCCCCACCGTCRCCGCCGCCCGCCGCCATCAAGCCGCTCCCGGGTCCGCCGCGTTCCCATGGCGACCGGGCCATAGAGACGGGGGTGCTGCCAGCCAGAGCGGCCCCATAAGGTCACGTGACAGCCGCTTCCGCATCCTCCGCCGCGCAGCGGCCCCTGCCGTGCGGCGCGGAGACAGCACCGCCGCTGCCGTGAGCTCTGCAGCAGCCCAGCCGGTGCCGGTGCCGGTGCCGGTGCCATCAGCTCTCCAGCAGCCGCGCCAGCTCCACGCCGAGGTGCAGCAGTTCGGGCTCGGGCAGCAGGTGCTGGCGGATGGCGCTCAGGGCCTGCACCTCGGTGATGTCCCGGTAGAGCGGCTCGCGGTGCCGGTGCCGGTGCCATCAGCTCTCCAGCAGCCGCGCCAGCTCCACGCCGAGGTGCAGCAGTTCGGGCTCGGGCAGCAGGTGCTGGCGGATGGCGCTCAGGGCCTGCACCTCGGTGATGTCCCGGTAGAGCGGCTCGGCTGGCAGCGGCAGGAACCCTGCCAGCTCGCACAACGCCACGGCGAAGGGCTCACCCGCCTTGGGGCCGAAGCGGGGCAGGCGCGCCCATAGCAGCACCCGCAGCCCGCGGCTGCCTCCGGCCCCGGGCCCCGCCGGCGGGTCGCCCCGCGTGGCCAGCACGTTGCAGGCCAGCCCGGCGCCGCCCAGGTGCTCCGCCGCCCGGCACACGTCCCGCGACACCGGCTCCAGCGCCGCGGGACCGGCGGCGAAGAAGAGGAAGGCGGGGGCCGGTCCGGCGCGGAGCAGCCCCAGACGCGGCCCCAGCGGCTCGGCCGGCGCCTCCTCCAGCGGCAGCGGGCGGCCCAGGTAGAGCCCGTGCAGGTGCAGGTGGTTCACCGAGGCGCCGCCGCCCAGCCCGTTGAAGCCTACGCGGAATCCCGGGTGGGCGCTGAGCAGCACCGCCTCCAGCGCCCCGCGCAGCGCCGGGGCCGTCAGTGCCTGCGGCAGCCGCCGCGCCGGCTCGGGCAGCAGCAGGACGTGTCCCCGCTCCAGCGGGCTGGCGTTGATGGCCACCAGCAGCGGGTCGGGCGGCAGCCCCGGGCCCCCGGTGCGGCGCAGGCGGAACAGCAGCTCGGCGGGGCGCAGCCGGGTGAAATTGAAGGCGCCGGGGTCGAAGGGATCCCGGAGGCTGCGGACGGGCTGCGGCGGGCGGCGCTCGGTGCTGCGCTGCTCGTTCAGCTGCGCCACGAGGCGCACGGGGCCGGGTAGGACGCGGGTGGGCAGCGGCCCCAGCCGGTACCGGAACAGCCCCCGCTCCRTACGGTCGCTCCATCCCGCCAGCAGCGCCCGGTCGARCCGGGAGGGCGCGGACTCCGGGTCGCCCCAGCCGGTTGCCTGCAGCACGAAGTCCTCCTCGCCGTACACGAACTCCTCAGGGCTCAGCTCGCCCGATTCCCCTCCTGCCGTCGCCGCCATCCCCGCCATTCCCAGTGCGAGGCGGGCGCACCCGCCTTCCCGGGAACCCGCCGCGTGAGCGGGCGGGCGGGGCTGCGTTGTGCGTGTGGCGTGTTTGCCCTGCCCCGGGCGGGGCGTTGCCGGGGCAGCGGGTGAGTGACGTGCGACGGGAAGCGGCGCCATGGGTGGCTCGGCCAGTCTGATCCCGCGGGAGACGCTGAGCGAGTACCAGGTACCGGCGCCGAGGGAGAGGGGCGGCTGCAGTAGGGGGCACGGGAGGGTGGCGCGGCCCCGGGGCGGAAGGTGCCCGGAGGCCCAGGAACCCGGGATTAGGGTGCCCTGGGTCAGGGTGCCCTGGGTCAGGCCTGGGCGCCTGGGCCCCTGTGCCGGTGCTGACCCCGGTCTCGGTGCTGGCCCATGTCTCGGTGCTGACCCGTGCTCTCCCCGTAGGAGCTGACGTTCCTGAGCAAGCAGGAGATCTTGCTGTAAGTACCGTCGGGCGGAATGCCGTAAGTGGGGCGGGATGGAGGCGCGAAATCTGGCACCCCCCGTGCCCCTGGGGCCAGCCCGGTACCGCGGGGCCTCAGCTTCTGCCGCGGGGCACGGAGGGCTCCGGCCCTGCCCCGGGGCTCCCGTTCCGCCGAGACGCCCAGCTGAGCTGGGAGGTGCCGGTGACGCTCCCTGACAGCCGGGTGTCACGGGGCAAAGGTCCGCGGGTGCTGCTGGTGGCGTGGGCCGGGCCGGTGACGCCCTGACCAGCGGGGTACAGGCTGGGGGCCGGCCCGAGCCCGCGATGTCCCTTCTGAAGCCCCGGACCTCGAGGTGGGCAGCAGCCAGACCGGCTTCTCTCCCTGGTCCCGGGAACAGCTGTGGGACCCCCAGGCCGACACCCTCCCGCCAGCACAGCTGGCAGGAGCTGTGGGAACGGGCCGCCCGGCCCTGAGAAGCGCTGCCGGTGCAGCCACTGCCCAGAGGGGCTGCTGCCACCCCACTCGCACCACAGAGCCGCTCTTTCTCTTGCCTCTTCAAGTGCCTACAAGAGGTTCAGTGAACTGCTRCCAAAGGAGGAGAGGGAGAACGCCTGCTCCGCGCGGGTTCCCAAGGGCCTCATCCTGACGCTGCCTGAGCTGCGGGTATGGTGCCTGGCAGACACAGGACATTGCTGCTCCCGGGTTAGGGGTGTGTTTGGACAGGGCCCCGTGTACCCACGATGGCCTCACAGTGCCAGTGCTCTGTCCTCAGCTGTGCCAACGAAGAGCTTCCTTATCCCCACTGAGCAAGTGAGGATCTTGGGGAATCCTCCCGTGCCACAGAGGATCCTGTGGATCCCTGCTGCCTGGGGCTGCATCCCAGGAGGCACAGGACAGGTTTGGCTGTGCCATGGGTGATGGAGCAGTGGCAGAGTGGGGCACTTGCTCACCTGCCAGAGCAGCGGCCACAGCCAGTGTGTGCCTGATGGAGCCAGCATGGCCCAGCCCTGCCTGAGCCATTCCTGTGTCGACAGGCAAACCCCTTCCAACACCGGATTTGCCATGTGTTCTCAACCTCAGAGACGGGAGATGACAGCATGTCCTTTGAAGACTTCCTTGACATGCTGAGTGTCTTCAGTGATTCTGCCACCTCTGACGTCAAATCCCACTATGCCTTCCGCATCTTTGGTAAGGCTAAGGACAGGTGCCATGTTCTGGGGTCCCTGCACCATGGGGAAGTGGGAGTGGGGGGATGAATCAATGTTCAGGAGGGCTGGCAGTGCCCTCGGAGCGCCCACACGGATGGTGGCTTTAGGAACTCCCTGTGGGAACGGCTGGTTTGGCATGGTGAGGTGCACGGAGCGGTGCAGTGCCAGTGCTTGTGATTCTCTGGGGTCACTGCCAAAACCTACCTTTTCTCTCCCCACAGACTTTGATGACAACGGGACTCTGGATAGGAAGGACCTGGAGCAACTGGTGAACTGCCTGACGGGGCAGGGCGAGGAGTCCCGGCTGAGCAGTGCAGAGATGGAGCAGCTCATCCAAAATGTGAGGCGTGTTGGGCAGGGCATGGGTGCTGCACGGCCCCAGGCACAGAGCTCACTGCTCACCTTCCCCCACAGATCCTGGATGAGTCCGACATTGATGAGGATGGCACCATCAACCTCTCTGAGTTCCAGCACGTCGTCTCCCGCTCCCCGGACTTTGCCAGGTGCAGTGGTCTCCAGGGGCTGTCAGGGGGTTCATCACCCTGATTGCTGGGCTGGCACTGGGGTAGAGCTAGCGGTGGCAGGAGGGCAGGGCTGCCCTGTGCCAAGTCTGCCATAATGGCAGAGGGAGCTGCATCCCAGGCTGGCTCTGCATCCCAGGCTGGCTCTGCAGAGCCTCTCCCACATGGGAATGCTGGTCCCTGCAGCGCTGGGTACTTGTAAACGCTGTGTGTGACCCAGCAAGGACGTGCAGAACCTGTCATGTCTTTTGCAGCTCCTTCAAGATTGTCCTGTGAGCCCTGCGGGTGTCCAGCAGCACTCATCCAGTTCCTCCAGCATTACTCCAGTTCCTGCAGCTCTTTGTGGACTCAGCTATTTCCTTTTTCAGGGAGCACAGGCCTGGCCCCTCACCGGCCCAGCCGTGCTGCAGTGCCTTGGGCAGGAGCCTTCCTGCTCCCCTCTCAGGTGCCTGCCTGGCAGCAGAGGGTCCCGGGAATCTGCCCCTCCTGCAGCCCCTCTGCTCTCCCAGCACCGTAGTTTGAATCCTTATGCATTCCAAGGGCAGCTCTGCGAGTGAGGGAGGAATAGCTGCTCCTGCCTGGGGCCACTCTGCACCAGCACGGTCCCTCCCTGCCCTCAGGACCAATTCCCATGTTGTGCCTTCCAGCAGCAGGCAGGGAGCTGCCTCCCCTGCCAGCCTCTTCCCAGCTCGCCTGTCTTTCTGGGAGCTTCCCTGCTGCCACATGGATCCATTTCTCTGAGCAATAACCTGCACATGGATCCTCTGAGCAATAACCAAAACGTGGATCATTTTTCATGAGCAATAACCCAAACAGGGGTCCTTTTTCTGACCCACCCAAGTGTCACTGTACAGGTGCCAGCCCACAGCAGAGCTGTCCCCTCATGGCTGTGCTCAGAGCCTGCTCTCCTCCTCCTCCTCCTCCCTCTCCCTCTCTGCCCCTCTTCTGGCTCCAGCCCAGCAGCTGCTCTGCTGCCCTGGCCTCTTCCTCCCCCGGTCTCTGTGAGGACACAATTAAAGGGCTCTGGTTTCACCCTTGCTCTTTGCTGCCTTTGTCCAGCTGCGGGACGGGTGCCACGAGGGTGTTGGGGACATGGGCTCCTGCCAGGCCCCTTTGCCTGCATGCCAGCCGCCACTCCAGGAGTCAAGTCCCACGTCCTGCTCCATGAGAGCCCTTTCCTTGGGCCCCCTCTTTCCCTCCCTCCTCCACACTGGGATCGTTCTGCGCAGCACAAAGAGCTCAGCACTCAGGCCAGAGGCAGCGAGGGAAATCCTGGGTAGGCAAGCGGTACCATCACTGCAGGCAGCACCAGGGTCCTTTGTACTTGTTCAGGCATCGTCTCTGCCCTGGCCTGCAGCCAGTGGCCCTGCCAGGACTGGTGTGGGGCCTGGGGTCCGGCCGGCCTCGCAGAGCCTCGGTGCTGGGGCAAAGCAGCTGATGGCTCTCGGGGCTCTGGCGTGGCTGTTTCTCACGCAGCAGCTCCTGCTCCTGGCRCTGCCAGCCCTTCCAGCTCGCTGCCTGCCAAGGCCTGTGCCCCTGCGGCCCCAGGGCTGTGTCTGCTGGCAGCTCACCAGCCAACGCCTCCAGTGGCTTTTTTGACGTCCCAGAACAGGCTGTGCAGGAAGTTCGGTGCGCGGGTCCAGCTGGGAGCAAGGCAGTGCCGGTCCCTCAGGGGGATCCTGCCTCGACACGCCAGCTCTGTGCGGAGCTCACCTTCCCCCAGCCCTGTCCTGGCACTGCCGGTGCTTCCCAGGTGTGCAAGAGCTCACAAGCAGTGCTGCACTGCAATCCCAGTCCCGGCCCTCAGCCGCCATGGAGTCAGGTCCTGCTGGCAAAGTGTCCAGGGTCTGCCCGCAGCAGGGTGGGATGGGGACAAGGTCCTGCTGCTCCCTGGGCGGGCAGTGGGTCCCACATGCAGCACAACACTGTGGTCCTGGGAAGGGGGCTGTCACAGCCTCTCTCCTGCTGGGGACTGCCTTGCTCCCAACCCCAGGCACCAAATTATGTTACTCCTGGTCACGTCTGCATTCTCCCATTTCTCACAGTGCCAGGATGGCATCACCCCATTGCTCTGCGCTCCCTCACCACGGAGGCTCCCTGCTCTACCCTCACCACACTGCCACAGCATGGGCCTCCAGGCACAGCCCCAGGACAGCCAAGGGCTGCCCTAGTGACAGCCTGCCAGCAGGTCAGAGACCGTCGGCACAGCCCCAGGCAGCGTCCCTGCACAGGCACACAGCCACCACCCCTGCAGGGCCTCGCGTGCCCTGGGCCAATGTTTGGCCAAGCACACGAGGAGGGGACTCCGCAGATCTGATGGCCAGCGCAGTCCTCCGGCCCCGTTGAAGCCATGGGCAGTGAGACATGGCTCCTCTCTGTGGGGCCAACTGGGATGGCTCTGGCCTAGGAAGGCACTCAGCCCTGCTGCACACACACGTGTCCAAAGGACTTTATATAAAAAGAACAGACGTTTCTGCACACTCACATGGGGCCATGGGGGTGTCCCTGCCCACCCGGCGTGAGGGGAGCTGCTCCCGGCTCCCCTTCCCCGGACACAATTCACATTTTCCACATATTAAAAACGAACCAAGCACAGACACACAGCACATGCTGCAGGGCCGGCACTGCCCAGCTGCACGTGTGGCCCTAGGTCCCACAGTGGGACATCACAGTGAGTTGGGGCACAAGGGGGCTGTGGCCGCCCCCTCCTGCCCTCTGCATAGAGGGGGTCAGGGCCCCGTGAAGCTGGGGCCGCACCAGCAGCCTGAGCCAGGAACCATGTCCATCCCTGCAGCAGGGACACCGGGCTGGAACTGCCCTGCAGGTCCCTGGAAGGCATGCAGCACCCTTCACACCCACAGCCACCAGTACTCCAAGGTGATGGCCAGGAAGCCCCCAGGGGTCCAAACCCCACTGATTGGTGGGTGCTGCCGCAGGGCGTGGGCACCAGGCTCTGGGCATGCACACACGGACAACACGGACCCCGGCTGCGGCACGCGGTCTGGTGAGGCTCAGCAGAGCACAGGCGGTCGTGGGTGGGGGCTTGGCTCTCGACCCCGTCACACCACCGAGTCCTGGATCTCAGAGCCCAGGCGCACCCGGGGTCTTTGGCAGGCAGGAGACACCTCCACAAAGCTGTCCCGGATGTGGAGAGGCCTCTTCTCCGACTCAGAGAAGGTGCGTGGGGGGCCTGGGGGCTCATGCACAGGGGTACTGACAATGTAGTTGTCTTGAAGGGCCTGGTAGCCCTTGTGCTCGGGAGCCGTGCTGGGCAGGCTGCTGCCGTTGAGGGGCAGGCTCTCCACTGGCTTGCGGGGCGGCTTCTGGTGCCTGCTAGCATCACTGGGCTCCAGCAAGGCCTTCATGCCATCGCGGTGCCGGTGCAGGACAAAGAGGGCCAGCACGAGGACAGCAGCGGCAAAGAGCACGCACATCACCAAGAACTCAGTCCAGTAGGTCTTTCCGTCCAGCCGTGCTGCGGCACTGCCCACTGCCGAGGTGCTCCGGGAGGTGCTGACTGTCTCCAGGGCGTCGTGGCCAGCAGCCACCTTCCTACCAGGGTCTGGCAGCCCACGGGCCAGCTCTTCCACACCCACACAGTAGCTGGCCATCAGCTTGCGGAATCCCTCCTCCAGCGACCAGCACTCATAGGTGCCTGCACGCTCGGGGCTGCCCACCAGGATGAGGGCCCCGTCAGGCAGCACAAGGTAGGAGGCGTTGACAGGTGCCCCATCGTGCAGCCAGCGGCGTGAGGCCAGGTTGGAGAGCAGCCGGCATGGCAGCGGCCGCACCGCGTTGGGCGGCAGCTGGATCCGCTGGCACGGGGTGCCCGAGGCTGCAGATAGAACCCATGGGGACATCAGCGAGGGGACCCCAGCTGTGGCCAGGAGGGTGATGGGAATGTGGAGCAGGAGTCTGGGATGTGTGGGAGCCCCCGGGACATGCACTCACACAGCAGCAGCAGCCGGAGCTCACCTGGTGGCAGGAGGATGCGGGGACGGGGCTGGGAGGCATTGGCCAGCTGGCAGAGCCGCTCCGTGTCAGCGTGCTCGATGTCCTGTGCCCAGAGCCTGTGAACAGAGTGGGGGCAGGGCAGTGGGGTGCTGTGGGGTGCAGGGAGATGGAGGAGGGTGCAGCACTCACTGTGGGTGAGCTGCGGGGTGTGGGGTGACCCTGCGGCAGGCGCCCCGGCTCCAGGCGCAGAAGGGGTCCCGTGCCAGCACACATTCCCCACAGCTGCGGTACAGGCTGCAGTTGGCAAAGGGCACCTGGGCCACTGCTGTGTAGGTGGCTGCGTAGACAAGGCCCTGCAGGAGGGGACACAGTGGGGTCAGCAGGGTCGGCTCCTGCACACCCCTGCCTCCCAAGGTCTCTGTCTCCCAGCCCACAAACAGGACCCTTCTCAAGCAGGCTGAGCCCCCAGTGTCCCCCCTTGCCCCGGCTCCTGCCTGGTCCTGGTCCAGCAGCAGCTGGAGAATGGGCTGTCCGGCAGGGAAGAGGCGGATCTCCTCAATGATGTGCACGCCGTGGTTCACCCGCACAGCCTTGTGCAGCTGCCCGTCGTCTGCAAACAGAGGGGCCATGCTGAGCAGAGCAGGGCCAGGGTGCATGGTTTCATCCTGGCCCCGTCAGAGCCTGCCTGCACCCACCTGTGCCCAGGAAGAGGACATCGTAGGTGCTGTGCAGGCCCTGCGCACGGTGCACGCTGATCTGCTGGTAGCGCCGGCGGCTCTGCAGCAGCAGCGGCTGGCTGCGCACAGGGCTGTCCATCAGGAAGTGGTCCTTGATAAAGTTCAGCACCCGATCTGGCATCTGCAGCGACGAGTTGATCTTCAGGTGCCGTGTGTGGCTGGTGATGCACTGTGGGGAGAGGAAGGGGCTCAGCAGGGCTTGGGGAAGTGGGCGCATGGGCAGCCATGCTGCGGCAGCCACTGGGACCAGGAGAGTGACAGGGGCTGTGCTGTGTCCTGTGTCCTGTGCTCGGGCAGGTGCTGAGAGGGCACCTACCGTGCCTGGCCGGGGCTCTGGCACGACGCCGGTGTTCGTGTACCACTGCTGCGTCTCGCGGTTCACCTCCTTGTAGAGCCCGCCGAAGGCGCGCTGCACGCTGCGCATGGGGAAGGCACAGACGGCCGAGCTGCCCAGCCCACCCTTGTTCCTGGTGGGGAAAGGCAGAGCCCACGGCAAGATCAGGCCCCTGGCTCTGCCAAGCCCCCCGTGTTGCCCCGGGTCCCCACCCCTCACCATTGGGAGGTGAAGACACCATAGAAGAGCGTCTCCCGCCAGCGCAGCTCGCCCGGGGTGAGCACAAAGATGTCTTGCAGCAGGTTGAAGGGGAACCCATCCTCAGGGTGTGAGCAGAGTAGCTGTGCCTTCAGGAAGGTTGTCCACCGCCGCTGCAGCACACGTTCCCCGCCCTGGTCCCCCTGCATGGCACAGCAGGTCAGGGTGTGATGCCACGGCTGTGGCCGCAGGGAACCCCAGGGGCTGAGTGAATGGAGCAGGGGTCCAGGCACCAAGGGTTGGAGATCTCCAGGATGGTCCCACATCCCCCACACCCCAGYGGTGAGGCATAGCCCCCACACACCCCTGCTGCCTTATGCCCACCTTGCACACGCGCGCTATGCGGGAGACGATGGTGTTCTCAAAATAGTCAAACTCCTTCCCAGTCTCGCTGAAGAAGAAGTAGACCTTGTCGTCGTCACCCTCAGGGTTGCCGGCAGGGAGGCTCTCCCGCAGGTAGGCTGAGCCCACGAACACTGGGTCTGGGAGCACAGGGACCCTCAGCACTGCTGACCCCATCCCTCGCCTCCCACACCGTGGGGGACAGGGACCTCGACCAGCCGTGCCAGCCCCAGCACTGACCCTGCAGCCAGTTGAGGGAGTTCTCAGTCTTGAGGGCGATGCGGCTCTCCTGGCTGCGGGAGATGGTGGGCTCATTGCCTTGGAAGTTGCTGACGGTCCCAGCGTAGAGCTCACCATCTGCCAAAGACATATTCCTGCTGGAATATGTCTACCCACCACCAGCATGGCCCTGCTCCCTGCTGGGGTCTGTGATGGCCTGGCCTGTGATGGCTCAGCTTGGCTGGGCAGACGCAGGGAGGGGGAGGCACAGGGAGGAGGGCGAAGGTCCCAGGGCACTGCAGGGAGGGTGAGGGTGCCAGGGTGACAAAGGGAGGGCAAGGGTCCTGAGGCAGTGCAGGGAGGAAGAGCGAGGGTCTCAGGATGCCGTGCCTTACCAACCATGACGGCTGTGGAGCGGTACTCGGGGTCAAAGGGGCAGCGTCCCTTCCCGTCCTCCAGTACCACCTTCCCTGACGCGTCCCGCTCCAGGCTGAAGTGCTGCACATTCTGCAGCAGGATGAGGCTGTGAGCCAGCAGCACCCATCCCAGTGCCCAGGACCCCACTGCAGGGCCCTGACGGCGTGGGGGGACCTGCGGGGGATCCTGTTCCCGTACTCACAATGTAGGCGCAGGCCGGGCTAAAGGCGCAGGTCCCACAGGTGTACAGGTGGGTGTTGTTCAGCTGCAGCAGCAGCTTGATGTAATTGTGACAGTCCCTCTGTGGGGGTCAGAGGACCCAGCTCAGCCCTTGGCTCAGCTTTCTCGCCCACACCCCCCTGCACAGGGCACTGCCCATTCCCACCACAGTCCCCAGTGCCTGCTGGCAGTGGGGCTCACCTGGGGGTCCTTGCCCTTGAACACACACTGCCTCTTCTTCTCCTCATCCGCACTCCACAGCAGCTGTGGAGAGGGGACAGTCACTGGGAGCCCCCCATCCCTGGCTGGTCCACGCACATCCTCCTTAGGCTTGTCCCCAGCAACCACATCCTCCTCCACCTCAAACATCCTGCTCTGGGGCAGTTGTTCCCGAATGCATGGTGGCTCACACAGACCCAAAATGCTGGCGGGGAGGGGATCCCCTGCACTCCAACTAGTTGTGCGCCCGCTCCCTCCCCAAGGGCAGCCCAGCCTATCCCTGGGCTCACCCTACGAACTGGGGCGCCAGGGTGGAAGTCGCTGGTGTTGAGGGTGAGGAGCAGTTCCCGCGCCCCCAGGTAGAGGGTTCTGCCGTCCGGGCTCAGCAGGAGGGCTGTGTAGTTGGACACACCAGGTGCCTCAAAGCGCCGCACCACTCGCTCTGCCGAGTCTGTGGGGCGAGAGTGACAGGCATCAGCCTCGTGTAGGCACCTGACCCCCAGGACCCCACACCACGGCTGCTCCTGGCCCCTCGGCCTGGCACCTTGGCCATGCCACCCACCCGTAGCAGCCAGGGCCGGATCCCGCTCTGCCCACGCTGCCGGACACACGTGGCACCGCACGCACTGCAGTGAACTGTGCACGGCCGCGATAGTGCCCGAGGGCAGCCACGAGGCACCGCTGTGTCCTGGCCCCAGGGACGCCATAGCAGCCCTGCCTGGCACTGGGACCCAGCCATGTACCACCCCAGGGCTCAGCCCTGCAGCGTGGGAGGCTCAGCCTAGCCGAGGCCCACAGGGACCCCAACCTCGCAGCAGGGAGAGATGAGTGCTGGGAGTATCTTCCTGCCCCAGCTTGCAGGGCTCAGCCTCTGCTGGACACAAGGCTCAGTCCAGTGCAGCCCGTGCTGGATGCAGGGCTCAGCCCGTGCCGGACGCGGGGCAGTGGCCATGCTGAGTCAGGGAGTGCCCGTCCTGTCCCGTCCTGTCCTGTCCCGCGTGGGTGGCCTGGCCCCGGAAGCCCTTCCTCTACTACCGCCGCTCTGAATCAGATGGGCCTGGCTGTGTGAGCAGGACACGTTGGGCTGACTCACACTGCCAACTCCCCGACCCCTGACACTCCGGGGACTCCCCGACCTCCCCCAACCTCCTGCCTGCTTCCAGAGCCCCACCGGGACAGACCCAGAGCTCCTGCCAGGCCCTGACTGTTGAGAGTCAGTGCGAGGGCTCAAGAAGCTGTGGGGCAATGGTGCTGTGGTGTGGGACCCTGCTAGTCTCCCCTCCCATTGCTCCACAAATCCCAAATGCCTCTGGATGGGGCAGCATCTCCCCCATTCTGGGGGGCTCAGGTGGCCCCTGCCCCAGCACCCACCCCAGCTCTCCCACAGTGGTGCAGAGAGAGGGAAGCCGATGCCCCAGGGCATTCCCCCGTAAGGGGTTCTGCACCCCAGTGCCAGGGCAATGCCACCCGTGGTGGGCACAGCAGTGGAGGGGCAGCGGGGCCCCTGTGCCCTGCAGAGCTGTGTCGGCACGGTGAGCTAACTGCTGGTGCGGCTGCCAGGGACCTGTCAGGACACGACCTGCTTCTTCCAGACAAACCTGCTGCAGGCACATCCAGCGCTCCCAGGGGAGCAGCTCCCAGCTCCTCCCTCCCACCAACCGCAGCCCCATGCGACCGCACTCCACGGGAGCCACCACCGGGCACACACCAGCCATGGACCCGTGCTCCCTGCCCTGTTCCTACCGCATTGCTGGGGTCCAGGCCGGGATCCCCAGGCACTGCCTGTGGCTTCAGCCTCACAGCTCCCACAGCCTTACAGGTGTGCAGAACACGAGCAGAACCGGTCTGTGCAGGCAGTGCCAGGCAGCGTGGCTCAACACGGCACGGCACAGCATGGCACGATGCCGAGCTGGTCATCTCACTGGGTCCCAGCCTTCTGTCCAGCTCAGTGGGTCCCACATCTGCTGGTGCCACCACGGCCGTGGTCAGCAGTCATGGGAGCACGTGGCGGTGCCACATCCACACCAATGAGCCGCAGCGTGCTGAGCCAGGGAGCGCTTCCAGCTGCCCAAACCATGGCACCCTCCCAGGCCACCCAGCACAGGACAGGACGGGCTTTGCTGGCCGGCAGCAGCTGGATCCAGCCACCTTCTGGCAGCACAGCCGGCCCGGACACCCGTGGGCGGCTCCCCCACATGGCCCAGCTGCCAGGGCTGAGCCCAAAGAGCATGCCCCGCTGCTCTCCCACCCTGTGCCAGCTGCTGGGAGGCTCTGTGGGTCAGAAGGGGGTTGCAATCATGCCCCCCCTCGCGAGGGCTCTGCCTGGCCAAGCACCCTCCCGGATGCCCTTGCCTGGCCCCTGCCCAGTGCAGCCCCCAGCACTCTGTGGTCAAGCGGCTGACCAGTGGCTGCAGCGGGGCTCAGAGCTGTCCGGAGCCGAGCACTGTACAGTAAGGGGCTGTGGCATGTCCCCCATCCCAGGGACATGCTGAGCAGGGAACCCACGGGCAGAGTCCCCCGGCCTGCTCAGCCCACCCCATCTTGTATGAGACATGGCTGCCACCACCGCCCTGCGTGCGGAGGCACAAGTACCCCGGGGTGCCCCAGACACGCCCACCCTCGGTGTGGGTCTGGACACGGGGGTGTGTGTCCCTACACCCTGCAGCATCCCCGAGGCTCTGCCCCAGCCCTTGCTCCATGTCTCACTGACAGGGGGTTCCCCGTGTCCCGGGGAGCCGGCAGGGGCTGTGCAGCCTCGGCACTGTCACACAGAGTTTCCACGCGGAGCCGCCTCGTCCCGCGGCGTGAGGAGTCCGGGGGGACGCGGGACGCTCCGCCGCCCCGGGGGAGGCGCCAGCCCGAGCCCTCGGCCAGGGCTGACGCCCCTTCCCCCGTGCCGGCAGACYCTCACCCACCGAAGGTTAGCGGACACTCACCGTAGGGCAGGCTGACCCGCGGGACAGGCTCCGGAGCCGCCGAGAGCAGCAGCGCCGCCAGGACCGGCAGCACCGGCCGCGCCGCCATCCCGGAGCGAGCCGGGCCGGGGCTCCGCTGCGGCCGCGAAGCCGCCCGGGCGCTGCAGACCTGCGGGGAGAGAAGGGGCTCAGCGGCTCGGTACGGTACAGTACGGCCCGGCCCCGCCGCCCGCCCAGCGCCTCCCCCGCCCCGGGGCTGCCCGCCCGCCGCTCGGCACCGGGCGTAGCAGCCACGCGTGGAGCCCCGCCCAGCTGGACCGAACCGGATCAGACCGAGCCTCACCGATCTGTCCCCGAGCCCTACCCAGCCGTACCGAGCCGTTCCCGGCCGTACCGATCCGCTGCGGCTGCCCCAGCCCCGCCGGTGCCCCGGGCGGGGTGGGCCGCTCGGAAGAGGAGGCGGACGGTTCCCCGCCCGTACCGCCCCCACTCCGCCCCAGTGGGATCCGGCCCCAGCCCCCGCCCCGCGGCCGTCACGGTCCGGAGGGGACGGGGCTTTGTCCCCTGCGCTAACGGCAGCCGGGGGCTCCCTGCATCCTCCTCCATCCCCGCAGGGTGGAGAACCGGCGGGCCCGGGATCCCGGGGGGTGGTCCTGGAGAGGCTGGCTGGGAGCATCAGGCTGTGCCCGGAAAGGCTGTCCCGGGAGTGTCTGTCTGTCCTGGGAACAGCTCGGCCCCATGGCTGCTACCAGAGGCGCCCGCTAGCCCCTCAGCTCACGCTGTGCCCCGTGGCTGCTCTGCTGGGGCTGGGGGCTCTGCCCGGCACAGCCCAGCACTCCCTGCCCTCTCTCGGGAGCGATGGGGTACCACGGGGTGCCCGTGCCAGCCCCACCACGGGCAGACCTGGCCGGCACCGATGTCCCCACAGGCAGCACCCAGCACAGGGGACACATCCCTGCCCGCCCCTGTGCCTGTCCTGGGGGTCCCAGTGTGGCCATATCGCCTAGCAGGTAGTGCTGGGCAGGACTGCCTGCCCGGCCCTTGGTAGGCTCCGTCCGTGGCTGGGGTGTAGGGAGGGCTTGCAGCCCCCACAGCCCCCCAGAGCACTGCCCACCCGGCCAGCAGTTCCCACACAACTGTTATTAATGACAGCTCCTTATATCGCCATGGCAACGGGGTGCCGGGGGACAGAGGGATGGGGTCTGGGGATTCCCCTGCAGCAGTCAGCTGTACTGGGGCCAAGACACCCAGTGCTACCCTTCCCAAGCGGGGCAGAGCTTCCCATGTCCCTCTTGGTCAGTCCCAGCCCTGGCATCCCAGTGGTAGGACCCACTATCAGCCCCCCTGGCTGGGAGAAACGCCCCTCACACTCCTGGGACAACTGTACCCACACTGCTTGGATGTCTGTGCCCACACTCTTGGGACAGCTGTGCCCACACTCCCACACTCTGCCCGCTTGGCACTGCCAGAGAGTGCCTGCTCATGGGCCATACCTGATGTCCAGGGGCTGGGGCTGTGGGGTGCCCCAGTGCCCCCCTCAACCTTGCTCCCTTCCCGTCGCTGGTGCTCCTCCTGTGCCTGACAGAGCCCAACGTTCCTTCCCAGGCCCAGGACAGCCACACAGCTCCACCCCGGCCTTATCAGCACCCTTTGACCGGGAAGTGCCCCAGACTGAGAGGACTCTACGTCACCCAGCCAGGCACGTCACCCTGAATGGGGTGGGAGCAGGCACTCACCCTGCAACTACGGCCCTCTGCCCAACACCAACTCATGGCATCTTGGGGGGCTCCAGGGACCTGGCTGTCACCTGTGCATGGCTGTGGGAGTGTTGTGCCAACACCGCAGTGTGATGGCACACAGTGAGGACGGGACCCCCTGTGGGGGGCGGGCAGCTGCCCCTGTGGGGTGGCGGGCAGGGAGGCCAGGAGCAGGAGCGAAGGGAAGGGGCAGGCAGGGAGGGCAAGAGCAGGCAGGGAGGGAGGGCAGGAACAGGCAGCAGAACCAGGCCAGAGCCTGTGCCTTTAAGCGCTGCTCCAGCGCTGCTGGCAGCCAGGGCTGTTTACGCCAAACTCCCATTTATCTCCCGTCCTGCCCACGCAGCTGCCAGCGGGGCAGCGCCGGGGGCACCTGCAGCACCCTGCCCCGCTCTGCACCCGCGCAGGCCTGTGCGTGCCCCACACCCCGCTGCAGGCACCGGCATGCACCAGTGTGGTGGCCGTGCCACCCTCCCTGCCCGCTGCCGGCGATGGGGAAACCGCTCTGGGTGTCTGGGCAGCACCAAAACCTGTGGCCTGGGGTCAGCAGATAGGTGGGGCAGTGGTTTCTGCACCAAATTCCCACGCCAGTGCTYGCCACCCTGTTCCTGCTGGCAGTGGATGCCTGGGAAGGTGGTGATGGAGTTGGGTGCTGCTGCTGCCTGCRGAGAGCAGGGACGGGGCTGTGTGTGCCTCGACGCTGCTGCTCCGCAGCCTGCCCCAGCACAGCTGGCAGCGCAGGCACGGCCCCGGCTCAGAGACCCGCACCCAACTCGCACGCAGCCCACACACCCGGGCTGTCCCCACCTCCCGGGGCTCACACGCACACCCCCGGCTCGGCTGGCTGCTGGGAGCTGCCAGACAGCACCCGGCAGTGCCTCCTGTCAGCCATGCACACGCACAGCGTGTGAGCACGCGTACACGCACACCTGCGGCGCRGCTGCGGGCCCTGCACAGGCACACGGATGCTCCAGCCCCAGCTGCTCAGCGCCAGCTGCTCYGAGATTGCGGGTCTCGCTGGAGCGGGGATACTCGGCAGCATGGCCGCAGCTGGAGCATGGCATGGGCACGCGGCTCCGCTTTGCTGTGTCCCGACAGCCTCCCGGGAGGGGCCTCAAGCAAGACGAGGGGCCGGGGCAGCCTCTGGCCCGTAGCCTGACAGGGCCCCAGGGCATCCCCCATTCCATGTGCACCAGCTGTGACAGTCTCCCTGAGTCAAGGGCCTTTCGTGGAGCCAAGCTGGGCTGTCCCTGTAGCCCTGGTCCACTGTCAGCTCGGACGCTACAGCCAGGACCTCCTGCCTGGGATGCCAGTGCTGTCCAATGGTGGCACACAGCCAGCCCCCCACTGCCCCACAGCATCCCCTTTGCCCTGGCAGGGCGCTGCAAAGGACCTACATCCAGGGCACTGGGCACCCCACAACACATACACCTGTCTCATTGCTCCTGCACGATGTCAGATTCAGTTCTGAGGACCACAGGGTATCCCCACAGTCCGGCTGCCTGCCTGCACCCCTGCACTGCCTGCCCAGGGGGCTGCAGGATACACGGGGTGCTGCCCTGGGCCCCCGCTGCTTGTTGGGCAGCCCTGGCACAGGGCAGGGAAGAGCCAGCAGGAACCCCAGCCAGTGAGCACCCTTCAGGAGCAGTGAGGTGGTGGGCTCCGAGCACAGGCATGTCAGGTCCCTAGAGAGCAGAAAGGGGGGGTCCCGGCTCAGGGATGGGTGCCCCCTTCCCAGCCAGTCCTGACTCTGCAGGGCCCAAATCAGCACTGGTCTCCTCAGCCCCATGGCACCCTTGGACCTGTGGCACCCTCAGTCCTGTGGCACCCTCGCTACCCTTGCCCTGGTGCTCCCTGGGGTCAGAGGGAGCTGCTCGAGCAGGCACCAGGGCCCATGGGGTGACCCAAAAGCCCACGGAACCCCGACCCTCCCTGCGCCCAAGACCTGGAGCTGCCTGGGCACCAACGCCTCCTCAKATGCTGTGGCCACATGTCTGGGACAGAAGGCACGTGTGCACCCCACAGGCGTCCAGGGCACATCACACACGTGGGACACGCCACACACACGCATGTCCGAGCCCTGAGCAGGCACTAACATGCCTCCTCATCAGCAGCCTGTGACGCCCGTCCTGAGCACCATGCGTGCGCTTCCGCAGCCTCGGCCGAGCCCTGGCGTACGCACGCCCGGCACATGTAAACACACGCAGAGAGGTCAGGGGGTGTTCACGCCCTGGGCGGCAAACACACATCTGGGAACAGGCTGTGGGAACGGCCCTCGGYGTGCCTTCACCCTGCTCACGCACACACGCAACACACAGGTACACAGCACACTTGCACATGCACACACATACGTACACGGGCACGCTCACGTACACGCACAGAGGCAAACTCACACAGGCACACTCACACCCAGGTGCACACACGCAGGGTCACACCGTCAAACACCCATGCACGCACACTGTCGCTCACATGCACAGCCACACGCAGACGCACACACTCACACAGGCACACGCACACACACAGGCACGCACACGCACACACTCACATTCACATGCGCTCCCAGCCCCGCCGAAACTCCCTGCACACACGTCTCTCGGCGACCTCCGTGCCCGTGCACACGCCGCCCTTTGCACAGCCCCCGTGCGCTCTCCACCCCTCCACACCCGCGCGCCCCTCCACACCCGCACACCTGCGCGCAGCCGCCCGCGCACGCCCCTTGCACACGCACACTCGCACGCCCCTTGCACACTCACACGCCCCTTGCACACTCACTCAATCACTCACTCCCACACGCATCGCCCGCCGTGCCCGGTGTCCCCCCGCTGCTCACCGGCTCAGCGGCTCCGAGGCGCGGCGGGACCCGCCGGCAGCGGGGGCGGCTCCGGGGTGTTCCCCCCCGGCGGTGCGGGGCGGTGCGGGGGCGGCTCCGGGGGGGCTCCGCCCGCAGCACAACAAAGGGCCGCCCCGCCCCTCCCCGTTCCGTCCCGCCCCGCCCAGACCCCGCTACCGCCACCGCGCCGGGGGCCCCGGTGGGGACAGGAGCCGGGGGCTGGGGACGGCTGCTCTTGGCTGGGGGGGTCATCCCCAGTTCTGGGGGGCGGGAGCTGGAGGGGCCGGTCTGTGTCCCCACGCGGTTTCTGGGATGACACCGGCCCCAATGGGGTCATGCTGGTGTGTGCAGAACTGCGTGTCCCAGCCCCCTCAGCACACTTAGGGGCTCCCAGCACCGTGGGGATGGTGGGGAGCATAGTTTGGGGAGCAGTAGCCACTGGGGGCCCTTCCTGGGGGTCCCTGGTAGCAGGGGTGGCCATGGGGATACCCAGTGCCCATGCACACGGCCCCAGGCATCATGGTGAGATCCTTGCGGTGATAGCCAGCTCTGGGAGTTTTGGGGTAAGTCATGGGTCTGGGCACCTCCCAGTGACGTGTGGCTCTGTGGGGTTCAGGGATACCATGGCCGTGGGTGTCCCCACAGTGGCACACTTGGAGCTGATGGCTGGCAGCTGGGTGTCAGCAGTACCCAGAGCTGCTGGGATCATAGGTACCGAAACACTGGCTGTGCTGGGCTGGCAGGAGTTCCCACAGGGGTCCCAGGCAGGGTCATGCTGGCAGCCCCAGGGGGTTGGATGGTTGCCAAAGGGAGGCCCACAGCCCCCACTCCAGCCTGCAGGCCAGCAGCCCTGGGCGGTGCTGGGGGTTGTTGCATTTGAGGGCAGCACAAGGAAACACGGCCCCTGTCAGCCCCTTGGTGCCCCCTCCATGGGCAGACACAAGGCTGTCTGTGAGCAGCGGGGAACACATGGAGCCCCCCCACCATGTCCTTGTCCATGCTCTGGCTGGGTCCCAAGCCTGTGGGACCTGTCACTCCCTGAGGACCCGACCCCACAGCCAGCACTGCCAGGTCTCTCATCTCCCTGGGGCGGCCACGTTGGGGACGCTGGAGTGGCACAGCCAGGGMGAGTGTCTGGGCTGCGGCCAGTGATGAACGGGCGGTGCCTTTGTTTGGGGCCTTCCCTGGGCCTGTGCCACATGGCCACTCTTGTCCTTTCCTCGYGGGGGGACTGCTGCCGTGCTGGCCTGACCTCGTCCTGCCAGCGCCGCGGTCACTGGGCGGCTCCAACCGCGGGGCCAGGGCGAGGGCAGCCAGGGGGTAGCTGGGGGGGGCGGCCAGACAGCCCCCGAGCAGTGCTGGCATATGGCCGCGGGACTGCTGGTAGGGCGGGGTGCCATGGGGTGGGCAGTGGGAGCAGGGACACCCAGGACCTTGGAGCACCGGGTGCTGACCCTCCCTCGCCCCCCTGCCTTTGCAGCCCCGCGGCTACTGCTCTGGTTAATGTTAAAGCCACGGAGACGTCAACGCCTGCCGCAGCTCCCCCAGCCCCTCTGCCAGGGGCTGCCAGCTCCAGGGCTGTTTTTCCTCCTGGAGCAGGATCTGCCCGTCCCATGTGGCTAAAAAAAGCCATCGGCTTGGCTGGGACAGCGGGACAGCAAATTCTCAGCCCAGACAGCCTCCCGGCAACCCCGGCACACTCCATGCACCTTCTTGGGGTTGCCCCTGGTGTGCATCTCCCCCATTCTCCTCCTCCTCCTCCTCCTCTTTCTTCTTCTCCTCCCCATGCGGGGGCCAAGCGAGGTGAAGGTCCCTGGTGAAACAGTGGCAGCTGCCCTTGTCCTGCTGGATCCAGCTGCCGAGTCACGCGCCAGCCATGAGCAGGGACACTGGCTTCCATGTAGGGACAGGCTATGGCTGTGTGTCCCCAAACCCAGTGTACCCCCTAATTTCACACGGGGTTTTGCAATCGGATTCGGTCCCAGTTCTACAAGGGTTTTTTACAGCTGGGTTTGATCCCGAGGAAGTTTGACACCGGTTCCACGAGGGGTTTTGCAGATGGGTCTGGTCCCGGGGGGTGGGGCCATTCCCAGTTCCACGAGGGATTTTACAGCTGGGTCTGATCCTGGGACAGGGTTCATTCCTGGTCCTGTGCGGGATTTTGCAGCCGGGTCTGGTCCCGGGGGGACTTTGTTCCCGGTTCCACGAAGCGATTTACAACCGGATCAGGTCCTGGGGGAGTTTGGTCCCTGATCTCTGCGGGGTTTGGCAACCGAGTCAGGTTCCATGAGGGTTTGGTCCCGATCCCAAGCAGGGTTTTACAGCTGGATCTGGTCCTGGGGGGTCTGGTCCCGATTCCACACAGGATTTTACAGCCGCGTTAGATCTCGGGTGGGTTTGGTCCTGGTTCCACGTGGGGTTTGGCCACGTATCTGCAACCCCGACGTGGCCAGGGATGCAACATCCCTCTGATGGAAACGGGGAYCGCTGCGGATCGCGGTCACCTTGTGCTTTGGCATCGCGGCGGGATGCAGCAACGGCCCGAGCCCCACCGCGGGACCCCGCGCGGGCCCCTTCGGAGCCCTCGCGGGGCCCCACGAGGGGGGCCGGGGCTCTGTCCCGCCCCGGGGCGGAGAGAACCGCCCCCCCGTGTCCGCCCCGTCGTGTCCGCCCACGCCATGGCCGCCCGTTACCTCCGCGCCGCCCCGGCGCTCAGCCGCCTGCCCCGCTGCCCGCTCCCCGCCGCCTGCGTGGGGCAGCGCCGGCACTGTGAGTGGGGGGACCTTGGGGGGCTGTGGGGGGGAGACCTGTGGGGCTGCGCACGCCACGAGGGGGGTGTGCGTCAGACCCACGGAGGGGGGGCGGCTCGGATTCTTTTGGGGGGCGGTGTCTGTAATTGGATCCGGACTCACACTTACTGACGGTCCCGCGGGGGTTTGCGGACCCACGCCGGGTTTTGTAGCTGGGTCTGGTCCTGGGGGTTTGGTCCCGGTTCCACAAGGGGTTTTACGGATGAGTTTGGTCCCAGGGGGATTTGGTCCCGGTTCCACGTGGCGTTTTGCACTTCAGCTCGTACCTGGTCTGAGCCTGGTGGGGGAGGTCGTTCCCGGTCCCGGACCAACACGGGGTTTTGTCCCCCAGGAGGGTTCGCTCCTGCTCCTGCTCCCGGCACCACGTAGAGTTTTGCTGCCTGTCAACGCTCAGGTCCCACCCAGGGGGGTCACTTCTGGTCTGGGTCCCACGTGGGGTTTTACAGCCTGACCCGCAGCCAGGTTTGGCACCCGGAGGGGTATAGTCCTGGTCCAGGATCCACACAGGGATTCGCACCCTGGTTTGTGCCTGGGTCTGGCCCCAGGGGGTTGCACCTGCCCCCCACCTTGGTTCTGCTCCCCACGTTGATCTCACTGAGGTGCTGCAGGCCAGCTTGTGAGCAGGTCCCGCTCTGAGAGGAATGTGTGCCTGTCCCTGTCCCCCTCACACGGCTGGCTTTGCACTCTGACCCCCATCCCAGCAGTGTTGGCCCCAGTAACTGGCCCAGACCCCAGCAGGGTTTGCCCCTGACCTGTACCTGTCCCTGAGCTGGGGTAGCACCCAGACCTGGCTGGACGGGGCTGCAGGGTCCCCACAGGACACCCTGGCCCCACACTAGAGCGTGGAGCTGTGGGGCCAGGGGTACACCCCTAACACCTCCCCACACTGCTCTCCAGATGCCGACAAGCGGATCAAGGTGGCAAACCCAGTGGTGGAGATGGATGGGGATGAGATGACGCGAATCATCTGGGCATTCATTAAGGAGAAGGTGATGGGGTCCTGCCCCAGGAATGGGCAGGGTGTGCCATAGGTGGAGCTGGGAGGCTGTATGGGGAACACACGATCCCTGCACTGCCCTCTGTCTGTCCTCCCTGCCTCTGTCCCTCTGTCTGCAGGAAGCAGGTGGTAAAAGTGGCGCAGCTACTGGAAGGACTTTTTAGTGAAGTGGTCCCGGGCAAGGGGAACTGTCCCATGCAGGGAGGCCTGTTCGAGGCAGGGGGAATCATCCTGGCCAGCAGAACCATCTTGGCTGGGGGAACCACCTTGGGCAGGCAGCCAGGCTGGGCTGGGGTGGGTGCCAGGGCTGGCTGTGCCAGGGTGCTGCTCCCCAAGCACCCTGTGCTGTCCCCCCACTCTGACACTCTCCTGGCCTCCCAGCTCATCCTGCCCAATGTGGATGTCCAGCTGAAGTACTTTGACCTGGGGCTTCCGCATCGGGACAAGACAGATGACCAGGTCACCATTGACTCGGCACTGGCCACCCAGAAGTACAGCGTGGCTGTCAAGTGTGCCACCATCACGCCTGATGAAGCCAGGGTGGAAGGTGGGCAGGGGTGAGGGGACAAGCTCCTGCCACAGTGGGGGGTGGTGGCAGCTCCACGGGGTGCTGAGCCTCCTGTCTGTGCATAGCCCCTTGGGGTCAGCAGTGCCTCCTCCCCCGGCAGCTCAGGTTTCCAGTGGGTTCGGGGCTGCACCATGCTTAGTGCTGTGCCCCTCTCCCCACCCTGGGGGGCTCGTGGGTGCTGTGGGCACCCCAGGGGCCTGGGACTGGGGACACACTGACCTCTGCCCCATGCCAGTCATGATCTCATGCTGGCTGTCCCTCCCCTTGGCCAGCCTGGCAGCAGGGTCTGGCAGCAGCCTGTTGCGCAGTGGAGCTGGGTGCTGACAGGGGCCATCTGCTGCGGGGGGGCTGGGGGGTCTTCAAGGGTCCCACCTCTGTATGCCCCACAGAGTTCAAGCTGAAGAAGATGTGGAAGAGCCCCAATGGCACCATCCGAAACATCCTGGGGGGGACGGTGTTCCGGGAGCCCATCATCTGCAAGAACATCCCCCGCCTGGTACCAGGCTGGACCAAGCCCATCACCATCGGCCGCCATGCCCATGGTGACCAGGTGAGCCAGGGTGGGGGCCGGCAGCGTGGGGCTGTCCAGCAGCTCCCCTGGCCCTGCCCGACGCTCTGCCTGGCCCCCCACAGTACAAAGCCACTGACTTTGTGGTGAACAAGTCTGGGACATTCAAGATGGTCTTCACGCCAAAGGACGGCAGTGGGTCCAAGGAGTGGGAGGTGTTCAACTTCCCTGGTGGCGGCGTGGGCATGGGCATGTACAACACGGACGAGGTACCGGGGGGCTGGAGGGGTCCCTGCGGGGCAGTGTGCCTTGCCACCCTGGGGGAGATGCCAGGCTGGGGGACAGGGTCCCATGCGGTCCGTGCGCTTCCCTTGCAGTCCATCTCTGGCTTCGCGCACAGCTGCTTCCAGTACGCCATCCAGAAGAAGTGGCCGCTCTACCTGAGCACCAAGAACACCATCCTCAAGGCCTATGACGGGCGCTTCAAGGACGTCTTCCAGGAGATCTTTGATAAGTATGGACCTGGGGGGGGGCTGGGCTCTTGAGGGTGCTCTCCTGGAGGCGCTGGCAGTGAGACCCACCTGGGGTGGGCATGCCTGACCCCGGCCTGGGCTCCCAGGCACTACAAGACAGAGTTCGACAAGCTGAAGATCTGGTACGAGCACCGGCTCATCGACGACATGGTTGCCCAGGTGCTGAAATCCTCCGGCGGCTTTGTCTGGGCCTGCAAGAACTATGACGGGGACGTCCAGTCAGACATCCTGGCCCAAGGTGGAGCAGGGTGGGGTGGGGTGGGGTGGGCTCTACATCATCATCCTCTGGAGTTGCCCTGACCCCTATCCCACCACAGGGTTCGGCTCCCTGGGGCTGATGACCTCCGTCCTGGTGTGTCCAGATGGGAAGACCATTGAGGCCGAGGCCGCCCACGGCACCGTCACCCGCCACTACCGGGAGCACCAGAAGGTGGGTGTGCTCTGCCAGCGTGAGCTGCCTGTGCTGGGTTGCCCAGTGCACAGTGCCCACACCGGACAGCTGACCGCTCTCTCTGCACAGGGGCGACCCACCAGCACCAACCCCATTGCCAGCATCTTTGCCTGGACACGCGGCCTGGAGCACCGGGGCAAGCTGGACAGTAACCCTGACCTCATCAAGTGAGCGGGGGGCAAGGGGGACGAGTGGTCCCTGGGTGAGGGTCCCTGCCAGCAGCTGCTGCGGTGGCAGTCGTGGCAGGGCCCGTGGTGCCGGCCGTGCTGGAGCCGCAGTGCTGCTGTCCCCAGGTTTGCGCAGACGCTGGAGAAGGTTTGTGTGGACACAGTGGAGAGCGGGACGATGACGAAGGACCTCGCTGGCTGCATCCACGGCCTTGCCAAGTACGGGTGGCTCTCAGGGCAGAGCAGGGGGGCAGCCGCCTGCACCAAGGCAATGTGGCTGCGTGGGTGACCATGAGGGCAGAATGACCCTGGGGGGCGGCCACAAGGAGGGGCTGGCCCCGCGGGGCAGCCACAAGGGTAGGAAAGTAACCAGGAGCTGGCTGTGCCCACTGGCCACAGGCAGCTACTGGCCTCTGAACAGTCCCTAGGAACTTGGGCTGTCTATTTACAGCTGATGGGAGGGAGCAGGGGCCACAGGCTGTACCCAGGGCTGTGTTGCCTGTGGGAGGAGGCAGACAGGGACCCCCACCAATCCCTCTCTGTCTCCCCAGTGTGAAGCTGAATGAGCACTTTGTGAACACCACCGACTTCCTTGATGCCATCAAGAACAACCTGGACAAGGCTCTGGGCAAGAAATAGTAGGGGGCCTCACTGTCTCCGGGATGGATGGGGCTGGGAGGGGCCCAGTGCCCCCCCCCAGCTCCCCAACACAGCTCAGGAACCGTTGAATCATTTTTCTAACGTTTTCTTATGAGTGTTTTTAAAGCTTTGTAGCAGGGGTGTGTAGGGCTTAGAGCAGGGCAGGGGTGCATCTGTCCTGCACTGATTCATGTACCCCATAACTGTGTGGTGCCATTAAATATCTCCCAGCCATGGCACACCATAGTGGCACAGCTTTGCAGTGCGGGCACGGGGAGGGCACAGAGGGTGCTGGGCATGGGGGGGATGCCAGACCCCTCTGCTCAGCCTCGCCAGACTGGGGGGGCCGTGCACTCCAGCATTTTGGCACTGGCCTGCAGGTAGCACATGGGGGTCCTCAGCCCTGCCATGCTGAGGAGGGGTCAGGGCTGGCCAAGGGTGTGCTCTAAGGCTGGATGATAGCAGGGGGGAAAAAGTGGATGGCAGGAGTAGTAGGCACACTGCCTTGTGGGTGACTGAGTGGTGCCACACCCAGAGCCACGAGGGATGGGGCAGATGGTGCCCAGCCTCGGGAGCACAGCCACTGACAGAAAGTGTAGGGTGTGTGGGGGATCAGCACAGGTGTGCCAGACCGTGTGCCCTGGCTGGACCCCAGGTTCTGATGCCTGCCAGGACCCTATCCCACTCTGGGCACACTTGAGGGGCAGTACTGTGGGTGCTGCGAGTCCTCTGCCCCACAGCAGGGAGAGCGAAGAGCTCAGATAGTGGTCCCAGACTTGGCATGGCCCCAGCTGCTTTCCCCACAAATCCCTGGGCGTGGAGGAGGCAAAACCCCACCTCACAGGCTGCCCCAGCAAGAGCCTTTTCCTCAAGCCCCAGAGCAGCTGGGGGGCAAGGAGGGGGTGCCAGTTCCTTAGTGGGGGGCTCTGCCCAGGACCCCACTCTGGTCCTCGGCCCCTCACACCCCCCCTCTCCCCACACAGACCACACAGCTTACACGGGTTTACAAAGCACATTGGTTGAAGGGAACTGAACTCAGTGAAAAGATAAATCCAACCACACGGCACATCTGAAAAAAATAAATTACTTTCAAAATACCATCATTTGCTGGGGCTGGGCTGGGTTTGCCTCCCCCGGATCTGCTGCTGGCTGCAGCTCCAGACCCGGAGCTGTGGGCGCTGACTGCGCCCCGAGCTTCTACGAAAATACTCTGTTCTGCATCCCGGGGCCTGGCACAGAGAGCCCTGGGGTGAGCGGGAAATGCAAACCCACCTCCTCCTGCCGGGAGGAGCCCCTGTGCAGCCGAGGGGGGGACCCAGGAGGTAGAATAATTAGTGATGCTCACCATCTTGCCCCACTGCAGCCCCTTCCACCCTTACACATTCAGTGATCTGCTGGGTCATGCCTCCCCTGCCTGCAGCTTCAAGTCACCAGGTGCAGGGTGCAGGCAGGGGCAGGGGGACAGCCAAAGAGCCAAGGCAGGTCCAGCAAAGGCTTCTGGACATCCCTGTGTTCCCCAAGCCCAGTGGAAGCCCCTCCCTCCAGCTCCAGGGGGCCTAGCTGGGTGCTACAGCCCCTCTTAACCCCACCAAGCCCCTGCAGCGCCGCCAGCCTCGGCTACAACATGTTGTAGTAGGCCATCTCCTTCATGGCCTGCTCGGCCAGTGTGTGCTCATCCGGGGGGTTGCCCGCAGCCCCGTAGCCGTAAGAGTTCTCCTCCTCGAAGTCATCCATCTCCTGCTGGCCATCCAGCTCGGCGTGGTCAGCCCCGGCCAGCTCCATCATGGCATCTAGGAATCAGCACAGGGACACACAGTGATGGACCTGCGGGGAGGGCTGGGGCCAGCAGCTCCCCCCTCCCTGGGTCTGGAGCCCAAAGCTCCCCAGGAGCTGCAGCCCTGCTTGATCTGGGCCACTTGTGGGGGCAGCCCTTGGGTGAGAAGACAGGAACTTGCCGCAGCCACCACAGCACAGCCCAGCTCCCGGTGCCATGGGCACTGCTGGGGGCAGCCACGATGCCCAGTCCGCGTCGGGGACCCACCTTGGCTGTCCAGGCTGATGTCCATCACCCCATGCTTGACCTTCATGTGCCGGCTGAGGTTGCCCTTCAGGTTGAACTTGCTGGAGCAGTAGGGACACTTGAAGGGCTTGCTGCCGGCGTGCAGGTGCATGTGCCCCAGCAGGTTGTACATGCGGTTGAAGGACTTCCCACAGACCTGCCGGCAGCGTGTCCACAGTCAGCCCCCAGAGCTGCCAGCGGCTCTGCAGAGCACACCTGGCCCCCAGGGTCGCCCGTGGCTCCCACCAAGAATAATGGGGCTGCTGCCCTCTTGGGGTCCCTCGTGGCTCCTGCCAAGAATAATGGGGCTCCCTCCTTCCTCCTGCTCTGTGGAGGGCAGGGCTTGGGGATGCAGTGCTGATGCTGCTTGGAGCTCCAGAGCACCCAGCGCTGGTCAGAGAGAGGCACTGGTTGTCATTTCATCAGCAGCCCTGCTCCCATCACAGCTTGGAGCAGATATCCCATGCCCAAGCAAGCAGGGGAGGCATCACAAAGCTGCTTCCAAGCCCAAGAGCTCAGCCTGGCCAGATTCCTCAGGGCATAGCACAGCAGGACCCGTGCTCCCCCCTCCCCAGCTCCATCAGCCCCCCAGTCCCGCTGGTACCTTGCACTTGAACGGCTTCACCGGCGAGTGCACGATCATGTGGGTCTTGAGCGTCTGCTTCTGCACAAAGGTCTTGAAGCAAATATGGCACTGGTAGGGCCGGACACTGGTGTGGATCAGCATGTGCCTCTTCATGTTGGCCTGGAGCGTGAACTCCCGCCCGCACACCTCGCACTTGAACTCCTTCACGCCCTGCCAGGGGTGGGAGAGCTGTGGGCCGGGGGGGGCCTTGGGCAGACCCGCAGGCGCTGGGGGCACACAAGCGGTGCCAAGAATGGAGCGGGGACCCCATGGGAGAGGGATGGGATCCTTGTGCTGAGCCCAGCACAGGGTATATCTGAGAGCCTGGCCTGGCCTGAGTCCAGCAGCGTGCAGGGGCTGTGGCTGGGGGCTGGACAGGCTCTGTGAGCAGAGCTGAGCCCCAGCTCTGCTCTGTAGCTCAGCCTAATTGCTCCCCATTAAAGAGCCCCTGGAAAAGGGCAAACACCCACATACAGCCTGCCCAGAGGGGCTGTGACAGCTCCTGAACAGGGCCCTCCAGGGTACTGTGCAGCAGGTCTGAAACTCCCTCCCTGAGGAAGGGAACCTCTAGAAGGGCAGGGGCTGGGTCCCAGGGACTCCCTTGTTATGTGTCAGTGACTCCCTGGCTAGTGCCAGCCACAGGTGCCACTGCACACCTCCACCACTCATCTACTCCCAAGACTGGGGCACTGGGACGCCCCTCTCCGCCAGCACCCGCAACCAAGCTGGCATGTCTCCTCCAGGCACGATGAGGGCAGCACCCCGGAGGAACCATGGCCCCTACCTTGTGCGTGAGTGAGTGCTGCTTGAGGTGGTGGATCTGGCTGAACTCCATCCCACACTCGGTGCAGACGAAGGGCCGGACGTTCTGGTGCTTCAGCATGTGGTTCTGCAGCTGGCTGCGGTAGTGGAAGGACTTGCTGCACTCCAGGCACTGGTAGAGCGTGGGGCCCTGGTGTGTGGCCAGGTGCCGCTTCAGCTGGGTGAGCGTGGAGAAGTCCAGCCCGCACTCCACGCACACGTGGCAGCGCCCGCTCTCGTGCTTCACCTCGTGCGCCTTCAGCTCACTGGGGTAGGCGAAGCCGCGGCCGCAGAAGCGGCAGCTGTAGGGCTTGATGTCGGTGTGCAGCAGCATGTGCCGCTTCAGGTGGCTGGTCTGGGTGAAGGCTTTGCTGCACACCCCACACTTGTGGGGCCGCGTGCCCTGGTGGGTCAGCAGGTGGGTCTGCAGGTGGCTGGGCTGCTTGAACAGCTTGTTGCAGTGCGGGCAGGAGTGGGGCTTGATGCCGTTGTGGCCCAGGATGTGGGTCACCAGGTTGTACTTGGAGGTGTAGGACTTCTCGCACATGCGGCACTGCCAGCGCTTCTGGCGGTCCCCTGCCTCCACCAGGTAGGAGTCATCAATCTGCACGTTGATGTCCAGCCGGTCCAGCTGCGCCTTCCTGCTGTGCTCACTGGTGCCGCCGGCCGCCTCCAGCTCCCCTGGCTCCTGCCAGCCGCAGCCCTGCTCGCTCTTCACCTGCTCGGGGGAAGCCGGCRCGGGGGCCTCCGCCTCACCAGGGGATGGTGCGCCCACTTCGAAGGTGCCCACGTTTCGCGGGGCCCCCGCGCTGCTGCCGGCCGGGTCAGCGCCCCTGCGCCGGCGCTCGGTGCCCTCCACCTCCCGGTGCCGGCGCAGGTGCCGCAGGCGTCGGGGCTTCCTGCTGAAGGTGCCCAGGTCGATCATCTTCACGGCACCACTCTGCACCGCTGGCTCCTGGCCAGGCTGTGGGGGCTGGGGCAGGCGGCCGCGCTGCTCCTTGCCCTCCTCGTCTCCAGGGACGGACACGTCATCGTACGGTGGCTCAGCCTCCACCTCTGCCTTCTCGCTCTTGACCTTGGGCACCAGCCTCACGGGTGGCCTCTTCCTCCTCCGGGCATGCTTCTCCAGGGAGGACTCTGCCTCCAGGGCATCTTCGTCCTGCCCATCCCCAGGCGCCTGCTCCTCAGCCTCAGGCTCCCCAGGCTCCATGGCGGCATTGTCCGGCTGCTCCCCAGCTAGCCCGGGGAAGAAGCCAGTGGGGGTGACGGTAGCCCCGAGCAGCTCATTCTCGGACACCAGGCCCAGGACTGCAGCCTGTGCCAGGGACAGCACCACCACCGCGTCCGTCTGCGTCCCGCACTCGCTGAAGCGATTCATCTCTTGCCGCCGAACTACGCTGTCATGGCTGAGGAGGGAGAGACGCAGCCGTGAGTCCCCGGCACCCTGCCACAGACACTGTGCCCCAGGGGCTCATTCCAGCCATCACTTCTTTCCTTAGCACCGTCCCCAGTGAACCCCAGACCGACACGGGCAATGCCAGTGTGGGTCCCCAGCACCACACACCCCAGGATGCAGGGTCAGAGTGGCCTCAGGGGTTTCCACTGTAGGGAGGAGCAGGGAAGCTTGGATCTGTGCCCATTGTCAGACTCTCTGGATGGGCTATTAGTTCCTGGTGCTGGGGTTTGGCTCCTTGCATGCCCTCAAGCTCCTGGCATCGATTCACAGAGACAAGGGCCCACACAGTTTGGGAACTGCTCATAGCTGAGTGTGGCTCTGAGCTCTGGCAGGATCAGCAACAGCACAGGGAGCATGAGGGATGGAGCCCAGGCCCACCAGGACCATCAGGACACAGTCAGCTTGACCAGCAGCGGGCCTGGGCGCGGGCAGAGGCTGTGCTGGGCTCAGCACTGGTGGCTGGCACAGTCACCCTGGGAGTCCCAGCACCACCACAGCACCCTCCCCCCCAGCAGCCAGCGAGAACAGGCAGGGATGTGCCTGGAGAGCTGCCGCTTCCTCCTGCTGAAGAGTGTTCTCCTAAATACAATTATTCCTGCAGCTACAACAAAGAGAAATCCTGCGGAGGAGGTAAAACAGGGATAAATTCTGAGCCAGATCCTGTCACAATCCCAGGAGAACCTGCCTGGCATGAGGAGATCCTGTGATGAACCTCCACTTTGGAGCGGGGAAACCCCACAGTGCCTGGGCATGATGCCTGCAGCCAGGTCGGCTACAGGGACACCGAGCGTGGCCGGGGACATCAGCCTCTCTCTGCTGCAGGCAGCTGCCTGCTCCCGCCGATCCCTGCACGGCCCTGGCTGCCCCCTCATGCCAGCACCATGCCCACCCGAACACCAGCCACAATGCACGGGATGGGGAAGAGGATGGGAGGATGATGAGGAGGAAGGTGAAGAACCAGTATGAGAACACGGAAAGACAGAGAAAGGAGTGATGCCAACCGCACACATTGGTGGCACGGGGTCCCTCCTCAGTTCCCTCCCATCTACTGGGCCACCACAGGGCTGGCACTAGCCACAGCACTGGTGACTCTTCGCCCAGGGTCAGACACACCCGGTGAGGGGACCCTGCCCAGGCTTGAGCTGCCAGGGGGATGCTGTGGGGGCAGGCGGGAGGAAGGTCTCAGCCAAGCACCCCCCTCTGCCCGGGCACCCCTTCCCCTGCCCGAGCACCCCGGAGAGCCAGCGAGAAGGGATCAGGGGCAGCAGGGACAGGAATGGAGGGCGGGGGCGCCTTCAGGCTGCAGGGAGGAGATGGAGAGGAAGAGGACGGGGGTGGGAGGAGGAGGAGGAAGGGGATGAGGGAAGGACTAGTGCGGAGGCAGCGAAACAAAGCAAGGAGTGGGGGAGGGCGGTGGCGCGAAGAGGAGGAGGGTTGGGAGGAAGAAGAGGCAGCAGTCAGGGAGGTGGCTGCCGTGCACAGAACAGCCTGGGGCCGTACCCTGCCGGCTGGGTCCCCCGTTCTCGTGGGGCCCCATGGGCCCCTGAGCTGTCCGTTGCAAGCAGGGAAGAAGGGAGGTGGGAGAGGGCACCCAGCTGCTCCCCCCATGACCCCAGCACAGCAGAGGGGTCAGTGGGGCCCCCAGCATGGCGCTGGGTCTCTGCCCCCCAAAAACAAACACCACGAGGCAGGGGAGCTGCAAGACTGACACACACTCACGTGTCCCCCAGACCAGTACGAGGGAGTCTTACCACCACCCCAAGCCAGAGGCTTTTGGGGGAAAGCAAATGTGGCTTCCTACTCTGGGTACTGGGGAAAAGGGATGAGATCTGCTCCTCAGCAGGAAAACCAGAGCCTTGTGCTGCGCAAACCTCTCTGCACTTGTCTGCATTGGACACACGAGCCCCAGGACGCGGTATAGAAGCTTTGCTGTTCGAGGCCACAGCGCTCCGGAGCTGCAGCTGCACAAACACCACACAGGGAAGCAGGAACAGGGCAGAGGCAGCTGTTTCACTTCCCGCTCTCATTTCCCTGTTCATGCCGCGGGACTTGCCAAGGCAGCTGGAAACACCGTTTCCCAACACACTGGCAAGCGAGGTGGGGTCATGTATTTCAGCTCCCCCAAGAAACCCCCAACACCCCGGAGTGCAGAGGACTCCTCTGCGCTCCAAGGGAGCTGCTTCCAGCCTTGCTCAAGCAGCCAAAACAGACATGGGGTCCATTGCCATGATGGAGCACAGTCCTGCCACAGCCGCGTGCGAGCAGGTGCTCCAGCGGAGCAGGACGATGCCCAGGGCTCAGCACGCAGAGCACCCAACACGGTGCAGACACTACTGTCCCAGTGCTGATCTCAGCAGTGACACAAACATCTCCTCCAACTCCTCCTCCTCCTCCCCAGCCCAGACCTCCAGACCCGCGACTGCACCTGCAGGCTCTCACCCACTGAGCTTGGGGTCCCTGTCCAGTGCCGCTGCTGGGAACCAAACCCTCCTTCAGGCTTTAATAACCTTTAGTTTTCAAGTCCAGCCCTTTGGTCCAGGCTCATGTCCCTCCAGCTCATTTCCTTATGCAGACCTCACCTGCCCATCCCTTTCCCACATGGGTGCGGTCACACAGACACATGGGGCAATGTTTCCTCTGCCAGTGGCATGTGCCTAGCTCCCTGTCCACTCATCCACCTCTCCCTCCTAGTGCCGTCCCCTCTCCAACACCACAGGATGGATGCACCAGGGGCCAGCAGTGGTGGCTGCTGTTCCTGATCCTCTAGGGTTGGGAAATTCAGGTTTCTTTCACCATTTCTCCTCCCACTCCAAGGTTTAGTTTTGGTGCAATTTCTCCTCCCATCTTTCCCAACACATCTGGGAAGATCTGGGCTCTGCCCAGGCACATCCTGCAGACCCTGCCCTCCCTTGGCCTCGCTGCCCCCCTCCGAGCCTCCACCAGTTTCTCACTCACCACCCAGTCACTTAAAGTAGGTTTGTTCACAGCTTTCACTTCTTTGTGTTATTTTACTTGCATTTTCCTCTCTTGCTCCCTCATTAGTCCCCCAAATACTCACCTCTCACCAGTCCCTCTGGCAGCAGCATCTGCACAACAGGCTCCTCACTCCCAGCACATTCCTTGCTGGGTTCCAGATTTTCCAGCCACAAGACTAAGAGCTGTCTGTCTGTGGACACTTTTCCCTTCCCTTTGCTGTTTTACCTCCTTTGGTTTCACCCACCTGCCCAATCACTTGTGCCACCACCCCACCTGGCTGCTCTGCCAGCACTGCCACTCAAGAGATAAGAACCTGGTAAATTCTCAGTTGAGCAGCACAAAAACATCACATCTGGTCCACAGAAGCCTCACCCGTGCACCCACAGGCTTGCCTGTAACACAGGAGACCCAAAAGGGTCTGAGCTAAAGGACTACCCACACCCTCAGAGCCACTCAAGCCACAGCCCCACGGGAGCAGCTCTGGGAGGAACCATGGCCCCAGCTGCCCTGACAGCCTCCACGGAGGCATTAGTGACCAACGACCCTTATTTTCCACCTGGCTCCATTCCCAGCTCCCCTCAGCAGCCCAGAGGCTAGCAGCACTCACCAATCCTCACCCAGCCATTCATGGAGGGAAGGGAGACCCAGGTATCCAAACCCCAAAGGCTTTTGGGGATTGATTTACCCCTCAGCTCTCTCAGGGAGCAGTGATCCCCACCAGGCATGCGGGAGCCCACCCTGCTGCCACTGTTCCTCTCGGCTGGGCAAGCTAAGTGCAGCCACCTGAGCGGGTGCCAGAGCCCAGCTGGTACCACTAACAGCTTAACTCACCTGGCCCCCTGCGTGGGCACCCAGACTGCCTGACAAGCCTGGTGCCATGTGGGAAAGGGAGTATTTAGGACCTTTTCCTGGATATCCCCTTTGCAGGACCCTCACTGTGGGACAACTATTGCAGGACCCTTTTGTAAAATCCTTTGTGGGACCCCCATTGCGGGTCCCCCTTTGTAGGACTCCTATTTCAGGACCCCCGTGTGGGACTCCCATTGCAGAACCCCCCTTACAGGTCTCTCTGTGGGACCCTTCTGCAGACCCCCTGCTGCCAGTGCCTGGGGGGTCCCAGGAGGTTCCCTGGGGGCAGATGTGGAGGCGCAGACCCTGGGTGAAGCTCCCAAAGCACTGGGGTCGAGCCCCAGCATAAATTGGGGGTCAGGACGAGGTCTAAACTGCCACATGGGACCCTGGGCAAGGGGGGGTCTCATGGGGGAAGAGGCAGTAAAACTTTTCAAGACTTTTTACCATAAAATGGCTGAAAACGTATCTGATATTTGTGAGAAAGCCTTTGATTTTATTTTCCTTTCTTTCTCAAAAGCAGCTTTCATTTAAATTTAATAAAGGGGAAAACAGGCTTTCATCTTGCCTGCAGATTTCACATAAAGCTGCTCAACCCCCCACAATTCCAAACAGAAAAATGTTGTTTTCCTGAAAATCACAACAACTAAAATTATTCCTAAACCTGACCCAGCGTGTCTGTCCTGCACCATCCCAAGGATTCGGGGTTCACCTCGGCTGCACTGCCCGGCCCTGGCTCTGTGCCAGCAGTGTGTGCCAGGGGCTGACCCACGCAGCAACTCCAGACACTGTAGCGGAATCGAAACCAGCACTTCTTGCCCCAGAACTGACCCTGGTGCAGCGGAACTGCTGTAAAAATGATCCAGAGCTCTGAGAAATGGGCAGGAGCTGTGCAGGGCCAGGTGCTGCTGCCACAGAAAACAAACACATGTTTAAATTCAGTCAGTGTCTCCACACTAGATACTGTCAAACTACAGTTTTAAGGGAGAACTTTTTTTTTAAGGAAAACTTCTCTAGAAAAAAGAAACCTCTACTGTCAGCGGATCCGAAAGCGGCTGCTCCCTTCAGTCTCCGACAGGTGACGGATGTGACATCACATGTGTCACTGAAGTCGTTCGGGGGGGGGGGGAAGAGTTGTCTTTGGGGGCTTTGCCTTCACAAAACAAAGGACACAACCTGGGATTTGCAGTGGGATGTGTTTAATAAGAGCAGGTGCAAAACCATGTCGGGGAAGGTGAGGCCCTGTGACAGACAAGGGCTCAGGGAGGAGGGGGTGTTGTCAGACCTCACCAAGCCCCCCCCCGCCCCGCCTCTCCACAGGTGCTTCCTCTCAACATATTCCATGGAATTGGGGTATTCTCACTCTGACTAGTGTGTCCATCGATCAGAAGCAAATATTTACCCCTTTGAAGCTGTACGGTTATTGGCAAACTCTAATTGGGAGCAAAAAGGGAATGGCTTTCAAATAACCAGAGGTTACCAGTGCTGCAGAACAGAAGTGTGTGGAGCACAGAGCTGCCTGGTTCCTCCACTATCCGTCCAAGGATATGGGATCCACCAGTGAGAACTGGGGTGAGAGGGTCAGGCTGGGGACAGCAGCAGGTGCAGCAGCCGCTCACTGCAGAAGCACGGAGCTGCCATCCCAAATGCTTTTCCCAGCACACAGGCACCTGTGCTGAGCTGGGACATCCCACTCCTGCTTCCCATTCTGCTGGGAATCCACTTTTTCCTCCTCCTGAGACTGAGGCTCCATTCCTCTGCTCCCCCATCCCTCCAGCCTCCACCCCTCCACCCCACACTTCTCTATCCCTCTGTTACTCTTCCTCTGTTCCTCCATCCCTCTGCTCCTCAATCCCTCGCTCCTCCATCTCTCCGTTCCTCAATCCCTCACTTCTCCATCCCTCACTCCTCCATCCCTTGCTTCCCACCCCCAGTATCCTCTGCTCCTCCATCCCTCCAGTTGTTCCCTCATTCTTCCCGTTTCCCTGGCAACGCCCATCTCGCGCCGAGATCTGTCCCCTCTCTCCCTCTTATCTTTCTCCTCTCTCTTTCATCTCTCTCCTAATCTCCCTCTCCATTCTGAACCTCTGTCCTTTGCTCCCTTTCTCTCTCTCTCCCTTTTCATCTCCTCCAATGCCTTCTCTATCTCAGGGTTACAATTACTTGAATCTCACTTTAAAGAAATAATCTATTTAATTAACCACCGGCCCTGGCCCCACTCCTGCCCTCCTGCAGCCCACCCGCCCGGTGCAGGACCCTGCCCGCACCCCAAAGTGTCCCCTGGCCGAGGACGGTGGTGTGACAGTGTCCTGCCACCCCTTCTCCAGCACCTGTCCAGCAGCCCTAACCTCCAGCCTGCTCTTGTCCAGTCTGCACTTGTCCCAGAAAYGGTTGGACCAGGTGGTCCTTGAGGTCCCTCCAAAACTGGGATTTCATGACTCTGTGATCCTAACACAGCCAGCACAGAAGCCAGCAGCTCCTGTGCCATAGATCACCCTCAACTTATATCAAAACAAGGGGAGACTTCATGGGGAAAAGGTGTTTACTGAAAATCAGAGTCCTGACTGCACCCATTTGGCCATGGGGGTAATGGAAAGACAGGAAGAAGACAGGCTGCTGTGGGCTCTGGTGCTGGTGGGGAGGAGCAGGGAGCCTGGCTCTGACTCGGGGTCACTACCAGGGGACCCCTGGGTTTTGGCACAGCCAGGAGCCCACTGGAGCAGGCCTGTGGCCGCCAGCACTGTCCCTGCTCTGGGGAGATCTCTTCAGAGAACTTCTTCTCAGGGATGGGCTGAGTCAGAGCAAATGCTGGAGCTGGCATTCCACTCCAGCCAGGGGGTGGGAAACCTGTGCTCTGTGAGCAGTCAAAGGTGCATCAAAAACGCACCAAAACCTCACCAAAGCTGCATCAAAACTGCACCAAAGCCCCACTGAAGCTGCACCAAAGCCATTGATGGTTCATGCCCAGAGTGGTGCCCAGGCTGGGAGGATTTTGGGAGGGGAGTTCTTCTCACCCCCACCTGGCTTCCCGAGGAGCTCCTGTTGCTGTGCCACAGGGCACAACATCTCCTCCCTAGCAGACCAAACCCATCATCAGGCCTGATTTTCCAGCCCTTCTGCCCTCACAGCCCTTCCCAGAGCACAGCCAGGGCACCAGGCGTGCTGTGACGGCGAGCTGAGCTGCTGGTGGCACCTGGAGCGGTGACGCTGGGACCAGCCTCATCTGCCGAGTGGGGCATTTCCTTAGACTGACTGGAATCACTGTGGCTTTATGGATGCATACGAGACCCTTCCCGTCATTCCTCTGTGCAAAGGACCGAACCCTGGCACCTTGTGTCCCGCAGATCCTAGTGCAGTGACTGACCATGAACAATGTCCACCCTGCACACCAGGCACCTGATGCCGCCCTGCCCTGGCACTTCCCACGTTTCCTCATGGGCTCTTTGTGTGAGCCCCCCACCCCCCTCTGGAACAAACATGGCCTCTCTATCCCCATCCACATGCATGCAGGTCTGTGTTGCAGTGGAGAGGTCCGGGATCTGCCTTTAGAGCTCATGATCACGTCATCCCTTAAAATGCTGCCGCTCCCGAGCCCCAGCGGCAGGAAGAGCCTTTAAGTCAGGTAACTGGTGTGGGGTGAGCTGAGGGAGAGGGGCTGCTGCTGCCTGGACCCCCTCTGGCAGCACAAGCACCCAGAGCCCAGCCCAGGCAGCACCGAGCCCAGACCCCCCGGTGCTCCCGGGGTTTGTCAGCGGTTTGGGACTCGCAGTGTATGCGGCACAGCCACGAGCAGGGAYGGCTCCCAGACCTGCTGCTGTCCCAGCCTGGCTTCAAAGGCTCCACACAGAACCCTTGCTCTGCCTTGGAAAACAATTTTTACTTTTAAATGAAATAAACAGGGAAAGAAAAGACTTTCAAGTTCCTCCTTGCTGTAACGGCTTCTCCCCAGCACAGTCCCTTTCCTCTCCGAAAATAGCCGAGCTATTCAAAAGAGATGTGAGAAGAAAAAAAGGAACTGAATAGAGGAAAAGGGAAAGAAAAAAATGGAGCCCCAAGGGGGTGGAGAAAAACAGAATGAAAAGACAGCAAAAGTAAAGAAAAGGGATGAAAAATAAAGGAGGGGGAAGAGAGAGACAGACACAGGAGCTTTGAAAAGAAAGAATGCTGCCAGCCTGAATACAGGGAGCAGGAAAAAAGGGCCCTGAAAAGAAAGAGCCGGCTGGAATGACCTCTCATTCAGGGCTGTGCCAATCACCACCGCGATGGAAATCCTTTCTTCTTCCCTGCATTCTCTCTCTTTCCAGCGGGGGCAGAGGGAAGAGGAAGAAAGGGGAGCTAATTCTCAGCATAGCAGAAAATAAATCTGCTCTTTGCGAAGTCCCTGAAAGGCGCCGAGGTGCTGACAAACCCGCTCCCAGCACTCACACACGCAGATGGGGACAGAAAGGGAACGGGACCGGGCAATGCTGGGCCAGACTACCCTCACCACCTCACCATTCCTCTGGAAAACGACGGAGCAAACACCCCAAGCACACAAATCTGTAGGAACAAATGCGAATTCAGGTCAGCCTCCAAACTTTGCAGGGAAAGATGACAGATGGTTGTGGCAGAGGCAAACCCAGGGGCCTGATCCTGGGCTAGGTCCTGCAGGGAGCAGGGGGCAAAGGGTGGGTGCAGCTCCCTTCGCCCTGTAAGCCTCAAACCGCTCAGCACTCACTCTTGCCCGGAAAGACCCAACAGGGCTTTTACCCAGGTCTGGGAGTTCCAGCACTGCCCCAGTTCATTCGGCATCTTCAGCAGTGGCAGGGGAGAGGGACCAAACAGCCCAAAATGAACCAAAGTGCAGGGGGAGAGCAGCGTTGGGATGTGAGACAAAGGGAGGCGACACACAGGAGGAAGAAAACACTGGAGATGGAGCCTGCCAGGAAGACAGGTCCTCTGGGACAGAGGCAACAGGCACCCCGGGGTTCTATGGAGACCTCTGACCCCAAAGCAGCCCCGGGCTACGGGTGGGATCGATATCCTGAACCCATGTGGCATCACTCCTGCTTGACACAGCTCCCACTCATCAGCCCCAGGGCCGGGGTTAATTATAAACTGCCGGGACCTTGGGGCAGAGCCATAAACGTGGCCGGAGGTCCGAGGAGATGACATACAGGCAGAAGGAGTTCAGGCACCCTGGTGGCTGTAAAAGGGGAAAACCAACCCAAAAGGGTACAAATGGGAGATGTGTGTCACCCCAAAGGGAACAGGCTGCCTGGTGGGATGTGAAACAGCTGCTGGGGTGCAAGGACTGAGGGAAGATCCCCACAGTGGGAAGGGTCTCACTTAAGGGTCTGACTTTCAAGAGCATTGCTGCCCTTATCCTTGGGAACAATTTTAGTCCAGTTTTGATATTCCYCTGTGCGGAGCCTGTCCATTCTGCAGGATGGCTCCTGGGCCCGCCTGTCCCTGTCTCCCTGGGCTCTGTCCTGTGCCGGACTGCAAGGACAGAGAAATGGGAACATGGGGCCGGCCCAGATCCAATCGTGGCACCAGGGATGTCCAACCAAAGTAAAAGGCCATGAGGAAGGTGAATAACCCGGACGGCATGTGATTCTGTGACAAGTTTAGTCTTCCATGTGCTGAGCACTGGCAAGCACCCGCTGAGCCCCCTCACACTGTGACCACCAGCCTGGAGGCAAAGAGGGGCGGGAACCTCAGCACAGCCCAGCACAGGCACACACAGCTCCCCCTCACTCTCCCACAGCTTATCCCGGGCAGGAGGCAGCAGGCATGCTCCCCACAGGGATGTTGTGCCCACCGTGGCCGGGCACTGCTGAGCTCTGCCACCACATCCACCGTCCCCGCTGCTGGGCTGGGCAATAAATTAATCATAGCTGAGGGGTTCTAATTTGAGTGTGACAATCAATACTCGACCAGACAATCTTCCCCATGTTAGTCTGCCGGTCCTGCAGCTGCTCTCAGCTTTGGCGGCTGGGCGGGGGCTGCGCTGGGGATAGGCAAGGGGCTGCAGGGCAAGGGGACTCTTCATGCTGTGTCTGCTCTGTTAACTCCAGATTTTGAGGCTGTTCTGCCTTGGACAAACTGCCCCTGTGCGCCACAGCCCCCGGGACATCCCTGAGCACAGCACCAGCAACTGCAGTTTGCCTCAGTGATGGGGAAGGTCCAGTGAAGCACAGCTGAACCGGCACAGGGGACATCGACCTTCAGCTCTGTGGCTCAGGAATCACCTCCGGCACATGGAACCCGCTGCGGAACTCAGTCCGCGCAACCCAGTCACAAACACAGTGAGTGCCATTTCCCACAGCCCAGAGCTGAAAGGAGGAAAGGGAATCAGAGCTTTCCACCACGGGCAGGAAGACGTATGGGCAGGAACTGGGGAGCACTGAAGCACTGAGCCCCCTTCCACTCACACCAGGCACTGGCAACGTCCCACTCCCAATTTTCCAATCACAAGGCTCTTTGACACGTTGCACCATTACAGGAACAAACTCAGCTACACATCTGCCAATGCCACTTCTACTTTCAGATCCCCAAGGTGGGAAMCGTTTCAAATCCTTTTCTGCGCAGCTGAGCAGGTCAGGGATGAGTGTTTGAGAGGCTGGGTTGGACAGAATGAGCAGGAGGCACTGGACAAAGGTCCCTGCTAGTGGCAGTTCATGAATTCCCAGCTCAGGACTGACCCAAGCCAAGCGTGGAAGACATGGTATCCCTGTATGGGCCAAAGCCAGCTGTGCCTGCTGCCCCCCACAGCACCAGCCAGCCTGTATGGCCAACGCATTTGAGATCCACAGCAGCAGAAGACTTGGCTGCTTTTCCTGGGGGTAAGGCAGAGGTGTCTGGTCTGGGGATGCTACGCTGGCTGGACGCTGCTGCCAGGTCACGGGGCCAGGGTAAAACGCAATTCCCGCTTATGCACGTGTGTTTTTGTGTGTCGTCATGCTGTGAAAGCTCCTGCGGTGCTTCGAGCTTTGGGCAGAGGCCAGGATTTCACACAAAAACACACATATTTATCTTTTGAAATGGAGTTGAAAGGACGGGGTCTGGCACCACTGTCCAGAGCGTGTCGCAGTGGTTGGATAGTTGACACGGACACAACCCGGCACACCGGGAGCTCGCTGGGAGCAATGCCCAGGGCCCTGCAGCTCGTGGCTGTCCTGTTCCTGAAAACAGAACCAATGCCGGATGAACCTGGGCTGGGAGCTGCCGTGGGCACTCAGGGATGGATCACCTGCCTGGCATGATATGCTCAAATAGGGTTTGTCGGGCGATATAGGGAGATGCAGTGGGCAAATCCTGCTCATGAGCAGGATGGTGGGGATATTTGAACTATTTACTCATTCTAATTAATATTTCCCAAGGTTTCAGCGAGGCTGGGCTGTGTCTGCCTTGGTTCTGGCATCCCTGGCTCGCCTCTGGGGACTGCACCACTTCCCCTCCCTGTTCTCATCCCTATCTGCACAATCCCTGTACTTTGTGGCCTTCCTTCTCACAGCCAGAAAGCCCCATAAACACACAATATTCAGCTGTTGAAATAATTTCCTTCTATGTGTCCCTTGTTGATAATCACAAAACCAGACCAAACCACTGGAGCCCCCATAAATCAGGGCTAGCTCTTGGCAGGCGAGCTCGGCAATGGCCCAGCCGGGCTCCGCTGGCACGTGCGGAGCGGCCGAGGCGCAGACGGGGACRGATGGGGAGGGATTCAGCAGAGACACTCAGTGCTCTGATGGAGGAGGCTCATCCAGCTCTGCCTACGGTTCTGCCACTGACAAAGTGTTTTTTCTCCAGAGGGCACCCCTGGCCCCAGGTGAGAGCTCCCCTGAGAGGCATTAGCCCCCAGTGAGCTGGTGTCCCCTCAGCCATGGGCACACATGAGTTGGGGCTGGAATCATGGAATCACTAAGGCTGAAAAGCCCTCTTGGATCATGGAGTCAAACTGTTCCCCAGCACTGCCAAGGCCACCACTAAACTACGTCCCCAAGTGCCACATCCACACAGCATTTGAACACTTCCAGAGCTGGTGATTCTGTGCACAGCAGGCACAGAACAGCCATGGCAAGGACAAACTGATGGCTCTGGAGCAAAGCTAAGGGCAGAGCCAGGAGGGCAGGTCAATATGTGCCTGGGAAGGGCAACTCTCGGCCGGCTTAATAAATGAACAAGGAATGTGTTGAGATGGAGTTGGGAGTTTAAGATGCCTCTGTTGTGGACGGCAGAGGGGTCAGGACTCGGAGTAGAAAATCCTTTGTGAGGAAGGAGAGCCTCACAATCCCTGTGGGCTGACTGGGAAGGGAAGCAGCTCCCTGGAACATCCATCCTAACCACAACAACAACTCTTCCCAACAGCCAGGCCAGTCTTGGGCATTCCTGATCCACCCAGCCAGTCCTGGATGTCCCTGATCCTCCCGGCTGGTCCAGGATGTTCCTGATCCGCCTGGTCAGCAGCTCATCCCAACTGCCCTCTCAGGCTGGGATGAGCAGGCCATGCTGCCCTGAGGATTCTGTGATCTCAAAGGTCTTTTCAAACCAAAATGATTCCATGGTTCCAAAGAGCAGTTCTGCCTCAAGAGCAGCCCATCATGGCTTGGACAAAGGGCTCCCCAAGGGAAACCTCCCAACTCTGTTCTCCAGCTTGCTCATGGATTCCCAGTCCTGAGCCCATAGGAACTGGCAGCTTCCCAGCCTCCAGTTTAACCTCCCAAGCCAGGAGCTGGTGCTGCAGGACATGGGGAGGGCCCTGGGATAGTGGGTGTGGGAACAGACCGGAGGTGAGGGAAGGGAAAAGCAGCCAGGGAGCGTACCAGAATTAAAACTTGAAAGCAAAAGCAGGAGAGGGACAGAGCTGGTTAAACCGGCATAACATGGTGAGGGACAGGGTGCCAGGAGAGAGGCAGAGAGGAGAGAATGGCCTGACACCACAGAGAATGGGCATGAGACAATGCTGCTGCTGTGAAGAGGAAAGATAAATTTAGAGGCAGTGGCGAGCGCTCTTCCTCTGGGAGCTCTGCCTGTCCTTCCTCCCTTTCCTCTCCTTCACCAGGTCACCCACCAGCATGGGCAGGACGTGGGCTCCAGCCTGGTGTGGCTCTGCTGGCTGGGAGCCAGTCCCAGCTGTGCCCAGGGAGGGACCCTGGCCCTGCTGCGGGGCTGACTGGACAGCAAAGCCTCCATGCAGAGCACGAGCATCCCCTCATCGTCCCATCCCGGCGCTGTTCGTGGCTCCCACCTGCAGTCCCCAGGGAATTCCTGTTCCCCGGCCACAGCTCCCAAGCACAGCATGCTGGGGTGCGCAGTGCCCAGGCACGAACGCGCGTCCCCATGGACGAGATGTGGAAGTAAAACAATGAGCATGTCTGCATGCTGCTTCCTCCTCCCAGCCCGCTCTTCCCGAGCGGACGTGCCGCAATACTGCCCGGAACGGCCTGGTTGGGTTTGCTCTCTGCCAAAYCCAGGCTCTGTCGGTATCTGGAGAGGAGAAGGCCGCAGGAAGACCTCAGAGCTCCTTCCAATGCCTAAAGGGGCTCCAAGAGAGCTGGAGAGGGACTTTGGACAACGACCTGGAGTGCCAGGACAAGGAAGAACGACGTCAGACTGACAGAGGGCAGGGAATTATCACAGGTTGCTCAGAGAAGCTGTGGCTGCCCCAACCCTGGAAGTGTTCAAGGTCCAGTTGGATGGGGCTTGGAGCAACCCGGTGTTGAAGCTCCAGGGCTGTGAGATGTACCTTGTTCTACCAAACCTCCCTGCCTCGCACAGCGGTGGTGCTCCCCAGCACCTCGTTATCCCTGGGTTATCCCCGCAGCCAGTCTGGAGAAGATTCGTGTGAACTTTCTGCAAGTTTGTCTTTGCTGTGCACAACAGACCACCCAGACACTGGTCGCTTCTCCTTTAACTAAAAACTGACACTTTGCAGGGAACATTGCCCAAACGCTCTGAGAACCAGGAGGTGACAGCACAGGAACACTGCGGAGCCACGCACAGGTTCTGACATGTCGTTCCTGTTAATTTTCATTAGAAACACCTGACTGTCACTCAAACAACAGACGGACAGCTCCAAAGAAAGGCCAGGAAAAGTCAAAAACATGTTTCTCCCCTTTAGTTTAAGGTTTAGGAAAGTTTATAATTGCTTGTTCCCTCAGTGAGGAGAGCCCTGTGCCTCTGTTGAAGCTGCAGCCAGGCGAGCAAAGCAGCCTCCCTGGTGTCTAAATACAGACTCCCAAATACATGAAGACAGACATCCCCCCATGGCTCAGCAGGACCACCTCCTTCCCAACTGCCATCCCACATTTCACTGTGTTTTGGGCAGAAATTGGGATTTAGGGAAAGCTGTGCTGGGCACGAGCTGTGCCGGGTCTTCTCCCACCCCAACCCCACCGTGACCCGCAGCCACTTGCCAGGATGAGGGAGAAGGAGGGGGAGGGCATGCATGGGGCTGAGGAGAAAATGTGGGACAGAGGAACAAAGGGAAAATGCTTGTCACTGACCATGGTCCCTGTCCCCAAGGTCAAGCCCTGTGGGAAGGGCTCAGCAGGGACCACAACTCATCCTGAGGACTCCGGCCATGGGCAGCACAGASGATGGGACTGGGGCACTGCTGACACATCCCATCCTGGCCATCCCGCAGCAATCTTCCAGCTGCACCACACCATCTCCATGGCACATGTGCCCTGAACAGGTATTTGGGGCATTCCAGGAGCTGGCACCTGAGCCCAGTCAGGTGGGCTCTGTGAGCCAGGGGTGCGATGGGGCTTGGGAAACCAAACCTGGGAGAGGGTGGCAGAGGGAAGAGGCAGCAGCGGCAACAAATTCAGCAGGAAGCCCCCTTGGCACTTGGCTAYTCCTCATCCCTGCACTGGCTCTGGCCTGGTAGACCCCAGGGACATGCCCAGAGACCGGGCTCCAGCAGAGGCTGAGCTGCAGCTGRCTTCTCCACAAGGAATAACTGTAAAATAAAGGAGTGCAGGCAGCCTCTCTCTCATGGGATGTGATGCTGGCACRTTACTGGCGGTACAAACCCACTGCTTTGCTGATTTCTCAGCATTCCCAGCTGCAGAGCAGAGTGGGACAGTGCCTGTGCTCCTCCCTCTCCACACTGCGATTCCCAAACTACTTGATAAATTAAAATGGCCCAATAAAAGCATCTGAAACAAACACTTCCTCAGAGRTTAAACCAAACCCAAAACCCCAACATGACAAGCCACGATCCACACCACTGGAGATGCTCCGCTCCTGCTGCAGCAGGGACCCACGTCTGACCCTACAAGTCACCCCCCAGGTTTCGGTGGGAATGTGTCCTGGGGTGCAGCAGAGCTTCAGCTCCTTTTTCTCATTTTGGAGGGATACAGTGTGACCCATAAGGAGGGCACTGACGCAAGGCTGCTCGCAGAAGAGGAGCTCGGCCCAGGCGAGGGGGACGTGCCCTGTTCCACAGCTGCTTCTGCAGTGAGGACATCGTCACCCAGGGTGGGAGCAGGGGATGGTCACAGCGCGGCCAGTGCTGCCCCAGCTGCTGCTCCCCATGGCCAGCCAGGGATTGGGCACTCCAGGGGCCTCAGAGAGAATGCTGAGGCTGGTGCCTCCCAGTGACTTCTCAGGGTCCCCACGAGAGCCATTCCTGAAGTCTCCCTCCAACTCACGATGTGTTTGTTCAATCCTGCAGCCAGCCCTGAACACCCACAGGATCCAGCTGTGCCATGTGGGAACCACTCGGATCCATAGCTCGGTGGAGCCAGTTCAGACCTGGAATACAGGCGCTGACAACGCAAGGCCAGGAGCACGGTGTGGGGAGGAGTGTGGCATAGGATGAAGGATCATGGTGTGGGGCACAGGAGCGCAGTGTGGGATGTGGGAGTGTGATGGAGCTGCAGGCTTTGGACCTTGGTGGGGAGGCTTCAGGCTTCAGTCCCGGTGGAGGTCAGGCTCTGGGCTGCCCCCATGCCCCCTGGTCACCTTCCTCTTCCTACACAGCTGCTCACAAGGAAACTCCTAATGCTTGAATAATTAATTAATTATAACTAATTTATCCACTGCACCCTCATGACCAGAGCTCCAGAGGGCTCTCATGCAGCTCCCCTCGGTCCCTTGCTGGGGCGCAGCACACAAAACCCTCCCAGCCCCCACAGAGCCCCCACGGAGCACCGGGGGGTCCCACACCGGGAAATCCGGCATGCTCCGGGACTGAAGGTGAAGCGCGACCTGGCCGGCGCAGGACCAGACCACAGAGTCACCCCCCACTCCCCACTGCATTTCACTTCCCCGGAGCACTTTGCCGCTGCGAACATGGGGGACCCCACCCGGGACCCCTACCGCTGGCCGGTCCCAAACACCAGGAAACTGTCCCCAAACTTCGGGCGCGGCGCGCGGGGACCGCCCGGCTCCCGCCGTGACCCCCAAACCCGCGGGGTCGGGGCACGCCACGGTGCTGCCCGACCCCCGACCCCCCGAGCACCCCTCCGACGCGCGATACCGCCACGGGGTCCCTCCCCGCGCTGCTCCCCCCTCCCGCAACAGGTCAGGGCCCCCCGCCCCGCGCCCTCCCCCTCCCCGCAACTTTCCCGGCGGAGAAAGTTTGCGCGCGGCCCCGAGGAAAGTTCTCGGGGGGATTTCATGGGGAGGGGCGGCCCCACGCACGGAGCTGGGACCCCCCCGTCCTCCGCGCTCCTCCCGGTCCCTCCCGCCGCCATCGCTCCCGTCTCTGTCGCGCGAGGGAGGAAGGCGGCGACATCCCGGTGTCCCCGCTGTTGTACCCCACGTTGGAAGGGGGGGGGGGGGGGTGGGCTTTAGGGGCACGGGGGGGTCCGGTGAGGACTCACCGGTGGCTCCACGGGGCGGCGGCGGCGGCTCCGGGCCCGGCGCTGGGTGCGCAGGAAGGAAGAAGGAGGGAATGAGGCAGGGCTGACGTGAAGGGATGCAAAGCAGCTCCTCCTAACTCGCCCGCCCTTCATCTTCCTCCCCCTCCTCAACTTGCCCGACCACCGCGAACCCCTCCCCGGTTCAGCAGCATCCTCCACCGGAGCCAGGGCCGCCCTCGGTACCGGTTTGGGGGGACAAAGGTGGGGGGAATGAGGGTGGGAGTGGTCGATGAGGACCCTATGCCCACACTGTACCTGCACGGCGTCCCCTCAGCAGCACAGGGGTCATTTTCTACCTCACTCTTCATTTTGGGGAGTTRTGACCCCACAGAATGATGCCGAGGGGGGGGCGACCTGCTTAAGGGACCCATATCCCAATTGGGCATTGCTCTCCTCTGCTATGGTGGTGGGAAACGTCATGTGCACCCCAAGGAGCTTGTAGGGATTGTTGGCAAAGGACCCCTCTCTCCCCAAAAATGGGATGAGAGGAATTCGGGATGTTACAGGAATTGAAGGCTTTTGGGGAGGATGCTCTTCACTCGACACAAAGAGGTGGAGGGAGAAGCCAGGGTGTGCAGGAGTAGGGTGGCAGGAGGTGGCCGGTCCCCAAAGGAAGGGAGGGAGATGGGATGTGGTGTAGGGAGGGGAGCTGGTGGTCCAGGAATTGGAGGGTTTTGAGGGGGGGGTGCTGTTGGCTCCCTCAAGAAGGTGGAGGGAGAGGTTGAGCTATGTGGCCGTGGGGATGTGGTAGCAGGGGGCAGCTGGTTCCCAAAGGGAGGGATGGGAATGAGATGTGGTGTGGGAAGGGGAGTGGGTAGCAACAGCCAAGGATCTGCGGGCTGCAGGCTCTGGCTCGCATCAGAGGGGGAGGATGAGGGTCTCCTCCCTATGGAAGAAGGAGCATGCAGAAGCAGACGGGATTCGGCTGGTGTGTCGGGAGATTCTCATCTCCATGGAAGCAGGTGGCGCCGGCCGGACTAATCGCAGCAGAGTTTGTCTCCACACGCAGCTCTTTGTCTGGGCTCACTTCTCCTTTTCTTTTTTTTTTGTGTTCTTGGTGAAAATTGAGCTCTCTGCTCTGTCCCCACTGCTGCTGCCGGTGCTCACAATTCCCCACGCCTGTCTGGGGACTGCCCAGCATCCTGTCACGTCTCTCCCGCTGCCCGCTGGCCCAGCCTGGGGCCTTCTGGAGCCCGGACCCAGCCGGCGTCACTGGTCCCCAAACTGCCACTTCCCTCCCCACGTTCCCAGCCAGCCTTGCCTGGCACGTGGCCTGGAAACAGCTCTGCCTGCACAAATATTTGTCAATACTGACGGGGAGAGCCAAGGTGCAGGGAGATTTGCTCCTTTGAATTCCCGTGGGTGCCYCAGCCAGGGGGTATGCCTGGGCCTGGCACCTGGCAGGGCAAAGAGCAGGGCATGGAGTGGTACATGGGGCAGGACACAGAGTGGGACACGGAGTGGGACACAGAGCAGGGCATGGAACAGGGCAGAGGGCAGGACACAGGGCGGGTCACGGAGTGGAGAACAAAGCMGGGCACAGAGCGGGACCGAGCAGGGGATGGAGCAGGGCACAGGGCACGGGGCAGGACACGGAGTGGGACACAGAGCGGGGCATGGAACAGGGCACAGGGCACGGGGCAGGACACGGAGTGGGACACAGAGCGGGGCATGGAACAGGGCACAGGGCACGGGGCGGGACACAGAGTGGGACACAGAGTGGGGCATGGAGCAGGGCACAGTACGGGACAGAGTGGAGCACAGAACAGGGCACAGGGCAGGACACAGGGCGGGACACGGAGCGGGCAACAAAGCAGGGCACAGAGCGGGACCGAGCAGGGGATGGAGCAGGGCACAGGGCACAGAGCGGGACACGCAGCAGGACACAGAGCGGGGCATGGAGCAGGGCACAGGGCACAGGGCATAGGGTAGGACACAGAGCGGGGCACGGAGCGGGGCGGGCACAGCCCGGCGGGACCGGGCGCAGCGGGGCCGAGCCCGGGACCAGCCCCGGCACCTCCGGCTGGCAGGGAGCAGCTGCCAGTCCGCATCAGCCAATCAGGGCGCGGATTCAGGAGGATGCAGACACCTCAGCCAATCAGAACGCGGATTCAGGATGCTGCTGCTTCAGCCAATCAGAACGTGGACGCACGAGGCTGCAGCGGCCTCAGCCAATCAGGACGCGCGGTCTCCTGCTCCTGGTCACTCCATGGCTCTTCCCTTTCCCTCTCCCGGTTGCTCCCAGCCTACCGAGGCGCGTACTGACCCTTCTCTCCCTGCCTTCGATGTCCCCCGCCGTGCCCGGCGGTCCCGTCGGCCCCGAGGAACCGTGTCCGTGGCCCCCGGGTAAGGTCCCGTGGCCAGCCCCCGGCGCCATGAGGGATTGTCCCGCCCTTTTCTCACACTCCCCAGCACAGGGCGTTATTGCGGGCCCTGGCCGGTATCTACTCACGTTGGGGACGAGCGGGACTGGACAGGGGCTGGTGACTTCTGACCCCGCCGGTGCCCACGCGCATGCCACCTCCGGGCAGGCAGTGCCGCTGGCCCTTTAAGGGAGGGCGTGGCCTAACGCCCAGCCCCACCCCCCGCGCTCGGCTCCGGGCCTGGCGGGGCTGGTGCGGCCCCTGGCGGCGCGCGGGGGGCGCGGCGGCGGGTCCCRGTGGTCCCGGTGGTGCCGGTGGTCCCGGCGGTCCCGGCGCGGGCAGCGGCAGCCGCATCCCSGCTCTAGACCTGCCCGTCGTGTCCCACCGCGGGCTGCGAGGAACAGCCGGCTACGCCCCGGCGGCAGCCCCCGGTGCAGCTGCGCAGTCCCGGGGAGCCCCCCCCGCGAGCGGCTTTGATCGTCCCCCCGAGCGCGGTTCCCCCGCCCCGGGTCGGTCCCGAGCCCCGCCGGCTCCGCAGGATCCCCGCGGGGCTCAGCCCACCGGAGCCGGGCCGCAGCGCCGCCACCGCTGCGCTTCCGGGGCGGCCGAGGGGCTTCCTGCGGTGGGTCTGCTCCCGGTGCTGCTCCCGGCCCGGCCCGGCCCGGCCCTACGCGCCGGCGGGATGATCAACGCCATCCTGGTGTTCAACAACCACGGGAAGCCGCGGCTCGTCCGCTTCTACCAGCACCTGGTGCGCCACCGGGGCCGAGACAGGGCCGAGGCCGCCGGTGGGGCTGCGGCAGCGGGCGCTGAGCCCGGTGCGGGGCCGGGACCGGGRCCGGGACCGGGACCGGGACCGGTGCGGGGCTGAGAGCGTCGCGGGGCTCGGTGGGGCTGTGGGGCTCCCGGGAGCAGGGCCGATCGCCTCGGGATGTAGGAGCCCTGCCGGTGCTGGCCGCGTCTTTCGGGATGCCCACGGTGGCACCGGGACTGGCCCGTCACCTGGAGCCGCGGGTTCGCGGCGTCCCTGGGGCAGCAGGGGACAGCGGGGAACATGGGTCCCAGAGGGGGGACGTGCATCTACGGGTGCCCACCCACCCTCTCCTCCCGGCAGGCAGAGGAGGTCCAGCAGCAGATCATCCGAGACACCTTCCACCTGGTGCTGAAGCGAGATGACCACATCTGCAACTTCCTGGAGTGCGGCAGGTACCGGCCGGCGAGGTCCCTCACGCTGCGCAGTGCCTGGGTGTCCCCCCGGCGCCCTTCAGCTCTCCCCGTGTCCCCACAGCCTGTTCGGCGGCTCGGACTACAAGCTGATCTACCGGCACTACGCCACCCTGTACTTCGTGTTCTGCGTGGACTCCTCGGAGAGTGAGCTGGGCATCCTGGACCTCATCCAGGTGCGTCCCTGCAGAGCCCCATTCCCTGGGCACAGCCTTGCCCTGACAGCATCCAGGGGCATTTCATGCCTGTGGCATCCCTGTGCCAGCCCTTCTGAAAGGCCTGAGGAGCTGCTCAGGGGCCACAGTGGGGAGGGGGGCCGCACATGTTCCCTGAGCCTCTACATGGCTGCTTCACCTGGGAGCAGCAGGGGAAGTCAATCTGAATGAATGTCTTTAAAAAATAGAAGCAAAGAATCATTTAGAGTGGAAAAGATGTTAGRAGCATCAAGTCCAACCATTAATCCTAGAATCATGGAATCCSAGGTTGGAAGGCACCTCACGGATTGTCTGGTCCAACCTTTCTTAAGAGAGCACAGCCTAGGCAAGGCYCGGCAACCTGGCACCTGAAAAATGTCCAGTGTTGGGGAATCCCCCTCTTCCCCTGGGAGATTATTCAGTGGCTGTTTTCTTTGGAAAAAATTGTCCTCTTGTGTCTTACTGGTATCTCCCGAAGAGGAACTTGTATGCATCACCTCATGTCTTTCCATGTGACTCCTTGTATGAAGGGAGTTYCCAGCTTTGTAGCCACCCTTTAAACACCAGGACACGGGGAGATGGTCCCCCCTGAGCCTCCTTTTCTCCAGGCTGGGCCCCCCCAGCTCCCTCAGCCACTCCTGGTGCTCCAGCCCCTTCCCCAGCTCTGTTCCCTTCTCTGGACATGCTCCAGCCCCTCCAGGTGTCTCCTGTTGTGAGGGGCCCAGAGCTGCCCCCAGGAGTGGAGGTGCCCCAGCAGTGCCAGCACAGGGGATGAGCACTGCCCTGGGGCTGTGCCCACACTGGGGCTGATACAAGCCAGGTGCCATTGGCCTCTTGCCCACCTGTGCACACCTGCGCACACCTGGGCACATGTTCAGCCACAGTGACCAGCATCCCTAGGTCCTTTTCCAGTTTTCCAGCCACTCTGTCCCACGCCTGGAGTGTTCCATGGGGTTGGTGTGAACATCTTGCTTGGTCTCTGTGCTGACCATCCCTTCYACTGCCCCAGGTGTTTGTGGAGACACTGGACAAGTGCTTTGAGAATGTCTGTGAGCTGGACCTCATCTTCCACATGGACAAGGTGGGTGGGGGGCTCTGGGCTGCTCCAGAGCCTGCACTTCCTGGGCTGGGGCTGGCCAGGAGAGCGTGGGGATGGCAGGGGTCACTTTGGGTGGGAGGGATTGAGATCCTGTGTGGGAAGCTTTCAGCCTGGGTTCTTTGAAAGCCACCCACATTGTGACCTCCCGATGAGAGACCCGAGTGCGGGGCTGCTGGGGCCCGCGGGGCAGCCGTGCCCGGGCGTGGCGCTGCCCGGCCAAGGGCTGGGGATCTGTGCTCCCCTGCCAGCGCTGGTGGAGCTGGGCGGGCTCTGGCCCGGTGCTGGGGCGTTCTGCCTCTGCGCCAAGCCGTGTCACCCCGTGGGAGTTGTTGACATTTTACTACAGCTGCAGGAAAAAAAAAAAAAGGGAAGGAACAATGGCTGCAGAAAAAAAAAATGGAAGGAACAATGGGAGTGTTTGGAATTCAAAGTGCTGGGTAAACTTTGATTTGAGCCAAAGCCTGTAATGCTTCCTCTTGAGCTGGGCCGAGTTCCTGGGCGGAAACCAGTCCCCTTTGATCGTCTCCTGGGTCACGAGGCTGAAGATAGCTGGGAATAGATAGCTGGGAATAGGCTTGGAGCAGGGAGAGGCTTGGCTGAGGGTGCTGGGCTTGCCTTGCTGTTGATCAAGATTTTCTTGCTTTGCTGAAGACAAAAACACATCAACAGAAAAGAGCAGTGGAAAAAAAATGTGTAAAATGTTCCCTTTCTGTTGGTGATTCCAGCTGGGGAACTGGCAGGGAAGGGGAGTGAGCAGGTCTGGGGGGCTCTCTGCGTTACCAGCTGCTGAGGTTGGCCTTTGATTTCACTGTTGGCCCAGCTGTAAACTTGCCAGAGTGCCACATGATCAGCTTGTCAGCAAAAGTGTTTATCGAAGTGTTTATCAAAGGAGGAAGGAGCGATGAGCAGCTGCGGGAAAAGTGTTGGCAGCTGCCCAGGTCACCTCTGCCCACAGACGGGGGAGGATGTGCTCGTGGGTACTGACTCTGTGGCGTGGCCAGGACCCAGCAGCGTTTCTCTCAGCCTTTCATGCAGCTCTCTGCCCAGCTTACACTGAGCCTTACAGCCAGCCCGCAGCCCTCGGGCAGGGCACATCACACCATTGCCTCTGCCAGCAGTAGCAGGGTCACCCTTCCTCTGACCTCTCCTGCCTGGGAGAATGTTCTCAGGAGACAGGAACTGGGGGTTTCTGGTATTGAAGACCCCGGCTCGGTCACCGCAGGCTCTCCCAGCCTTGTTTACTTCCCATCCAATGCCCCTGCTGCTTCCCAGCTTTGACTTGAGTCTTGGCCACTATCAGTTGGTCCTCAGGTCTCTTTCTATATTTGGCACATGTTTATTTCTTGGATATGCTCATGTTCCTGTGCTTCCAGGAGTTGGGTTGCAGAGGGACAGTGTTTGGGGTGCTGGGAATGTGCTGCTCTGTCCTGCCAGGCCCTGGGCAAACCAGGCAGGGCCATGAGTGTCTCCCCAGGAAGGGCTGTGAATGTCTCCCCAGGCAGGGTCTGGCCATGAGTGTCCGTCCAGGCAGGGGCTGGCAGGGGTTCAGGTGCAACTTTGGCTGCGTTCTGTGATTTCTCTCTTTGCCTTAAGATTTCCCTTGCACTACCTGCAGCACAAAGGCTGTGGGACCAGAGCTGCGGTGGGTCTGGGGCCCTACTCCTGCCATGGGCAGATGGAGGGGACATTGATCAAGCACCAGTGGCATCAGTGCTTTTTGCTGTTGGCTTTGGGAGCCCCAGCCACATGGCTGCAGGGACCCCTTGTCACAAGGGGAGGCTCAGGGTGCCTAGCTCCCAGTTGTGCTTCCCACCTTGGGCGGGAGCATGGGCTGCAYTCAGCTGCAGTGGGGTCCCGGAGGGGACGTGGATTGCTTAGGAAGTGCTCTGCTTCGACTTGGAAAACAGCTTGCTCAGGATTTCTGCCCTGTTGGTTTTGAGCCAACTTGGGCCAAAGCCAGATCTTGAAGGAATATTTCCTGATGCTCCCAGATCTTCTCGGGCTGTGGGAGCCGCTCACTCCAGCTGATACAGCGTGCACTGGGACTGGGCTGTGGGATAGGGGTCCGAGGGCTGTGAGGGTCCCAGGAGATGCCATGTCACCTGTGGCTCACCCTGTGCYGTGCTGATCCCACACACCTCGCTGCTCCAGGCACTGTTGGAGCAGGACAGGACCCGTGAGGAGCCCTGGGCTGGGATCACCTCACAGAGCTGGGATCATGTCACATTCTCTCGTTGTCTTTATTCCCCCCAGAATTGTCCTGGCAGTGTTTGTTACAAGGTGTTTACAAGTGCAGCCTGGTCCTGTGAAACCATAAAACAATCTCATAACCCGACCATGCTCCTGCACTGCCTCTTTCACAGAAGTTACTGGGACCCATAAATCCATTATCTGTGTTGGGGGCTCCCTGGAAGCTGCTGACTGTGCAGGGAATGCTGGGCTGAGCCAGGCGCTGGAGCTGAGGGTGATTGCAGCCACCAGCATGGTCTGGCTGCTGCCCCAGGGCAGGTTGGAATTTCTGGGGTTGGAACTCAGGAGTGTCCCTTTCCCTGCTGTCACTGTGTGATTCCACTGGCACTCTGTGGCTGATCATCCTTGGACTCAAGGTATCCCAGGAAAGGAGCAGACTCCCTTGGCAGTTCTGTGCTTTTTCTGTGCTTGTGTCACTGTCCCAACATTCCTAAGAGACAGCAGAGAAGCTGGGCTCTGGCCTAGCTTTCTGAGGAGAAGGAGCTCCTCCTGGGGAGAAGTGTCCTGCCCAGTGGGGTCCCTGCTGCCTGCTGGGGTCCTCTCTAGGACACGTTCCTGCTGTGACCTGGCTTCTGACCTAGGGAGGGATCAAACTTCACTCGATGTGTCGGGGGTGGCACAGCCAGGCTGTGCCAGTGGGATGGGTTGCATCCAGCTGCTCCGGGGACTGCCCTGTGCCTGGGGGGTGRGTGTTGTCTAGAGTGGGGGTACAGGCGGTAAATGCGGCTTTGGGGCCCCCCATGCCAGGGACCATGGCCACGCCCTTGCTCTCCGGGCAGCTGAGGGGGGGCTGGGGGTGGATTTGTGTCCCTTGGGRAAATGCTGGCCCCTGACACGCTTCCACACCGGCACTGCACCCACTGCCAGGCCGGGACCAGGCCCTCAGTCTTCCGTTCCCTCCCTTCCTCCCTGGCAGGTCCACCACATCCTGCAGGAGATGGTGATCGGTGGGATGGTGCTGGAGACCAACATGAATGAGATTGTGGCGCAGGTGGAGGCTCAGGGCAAGCTGGAGAAGGCGGAGGTGTGTGGTGACGCTGCGGCTCTGCCCCACGGGGGCTGACAGACCCCGGGCTGCGAGGGGGGGTGCCCCATGGGGTCTAGGGTGAGCATGTGAGGGGGTATCCAGGCCTTCTGCCTGTCTGAGCCCTTGGGATGGGGCTGGGGACATGCCTGCCCAGTGGTGCTGTTCAGGAGCACGGTGAGCTGCCCAAGCATGGAAGTGGTTCTTCCATCAAGGTTAATGACCTCAGGCCGTAAAAGGTTTATTGTCCTATTTGCACTGTCACTGGGAAGATGCGGCTGTGGAGGGGCTGTGGGGTGGGGGCCAGTGGTCATGGTCTCTCTGTCCCCAGGGAGGCCTCTCAGCTGCTCCTTCCCGCGCCGTGTCGGCTGTGAAGAACATCAACCTGCCCGAGATCCCCCGCAACATCAACATCGGGGACATCAACATCAAAGTGCCCAATCTGTCACAGTTCATGTGAGCAGCCCGTGCTGGGGGGCTGCCTGCCGAGCAGAGCTGGGGTCCCTGGCTCCTCCTGGGGCTCTGCCCGTACGGCACACAGGCCAGTGCTGCCAGGGGGCTCAGGCTGGCCGAGGGCGGGGAGCAGTGACAGGGCTCAGAGAACGGGGTGGGGGCGTCCCTCACCTTGGACCCGGGCTTGGTTCTGCTCTCTGCTGGTCTCCCAAGGACAGTGCCCTTCCTTTCCCTCCCTCCCTGCGGACATGCAGCCTCTCCTTGCTGTGAGGAAGAGCTGGCTCCTGCCTTTCCTGGAATTCTTGGGATTTCCAGTGGTGAAAGTGTGTCTGTAGTGACATCTCTATCAGGAGCTGCAGGTTGTCTCCTCCATCCTCCCAGCCATGGCTGTCCCCTGCCCTGGTCCTGCTCTCTGGGATGGGCCCCAGCTGGGTGGGGGTCACTCATGGGAGCTGCTGTGTGCCCTGGGGACTGTGCGAGGGGGACCTGCCGGAGCGGGGATGCGACAGCGAGAGGGACGGGGTCTGAGTGAGCTGGGGGATGGGCAGGTGGTAGCTCGCAGGGTCAGGCCAGGCTGGTACTGCCAGAGTGTGTCCCTGTGTCCCAATAAACCGCCCTTGAAACCGTGTCTGTGTCTGCTGTGGGTGCTGCTGGGCAGGGAGGGGCTGGGGGCTCTGTGCAGCTTTCCTGGGGTGGCTGCAGCCCTGGGGGGCTCTTGGCTGGTGGAGGCCCAGGGCGGGGAAAGGGGGCCCTGGAGAGGGCAGGGGGCTTAGGGCGGGGTCCCTGGCTGCAGCCTCTGCTCCYGGAGCAGGTGTGGGGAGGGTGATGGCCCTGCCAGGGCTGTGATGGCAGCATCCCCAACTTTGGGCCTTTGGTGGCCAGTCACCCCTGCCAGTTCCTGCCCTCTCGCTGCTGTAGAGCATCTGGACAGGGCAGCTGTGAGCCCCGAAGGCTCTGTGGGTCTGTGGGAGTTGTGGGGCTGGGGTCCCCTGAGGCAGGGGAGGAGTGGGGCTGGTCCTGGGGGTCACAGTGACCCTGAGGGGCTTGGTCAGCCATCTGGCCCATGTCCCTGGCTCCACYGTGACTTCATCTGGCCACCAGCCTGTGGGGCTGGCCAGGGGCCCTTTCTCTGCTCCCCAGCTGTGCTCCGGGTTCTGCCTCCACTTCCCCTGGCAGGGAAACCGTGACTCTGCCTGGAAGGAATTTTCCCCTCCCTGCCGCTTAACCCTTCCCCAGCTGGCCACTAGCCACATCAGCGCTCCTGGAGGTCAGGAAGCCAGGCAACCTGCTGTGTCCTCTTCTCCACCAGCACTCCTTCTCCTCCTTCTCCTCCTCTTGTAGGTGCCGGGGCAGGCGGCAAAGGGTGCAGGTGAGCGGTGCCTGGCCCATGTCCTGGGGCTGGAACTCGGGGTCTGGCAGCACTGAGATGGTTGGAGGGGACTACTCTGGCTCACCCCATGGTGAGGGAGTTGGCAAAGTGCTGGCGTCCTGCTCTGCGCCAGGCCAGGGGCACGAGGGCTGGGGGGTTGGCTGCCGTGGGCTGTGCCTGTGTCCGGCCCCATGCCGCAGCACCCCACTGCCGGCGCAGAATGTGTCCGGCCACATGTGCTTCCTCTGCACCTCCCGTAGTGGCTCTAGTAACAGCTCTGGCCCCGTTGCGCCGTCCTACACCTGGCCACAGCCTCAGCCCTGGAGTTCTGCGGGATGTGGGAGGCTGGGGACCGGGACCGTGCTGGGGCCGGGGAAGCCCCTCTGCCGCTCCCGGCTGCTCCTTCTTCCCAAGCCCGCGATGGGGTGATTCACCCTGGGATGAGGCGGGCTGAAGCCCTAGCCCCCCGTGTCCCCTGCCGGGAGCTCCAGCCCCGGCCCCGGTGGYGGTGGGTTGTGCGGGAGCTGTGGGTGCCCGGCGCTGGCAGTGACCTCGTGTTGTGCCGCGAGGGGCTGTGCTGGGTGGGTCACCGCACCCCTCGCACACCCCAGAGCGAGCCGGGGGACGCAGCGTGTGCAGGGCGGTAGAGGGCAGGGGGTGGCTGCATGGTCCAGAGATAGGAGCTGAGGCTGGATCCTGGGGATGGCTCCTGGGCCCCTGGGTGTGGCACCCCTGGGTGCCGGGTTTTGCTGGGCTCAGCTCTGCCTGCCGGAGCGTGTTCCCAAATCCAGGCCCCCTCCCCAGCACCCTTTCGCCTCAGARCTGCCTCCTCGCCCTGTTCCAGTGTGGAGGAGACCATTCCGGGGGTTCTCCCCCCACGCTGCCCCTCGCTGTCCTGGGCCGTGCCCCCCGTCCCGCCGGCCGGCAGACATGAGGTTAAGGGGGCGAGAGCTCCRGGTTCCTGCGCTGGAGCTCTGGAGGAAGCTGCCCTCCCGCTGGAGCTGAGAGCGCGGAGCTGGGACGGACAGAGCTGGGCGCAGGCGGGCAGACAGGCAGGGGGACAGGCAGCGGACACGTGGGGCGCAGGCAGGGCACGGGAAGTGGGAACGGGGCGGGCAGGATCCTGTTGCCCCTGGCTGCCCACGGCTGAGCGCAGGAAGGTGAGGGGCAGACTCTGGTGCTGCACAGACTCCGAGGGGGTTCACACCCCAAGCCGGGGATCCGAGGGGTGTGTTGGAATGGGCCAAGTGGGGAAAGGGGCCGTGGGGGTGCGTGGGGGCCGTCGGGGGCTGTGGGGTGTGGGGCTAGCTGTGGGGTTCACATACATGGGAATTATGGAGCCCGTATGCAATGGGGGGGCTTGGGGGGTCTGTGGGGGTGCATGAGGGTGTGGGAGGGCTCTGGGGGGGGGGCCAGGCTGTGGGGTGTGTGGGGCCAGAGCCTCTGTGCCGCGTGTGGGACATGGGATACACGTGTGTGTCTGGCGGGGCTCCACAGAAGGGGCGTCTGAGGGTGGAGACAGGATTCTGCAGGCGTTGGGGGAGTTGGGGTGTGGGTGCCATGTCTCGCCCCAGTGCTGCCCCCCGTTAGCTCCAGCCAGCTCCCCCCCTGGGTGAGCCAGCGGGGGATGCCTGCATGCTGTGCCCAAGGGGCTGTGGGGAGGGCCAGCAGGCCTGTTGGTGTGGGACGGAGGGTGTGCAGGGTGCCTGGCACCCTCCCAGCCCGCTGTGGCCCCTGGTCCTGTGGGGGACTGTCCCCAAAGCCRTAGCCTTTGGCCAGAGCCAGGGTCAGGATGGGGCTGAGCGAGCCAGCAGTGGCCTCTTGGCCAGGGGATGGCTGTGCCAAGCAGGAAATGCCAGGGACACCGGCAGCATCCAGAGCGATTTGTGCCAGGCGTGGTGACCCTGGCGGGTGCAGCTAGGTGCTGTCAGGGACAGGGCAGGGCTCCCTGAGGACACCATTCACCTCATCCCAGTTTGCTCTTTGCCCCAGCTCTGGCGCCTGGCAGCACCTGCCCATATCTCCCTATGGAGAAATCAATCAGATCTTGGGAACAGGAGTTTCTATTCTCGGTGTGTGATGTGATGTGTCACCTCCCCACCCTGTCCTAGGTGGGGACCTCACACGTGCCCACTCGGGCTGGGCTCACCAGGATGGAGTTTGACCCCGGTGCCTCCGGGTTCATGACCCTGGACTTTGAGAGGGTTATGGGCAGGGTGGGCTCCTCCTGGGCTCCCCCCGCGCTGCCAGACCCCTGTGCTGCGCCTCAAGCCCCCCACCTTTCCCGGCGGGGGGCAGCCTGTGAGCTGTGCCCCTCGCAGGCAAGGATGTCCTGGAACCCCCGGCAGTGGCTCAGACCCTGTCACTTTAGGGTAAATTGGGTGACACTGAGTCTGTGTCTGGACCGGCTGATGGGGACACCAGCTGTGCCCTGCAGCATGGTGGGGAAGTGGCTGCTGGCTGCGACCACCCGCTCTGCCCCTCCTTTTGCAGGGCCAGGCCAGCGCTGGGGAAGGACGCCGGGGGTCCCGGCCCACAGCCCACGCACGCTCCCCGATGGTGCGACCCCTCCCCACCGGCTCTGCCCCTGCAGCAGCGGCGCTGGGCATTGGTGCTCCTGCCAGGCTGGGGGGTGGGTGAGTGGAAAGCTCATCCCAGGGTCTGTTACCACCCTGAGCCCCATGGCCATTTAATCCTTCACCCATTAACTTGGACTAATAAACCTCGTGGGAGCGAGAGGCTAAAAGCCGTGCCTGCACCAGTGCTGCCTCCTCCAGCTCCGCTCCTGCTGCCCGCCATGGCAGCCGGCTTCTTCATCAGCAAGACTGTGGGCATCGTGGCCATCGTGCTGGGYGTGGGGGCCGTGGCCACTATCATCGCGCTCTCGGTAGTGTATGCCCAGGAGAAGAACAAGGGAACACCGGATGTGGACCCCAGCACCACGGCTGGCCCCAGCACCACCACTGCCGCCCCCAACAACCCCTGGAACCGGTGGAGGTTGCCAACCACGCTGCAGCCGGAGAGCTATGAGGTGTCCCTGCAACCCTTCATGGCGCCTGTTGCCAACAACACGTACATCTTCAAGGGCAACAGCAGTGTGGTCTTCGTCTGCGTGGAAGCCACGGACCTCATCCTCATCCACAGCAACAAGCTGAACTACACCATGCACGGCTCCTTCCACGCCACATTGCAGGCTGAGGACGGCGGCAGCGCCCCCGCCATCTCCCGCACCTGGCTGGAGACCACCACCCAGTACCTGGTGGTGCAGCTGGCCACCCCCCTGCAGCAGGGCCAGCGGTACCGGCTGTCCAGCAACTTCACCGGGGAGCTGGCAGATGACCTGGCTGGCTTCTATCGCAGCGAGTACACCGACGAGTCAGGCAACGTGTAGGTGGAGGGCAGGGGATGCGGTGGAGGCCACAGGGCTGGTCTGATGTGGTGGTGGGAAGGGGAATGGGGGCACGGGGCTGGCACAGGGCAATGGAGGGCATGTGCTGGCTTTGGGGCTCCTCTCCCACTGGGACAGTGAGAAAGCTCTCACTGGGATATCTGTGTGGAGCCTCTGTTCCCTCCAGCATCCTCATGCTGCCGCAGTGGTGATGGGAGCAGGGGAACCGAGGGGTGCAGTCCCCTCAGGGCCCCTCGGGACTGATGGAGTTGGCTCACAGGCAGGTGGTGGCCACCACGCAGATGCAGGCGGCTGATGCACGCAAAGCTTTCCCCTGCTTCGACGAGCCGGCCATGAAAGCCAACTTCACAGTGACACTGATCCACCCCTCCAGCTATACCGCCATTTCCAACATGCCTGCCAAGAGTGAGTGTGGTGGGAGGACCCTGCTGTGGGGCTGGGGGCCTGGCAGGACTGTGGGGTGACTCTCTGATCCCCACAGACACCAGGGAGCAGATGATTGATGGGGAGGCCTGGAATGTCACTGAGTTCGACACCACCCCCAGGATGTCCACGTACCTGCTGGCCTTCATTGTCAGCCGGTTCGAATATGTGCAGAGTGACTCGGAGGACACACTGGTAGGATGGGGTGGGGTGTGCCCCCCGCCTGCCCGGGTGGCTGAGCCTGGGCCACTGCTGAGCCCTGCATCCCTCCTCTCCAGATTCGCATCTGGGGCCGCCCCAAGGCCATCAACGAGGGCCAGGGTGCCTACGCACTCAACGTCACCGGCCCCATCCTCAGCTTCTTTGAGGCGCATTACAACACGGCCTACCCGCTCCCGAAGTCCGGTGGGTGCTGCAGGGTGCCTGGGGCGCTGGGGTGAGATGCCCGCTGCAGGGGGCAGATGGTCTGGCAGCCGGTCGGCGGGGCACCGACGGGACCCCTCCGTTCCCAGACCAGGTTGGCCTCCCTGATTTCAATGCGGGCGCGATGGAGAACTGGGGGCTGGTGACCTACCGGGAGAACTCGCTGCTCTTCGACGCCGCGTACTCCTCCATCTCTAACAAGGAGCGGGTGGTGACCGTCATCGCCCACGAGCTGGCACACCAGGTACCTGCCGCGCCCCCGCCCGCTTCTCCGCTGGCGGCTGGCGGCTGATGGGTGCTGTGCCCCCTGCAGTGGTTCGGGAATCTGGTGACCCTGCGGTGGTGGAATGACCTGTGGCTGAACGAGGGCTTTGCCTCGTACGTCGAGTACCTGGGCGCCGACTCGGCCGAGCCGTCCTGGAGCCTCGTGAGTGCTGGGGATGGTGGGCGGAGGGCAGGCAGGGGAACAGGCGCCCCAGGGGCTGCCCTGGTGCCAGGGGGTACACCCAGGGCTGAGGCGGGTGCTGTTGCTCCCCCTGCAGAAAGACCTGATGGTGCTGAACGAGCTGTACACGGTGATGTCGACAGACGCCCTGGCCAGCTCACACCCGCTCTCCTTCAGCGAGGAAGAGATCAACACCCCGGCCCAGATCAGTGAAGTCTTCGACAGCATCGCCTACAGCAAGGTGGGCACGGGGATCCCTGGTGGGGGGGGGTGGGCTGTGGGGTGGTCCTGGGCTCTCTGACTTGCTGTCCCTGCAGGGAGCATCGGTGCTGCGGATGCTCTCGAGCTTCCTCAGCGAGGATATCTTCAAGGAAGGGCTGCAGGTGAGGTGCTGCCGGTGCTGGGGAGCAGCAAGCCCGGTGTGGAGTGGGCATCCCATGGTACCCCACCGTCTTGGTTGCTCTGGGAGTGTCCCACCCCCCGGACATGCCCCTGCCCAACAGTCTCTCCTGGTGCTCTCCCACAGTCCTACCTCCACACCTTCGCCTACAGCAACACCATCTATGCTGACCTCTGGGTCCATCTGCAAGAGGTAGGAGGGGGCTGATGCTCCTGCGGCATCCGCAGCCCTGGCTTTGGGGGGCTGCCTGGTGCGATGGGGTCCCACATGCTGGGTGAGGGTTGCAGGGCCGGCCGAGCCCGGTGCTGCCGGTGCCCCTGGCCCTGGTGACCGGTGGCGCTGCCTATCCCCGCAGGCGGTGGACAAGAACAACGTCCCACTGCCTGACAGCATCAGCAACATCATGGATCGCTGGACGCTGCAGATGGGCTTTCCTGTGGTGACCGTCGACACCAGCACCGGTGCCATCAGCCAGACCCACTTCTTGCTGGACCCCACATCCCGTGTGGACAGACCCTCCATCTTCAAGTGAGTGGGGCAGGGGCTGGCTGGGAACTGGGGGGTTGGGAGATGAGGGCCAGTCCCACCACCCATCTGTCCCTGGCACAGCTACACCTGGATCATCCCCATCACCTGGATGACAGCCAATAGCRACGGGAACAGCAGCTACTGGCTGACCGAAGTCACAGGTATAGTGTGCCCTGGCTGTGAGTGGGGGTCTTGCTGCTACCTCCCCTGCCCTRGCACAGGTCAGGGTCCCCAGGAGGGCAGTGGTGGTGGGGGCTGAGCCTGGCCCTCCCTGGCGGGTGGGTGTGCAGCTCCAGCAGAGCCTCCTGTCCTCTTCCCAGACACCAATGATGACTTCAGGGTCAACAGCCCCAACTGGCTCCTGCTGAACCTCAATGTCACCGGGTATTTCCGTGTCAATTACAACCAGGAGAACTGGGACCAGCTGCTCAACCAGCTTGACACTGACCATGAGGTACATGGAGCGGTCGAGGTTGTAGCGTAGGACCCCACTCCACACACCCCATACCCTGCTCAGGGCCGCCTTGAGACGCTGACTTTGTGCTCTCACAGGTCTTCCCTGTGATCAACCGTGCCCAGATCATCGATGACGCCTTTAACCTGGCCAGGTGAGCCATGCCAGGACTGGGTGGTCTGGGTGCCATCAGGGTGAGGGGCTGGGTGGGGTGGGTGCCCTGGTGTGGGCAGCAGCAGTGGGGCTGGGGAGGTGACGCTGCCCTCATCCCTGACAGGGCCATGAGGGTCAACGTGACCTTGGCCCTGAGCACGACACGGTTCCTGAGCCGGGAGACGGCATACATGCCCTGGCAGGCAGCACTCAACAACCTCCAGTACTTCCAGCTGATGTTTGACCGCAGCGAGGTCTTTGGGGCCATGTCGGTGAGCGGTGCCACGCCCTCATGCTGGGGGTGAGGGACCAGAGCTGCCCCCACAGTGGGATGGGGGCTGCTGCCTGTGCCACTGGGTGCTGACTCCTTCTTTCCCCCAGAGATACATCAGGAAGCAGGTGACCCCTCTCTTCGACTACTACAAGAACATCACCAACAATAACTGGAATGATACCGACAGTAGCCTGATGGACCAGTGAGTGCTGCGGCCCCAGGGCTGGCCTGGGTCCCCAGGGTCTCCCCGACTGCAGTGGGGAGAGGGCACAGACCTGCCTCCAGCTGGCACTGGACAGTGGGTGCCCTGTGCTGGACCCCAGCCCTCACGGCCTCTCTCYCCCCAGGTACAACCAGATCAATGCCATCAGCACCGCCTGCTCCTATGGCATCACTGAGTGCCAGGACCTGGCCACCCAATACTTGCAAGAGTGGCAGCAGAACATCACCAATAACCCGTGAGTGCTTGGGAGTCCTGGCGCTGTGTGTGTGGCCGGGCTGGGCGTGGCGAGGGGCTCCTGGCACTGATGGCTCTTACCCCAACAGGGTCCCCCCGAACCTGCGCTCAGCCATCTACTGCAGCATGGTGTCCACAGGCGGGGAGGAGGCCTGGAATTTCCTTTGGGATAGGTTCCAGGAGGCCCCTGTGGTGTCTGAGGCCGACAAGCTCCGCACAGCCCTCTCCTGCAGCCCCCACCCCTGGATCCTCAACCGGTGCGTGTGGGGTCTGGCCAGCACTGCGGTGTGCTCCCACCAGCCCCTCACCCATATCATGTCCACTGCCCCTGCCAGCCCCTCACCCCTGCACTGTGCCCCTCCAGGTACCTGGAGTACACCCTTGACCCCACAAAGATCCGGAGGCAGGATGCCACCTCCACAATCACCAGCATCGCCAGCAATGTGGTGGGGCAACCCCTGGTCTGGGACTTCATCCGTGGCAACTGGAGGACRCTCTTCACCCAGTGAGCACTGTGGGGGGCTGGGGGCACCCCTATCTGCCTGCACCCCTTGGGAGTGGCACTGTCCCTTCCCCTGTGCCCTCCCCTGCAGCTCTGCAGGACCTCTGGCTCAGCACACTTCTGCTCTCCCAGGTATGGGGGCGGCTCCTTCTCCTTCTCCCGCCTGATTTTGTCTGTGAGTCAGCGCTTTGCCTCGGAGTTTGAGCTGCAGCAGGTGAGGCTGGACCCTGGCAGGGGCCAGTGGACCAGGGACCCCAGCCTTGGCAGGGTTGCCCTTTGCTAGCAGCCCTTGAGGGCGCTTTCCTGCCCCTTTTGTGCCCAGCGGTCTGAGTGGCTTCTGTCCCCATCGCGGGCTGCTGGGGTGGTGCTGGGGACTCCCAAGGGCAGTCAGAGTGCTCCTGGGGACCGTTGGGATCCTGCATGAGCTGCTGGATGCTGTTGGGGTGCTCCTGGAGGTGCTGAGATGATGCTGGGGGCCTTCCAAAGGCTGTCAGGGTGCTACTGGGGCTGTCAGGATGATGTTGGGTGGTGTTGGGGGCTTCTGGAATGGTGCTGGGTGCTCCCAGAGGCTATTGGGGTGCTCCTGGGGGCTGTTTCGGTTCTGCCAGGGAGCAGCCGAGAGCTGCTGGTGCAGTGATGAGGTGTTCACAGGGGTAGTCAGGGGCTATTGGTGTGTTCCTGGGTGGTGTCGGGTGGTGCTGGGAGCTGCTGGGGTCTGCCAGGGGCTGCTGGACCCACCCCCCGTCTCTGCCCGGCAGCTGGAGCAGTTCAAGACAGACAACCAGGACATCGGGTTTGGGTCGGGGACGCGGGCGCTGGAGCAGGCGCTGGAGCGGACCCGCGTCAACATCAACTGGGTGAAGGAGAACCAGGCGACGGTGCTGCACTGGTTCGAGACCAACTAACGGGTGCCTGCGCTCTGCCGGCCACCAGGATGGACCCTCACCCACTCCTGCCTCCCCTCACTCCATCCCCGCAGCCCCCAGGCCCCCGTGACCCCAGTCCCGCACTGCCAGTGAGGGGCCTGATGCCTGGATAATGGGCACTGGGAACATGGGGGGCTTGGGAGGGGGGAGGTCAGGCTGGTGCAGCTCTGGGGGTGTAAATAAAGACTTGTCCAGTTTCCAGGAGCAGCCTGGGTGCTGGGGGCCGTGCTGTGGGGACAGTGACAGACTGGGCAGGAAGCACCAGGGACCCTGCAGCAGGCAGGCCCGGGGCAGGGCCCGAGGCTGTGAGCCCCCGGGCTGTTAGGAGCCTGGTGCTAAGTGGCTCTGGGGGCTTTGCTGACGCCAGCTCCTGGCCCCTCTGTCTGACAGCTGTGTGTGAGTGCTCCTGCTGGGCCCTGCTCAGGGGGCTCCCTCCCCACTCCCCCCAGACTGGCACCAGGACCCCTCTGCCTGCCCCTGCTCTGGGTGGGTGCTGCAGAGTTGGGGCAGGAGCCACAGAGGTGGCTGTGACAGGTAGGAGGGACTGTCCTCCATGGGCTACCCTGGACCCTGAAGGGGCAGAGCTGTCTTTGGGCACAGGGAAGGGACGGGACCCCCAGGCAAGTGGGAGCTGGGGATGCCCCAGGTGGTGGGTCCCTCTGCCACCCTAACCCTGGGACACATCCGGGCCGTGGGGTGGGCTGCGAGTGGGCACTGAGCCCCCAGGAGCACCACCTGTCTGGGTTGCCAGGCTGAGGGGTGCTCCCAACCCTGCTTGTGCTGGGGTGCAGCCAGCGGGTCCCACAGTAAGGAGTCGGGGTGCAGCACTGCATGGAGGCTTTAATGAGGACCCTCGTGGTTGTCCCATCCCGTGCAGCTTGTGGCATGGCCATGCCACTGTCCCGCTGCCCCACTGCCATGCCACCGTCCCTGTGTGGTCTCTGTGTCCAGCGGTGCAGATGAGCTCCAGCCCCTACAGTGCTGTGCTGGGGTGGAGCTGGGCAGAAGAGAGGCTGGGACAGGAACCGGGAAGATGAGCCCGTCCGGGGTCGAGGGACTGCTGAGCTGTGTGGGAAGAGCTGTGTGAGGTGAGTGGCTGTGGGACAGCCCGCCTTGCACCCCCTGCCGCCCACCCTGCACCCCACAAGGACCATCCTCCACCCCAGTCCAGGGACTGTAGGAGCAGAGGCTGAGCTGAGGAGGGTCTTTGGGTACCTGGTGGTGTGCGGGCAGCTGGGAGCCAGGCGCAGGTGTCCTCGAGTGCCCCGTGTCCATCAGTCCTGCCCTGGGAGGCTCCAAGCAGCAGGAGGAAGCCATTCTGCTGCCCGTGGCTCTGGCACGTCGCTGGAGAGGCTCCAGGGTGGTTTAGCTGGGAATCCTCTGCGGCTCTGGGGGAATCCCTGCAGCAGGGATGTAGGGGGGTGACCCCCAGGGCCTAGCCACATGTCTAGACCCCCAAGCACCTCCAGGGGAGTGCCCGCACCAGGGCTGCAGAGAGGTGACCCCCAGGCCCCCGTCCCCATGCCGGGAGCCCCGTGCAGCTCCGGGGGGGTCCCCGCCACGGCAGGTGACCCCCAGCCCACGGCACCGGCAGGCGAAGCATCRCGGGGGTCCGCGTCCCGGCAGCACCCCAGGCCCCGGGGGCAGAGGGGGCAGTGTCGGGGGCCCGGCGCGCCCCGGCCGAGCCCCAGCAGGGCGGAGAGGTGCGCGATGTAGCGGGCGGCGAGGCGCAGGGTCTCGATCTTGGTGAGGCTCTGCCCGGCGGGCGCCAGCGCGGGCGGCAGGTAGTGCCGCAGCCGCAGCAGGGCCTGCGCCAGCCGCCGCATCCGCAGCTTCTCCCGCTCGCTGGCGCTCTGCCGCGGCACCCCCGGCACCCCGCCGCCCCGCGCCCCCTTCCTGCCCCGGGGGCGGGGGGCGGCGTGCCCGCGGCAGGGCCCCCGGGCGGCGGCGGGGGACGCGAGGCCGCAGGAGTCGGGGGATGCTGCGGGCGAGCTGCTGCTGTAGCCCAGGGGGTCCGGTGGTCCGCGGCCACCCCAGTCCTGCAGCGGGGCCGTGGCGGGCAGAGTGTGGCCGTGGGCGGCGGAGTGGGCCATGGCAGGGCCGGAGGCTGGGAGCTGTGTGCCAGCGGCTCCCGGCTGCCCCGGCTTTATGCCGGCCCAGAGGTGTGAAGAGGCACCTTCGTGGCTGCTGCAGCAGCACTTCAAAGGCCGGGGGGCTGGGGGGGTCGGGGGCCGCGGCTGTGAACACGGGGTGACAAATTTCACCCCAGAGGTGTGAGGCTGCTCCGTGCTGCCCTGTCCCCACTGCGCTGGGCTGAGGACGGGGCTGGGACCCACACGGGAGCTGCAGTGGGGTCTCAGTAGGTCTGCTGTGGGGGGAGCTGCAGTAGGGCTGCAGCAGGGTCTGCAATGGGGGTGCAGTGGGCGTGTTGTGGGGCTCTGCTGTGGGGATCTGATGGGGTTTCAGTGGGGTTTGCAGTGAGTCTGCAGTGGCGTGTGACTGTGTCTCCCCCTGCAGCATGACTCCAGCCAGGGGGCTGCCCCTGTGGCTTTGTGGGACCCCCCCACACCCGGTTTGGGGGTCCCGGTCCCCCACCGGCCTCATGAGCCCGGGCCTCGCGGGGCTGCGCAGTGTTGACAGAGGCAGGGGAACCCCCACGGGCAGCGGGTGCCGAGGGCCGGGGTCGGGGCTGGGAGGAGCCCCCCCGCCGCGTTCCCAGGCCCCGCAGGTGTTGGGGCCGGCGGGTGCGAAGGTTTCCCGGGAAACGGCCCCGCCGAGGGACGGAAAATCCATCAGGAGGCAAGGGGACACGGGCATGGCACGGCACGGGCCCCCAGACCGGGTGTGCACAGCCTGGCCTGGGGGTACAGCTGGGAGCACAGGACCCCCGAACCGGGTGTGCACAGCCTGGTGGTACGGTGGGGTGCAGAATCCCCCCAAACCGTGTGCGCACAGCTGAGCGGTGCCCAGCACCGACCCGACCGATCCGAGGCCACCAGTGCCAACCCCATTCCAGCACCCAGCCCCAGTCTGGGGGCACAGGGGCGTCTGGCGCAGCCTGGCCCCTGGGCATGGTAGGGGCTATGGGGGAGACCTGCACCCCATGGCCCGGCCTGGCACGGCCCCTTCCCCACTGCCCGGCCCCCTCCTGGGTCTCATTAGCTGATGAGCTCCCGGGTAATGAGTTCTGCACCCGCTGCAGCCGCTTCCCACCTCCCTGTTTGGACAAGTGCTGGATGTGGCTGGGCTGGGGCAGCACCAGCCATGGGGTCACAGCCCCCGAAGTGTTGGGAAAATCTTCAATTGTAACAAATAGTGTTTAAGTCTTGTTAATTCCTTTAGCTTCAGCCAACAGTGCTTAGTCCCATATTAAGGTGTGCAAGTGATTATCTTAGCCTTAAAGACTGTGGGCCCGAGCAGTGCTGGTAAGAAGACATATCTTGACCAGACCACAGAGCTGGGATGTATTCAAAGAGAGGAAACTTTTTCTGGAAGCCTATGACCAAAACCGGATAATTTGAGGAATGGGATGTTCCCAAATGACCACCAGAGACCCTCAAAAGACCCCTACTCTTACGCAAATAAGCTCCGAACGGTGATATAAATGTGCAAAAGAATTTGCGGGAATGTTTAGCATACATGTATGAGTTTTGGGAAATGTAATGAATAAGTYAGACGGATTTAAACTAGTCTGTTAGCCAGCTGCAGTGTGAGTAACAGGAGGAGATATCCCCTGCATGCCTGGCACCAACATACAGTAATGCCGCTTTCTAATACTGAAATTACAGTGTTAGAGGGTCCTATTCACAACTTTTGCTGACAGCAGGACACCCTGCAACTCCTCACCCCGCGGGATAGGGGGGTCCCCCCATCCCTCCAGCCCGTACCCATGGAGCAGGATGCAGGCGCATGGGGCAATGTGGCGAGGGCACCAGGACAGAGCTCAGTGCCCAGYTCACGCTGTGCCCCCAGGAGCCCCCAGCCCTTCTGCTGAGGGGTCCCTGGCCCTGCTGGGACTCTCCCAGGACACCTCCCTGCCCACTTGGGACCCACCATCCCTGCTGCAGCACCTCCCCGGTCATATGCCTGTGTGGTTTCCGGTGGTCACTCTTGTCCCTCTGTGTGGGATGGGGCCAGATCACAGGGTCAGTGCCCAAACCTACATCCGAGGTAGGGGTCAGTGCTGTAAAGCACAGCCCCATCCACCCCACTGCTCCCCCCCAGCCCACCTGCATTGGGGAGGTTCCCTGTCCTCGGCACCCTCAAGAGCTTGGCACCCACCATGGTGCACCCCAGCGCCCCGGGGACCCCAACCCACAGCAGCACAGAGACCCCCAGCCCAAGCAGGGGTCACAACCCAGTGGGTCTCCAGACGCCTCAGCTTATCTGGAGCCATCTGGGGCTGCGTCCCATGGGACTGGGGAGACAGAAGCAGCACGGCCAGTGCAGGGATGTCTCTGGGAAGGGAGCACCCCAGCCCCCCACCCAAGCACCCTGCACTCCCTGCACCCCCTGCCCCTTGGGGCCGTCATTCTGAGCCGGAACCCACCCAGTAACCCCGGATCCGGGGCTAGGAGCTGGGCAGAGGGCAGGCAGCTGTGGGGACTCCGCTGAGTGCCAGGGCTGGCGGCTCGGTGTGCCGGCGTTGGAAGGTCAAGTCCCGGGTGCCGGCTACAGCCGGCGGAGCCGCTGTGCGGGAAGGTGCAGTGCAGGGGGATGCGGTGCAGGGCGGTGCGGTGCGGTGATGCGATGCGGTGATGCGGCCCGGTGCGGGGCTGGCGGCACGTTAGCATCTCTCATGGCCGTGTGAATGGGTCCCCACACACTTCCCAGCGCCGGCAGCGCCAATTAAGGACCAAAGGAGTCAGATCTGACACCTCTGCAAATGGGGCCGGCATTCCCAGGCTCCTGCCGCCTGCCCGGAGCGGGGAGGTGAGGGGGTTCGACACCTCCAGGTGGGCGCAGAGGCATCGCCCCGCACCCCAAACCCAAATAAAGCCGGGGTTACCCTCAGACGCGTCCAGCAGAACAGACCCCAACCATGGCCAGGCATAACGCCGCACCCCGAACCTCTTCGGC